>JALDNG010000002.1:14530000-14852500 GCA_024349245.1 Neodontobutis hainanensis | reverse complement strand
AGCCAGGACCGGAGTAATGTGATCAAACTTCCTGGTCTTTGTTAAAAGTCTGGCGGCTGTATTTTGGACCATTTGTAGACTGTGAGTACTTTTCTTCGGCACACCCCACACAGTCGGGGCAGCAGTGGAGCCCCAGCTGGATTTCTCTCTTTCCTGTTTCACACCTGGTAAGATCCTTCTGCTCAAAGATGTGACTCATTCAGAAGCTTTTTTGCTTTTATTTCATAGAAGATGGTAGACAGACAGGAAACAGGTGACAAATGACCCCAAATCAAACCCGGGTCTCCCAAGTACGTGGCATGCGCTCTAACAGGTGAGTCACCAAGGCACCTCCTTTTAGCACTATTTTAAAACTATTACTATACTACTCATAATTTTATCAGTATTGCTGAATTAATCTCAAAAAGGCAGCTCAAGGAATAGGAAAACTAAACTGACTGACAAAATTTGTTTAAATGTTGGTGAAATGGAAATTCATGTTAAACTATGATTTGAATAAATTTAAAATGTAAACCTTGTTGGTGAAATCAGGCCTTAATGTCTTTGTTTCTTGCTGAAGGAGATCATATCCTGCTGTGAGGTGTACAACTAATATTAGTTTTACTGTGCATCCAAAACATTAAACAAATTAGCCGCCTCTGGCATTTCTCATGAAACAGTAACTCTTCAGGTTTTCTCTTTGTTCCTTTTTTATTTATTTTCCCTCTTTATTTACCTTCCTACATGGGCTCTCCCCAGTGTAGGTCTCTCTGCTGCTGTGGAAGTAATAAAGGCTACAGTTATAAAGCCATCTGCTGCACCATAAACCTCAGTCTCAGCAGGAGGCCTTCTGCCAGTGCCTTCTTACTGCCAGAACCATGGAATACATTTTGTGGAGTGAATGATGTACTATTTTTTCATAAAACATTCAACAAAATATGTTCCCGAGTGGATCACCAGACTCCTATTACAGAAACACTTCAGAGAGTGGACAGCACACCAGACCAGTTCCATTCAGCAACTCAAATGTTTTTTCAAGAATAGTTCTTTTTATTACCCACTATCTATAAATTTTAATGGCGCACTAATGCTAATGCCAAATGCTCACTTATTATCAATAATTGCTTTAAAAACAAACCTTGTAATTGAAGCATCCTCTCTCCTTTTAACAGTCTATAAAAGTCAGAAGCTGCTGGTGTTTTGGAAAAGGAAGGTCCAAATTTTAGTCTGTATGATTCTAGCTGCTCAGGATTTTCCGTCGTTATGATGTGCCAAATGTTCTCTGTTGGTGAAAGGTCTGGACTGCAGACAGGCCAGTTCAGCACCTGGATTCTTCTACGGCTAAGCCATGCTGTTGGATGTGTGATGGATGCTGTGTGTGGTTTAGTATTCTCTTGCTGTGTATTTGAATAATTGTCTTCCCTGGAAAAGCCGTTGTCTGGACGGGAGCATATATTTCTCCTAAACCCATACCTTTTACGTTTGATAAAGCCTTTCCAGATGTGAGCTGCACTAATGCAGCCTCATTCCATCAGAGACGCAGGCTGTTGTACTCTGTGCAGGTAACAAGCTGAATGGTCCATGTCCTCATTACTCACAAGACACAGTGTCTATGTAGTCCAAAAGAACAGACTTTGATTCATCTGACTATAGAACAATTTTAAATTTTGTCAATTTTAAAAGAGCAATAGCTAATAGCCCACGCTTTAACTTGCATTTGGAAAAAATGTGTCAGTTTCAACACTTTATATATTGTTTATGTTCTAATAAAAATGTGTTTTTTTGAGAGGAGGAAATAATATTGGCCAAATTACCCGAGCAGAAATTAAACGCGGGTCTCCCGAGAATGTGGTGTGCGCTCTAACAGGTGAGCCACCAAGGCGCCCCATAAAATGTGTTTTTATGGGATTTGCAAATCTTTGCATTCTGTTTTTATTTAGGTTTTACACAGTGTCAGATTTATTAGAATTGGGTTTATAATTAATTTCATCTATTCAGAAACACTCCACACTCCTTTTTATCCCCGCAGGAACCGGAAAACATTGGAAATAGGTCTGAAGGTCATTTCACAAAATATGCTTTGTTCATAAATGCCCTAAACCATCACCAAGAATGTATGCTCAAAAAGAAACACCAGTGTGCTTCTCCTCCTGCAGTGCTCAGTTTGTCCTCTCTAGGCAGCCGTAGGAGCAGGAAGTAATTGTACTGTCTTCTATAAATTGTGTATTTTTCCACGATATACACATGTAAAGAGTGTTAGTTTGAAGTGATTATAAACTTACTTAAATATAGGTTTTGTTCTATATATATTACAACTTTTTACATAATGCTACATAATGTTTTAAGAGTACAGATGTAGGAGATTTATGAAGCACACACGGATAATGCTCGAGCCAAAGTAAGAGAATACATTTGACCAAATATTATAACATATGATGCCCAAAGCCAAACCCAAACACAGCATGTAAGCCATGAGGGCGAAGCATGTGTTGAATGCTTGTGGAGTTATTCTCACAGAGATGCCTGAGCTCGTGGGTGTGTGTAGTTCATGTCTGTACAGCATTGATGAAATTACACACTGACAGCATCCTGTTTGTGCTCCTTCCAGCAGAGCCACACAGTATCTCCTCTGGTTAAAGACAAGTAAGCCGGATTAGCATATTTCAGGCAAATGGGGAATGGGCTTTGTCGAGTGGGCTTAGAGCTAAAGCCTCATCGACTAGCGCTCACAATGCCACTCCACGGAGAAGCCCGGCTCGGGAAGTGAAAGATCGACGACAATCTGCAGAAGTTTGCTTTGATTGTGGGTCGGCTGTTGCTGGGGTTTGGCAAGCCCTTGCTGCAGATCAGACACATATGGGGTTTCGTTTGCAGCCGCGTCGACGTCCAATTGATTTGTCAACGTTCTAAAATAAAAGAAAATCTGTTAGACACTTTGCTGATGCTGAATTACCTGCGTGGTTAAACCTGTGTTGTTTCATCAACAACAAATTCTGCTGTCATTTGAAACATCCTCATTTAAATATGAATTCCTGAACATTTGTTTTTAATTTCTAGTTGTTTTCACACTGCAGCAACAGAGCAACTTTGTCACGACGTCTTTAGCTGCATCTGCCTCAATGAAGAATGAGTGAAAAAAAAGAAACATGGCATAAAAAGAGAAAATCAAATCTGAGCCTGTTTTACTCATAACCTTGAAGTCGTCTTCTCTGTTTCTGTTCTCTGTGGGTGTTTGTTCGATGCAGTGTGCTTTGCCTTGGTCCACTTCACCTCAGTGTCTGCAGTTTCCACAGTTAAAAGCATGCATCATTTAAAAGTGTGGTTACTTTTCTGATATTACGTTTCGACTTATTTTAGCCAAAAAACAAGCACAATGCCTTAAGAACTGTCATGTCAGTTGAACGTTGAGTATGACCGGCCCCCTCCATGTCCCACACTGGTTTGCACCCACACTGAGCACAGTTATGTCCTGCAGCTGAACTGATGATGTCATGGCGTTTGCATGTGTGGAGGCCGAGCGGCGCAGCAGAGAGCGTGACAGGAACAACGCATCAGCATAGTTTTTTAAGAGAGATTACCTGATTTTTCATTTCTTGTAATTAAGAAAAGCTGTTCCATCATCTACAGAAATATTGTGAAAGGAACCATCTGTGAAAAAAAAATTATCATCAAGGCTTTTTTATCAGGGGTTTTAAGAGAGAGGTCTTGGTCGACACCAGGGCTCTGCAACCTTTTGGAGCACAAAATATAAAATGTGCATCTGTTGGGAGCTGCATCCAATAGACCTATTTCAGACCTTAAAACTTGGTTTACAATTTTTATATATATATATTTTATATATATATATATATATATGTGATCAATAAATACATTTTGCAATGATCATAAAGGCTACACTTGGTGAGAAATTGAACACATTCACTCCTGCGCTAAAAGGATACAGTCCTCAAACTGTGTATGACTTGTGCCGGACTCCAGGATGAATTAGTAAATTCAAACGACGCACAGACAACGCAGCTCCCGGTGCTGGTAGCAGCCCAACTTTGTTTAATCACTCAGACATAGGCTAAATCGTTACGTTATCTTTGCAGCCATATGTTACCATTGTGTGTTAAAAAGGCTATAGATCTTTGTTTGGTTATTAAAACATTTGAATGAAAGAAATTAAAGTCTAACAGAACCTCTTCATCAATCATGAAGCAATGATTACCAATAAAACAGAGAAAGTGTCCCTGATTGTGTCTGCTTATACAGAACAACAGTGAAGAAAAGATCATTCTGGGATTGCATCCGAACTCAGAGCTTAAAGGTAAGGTAACAAATTTGTCCAGTTTGACCTTTTTTATGATAGGTTGCTGGGCTGTTGTTGTGGGGTTGGTGACCAGGTCAGTAGAAAATTACAAGTAACGCAGCTTTAAAATCAACTCTTCAGAAGTGCTGAGGAACAGTCCTGAAATATTTAGCTTATATCTCGCGCATCACACAATGTTCGTGATGAATAGAGTAATAGACAATAGATAAAGAAATGATTTATGTAAATGCCAAATATCCGGGTTGGTGCACAAGCTTATGCTGTGTCTAGGCCAACCTTTTCTAACTGTGCCAAACCCCAGGAGTGTTCCATGGCTGAGTACAATTAGAAGCACTCACATTAGTCAAACATGCTCTGTTTTAAGGCGTAGAACAAACTTGTGAACAGTATAGATAGCCAGTGTCTATACTAACAAACCTGGGGGAAAGAGTTGTAGATTACATTTAGACAAAGGTAATAGAGTGTCAACACGTGAAAAAAAATCTTTTATATTTTCTTTTTGTTGCAGCATATACACATCTTTCTGGTTGAGAATTTCATTTCTACATGCTAATTTAGTGTGAGGGCTCTTTCTAATAAAGGCAGTTTTCATGCTGTGCGTGTCCAGCTTACTGTACATTCATACAGACAGTTGTTCACGCATGAACACACACATTCACTCCCATGACCACAATTACTGTTGCTAATCTGTCACCCATGTAGCATCCCTCCTTCTCAAACTAATTCAACCTGGACAGCCCACACGATGGCTAATCCAACTCTGGCATTTACATTTAGAATGCTTTCGCTTTATCAAATCATCCCGACATTGTGGTAAATTCACTTTCCCTAAATCCCCTTGGAAGAGGAGATTAAAATGGTGGAGCAAGGCAGGTCAGGGAGAAAATAAAAGCAAATTGAAAGGTGCTCATTTGTCTGCTCGGCCGCTTTCATGGAAACCTTATTGTGTCCAAATGTAATTAGCGCTCCTCGGAAAACGTTTTGGAGTGGCTCCGGTGCGCTCAGTAATTCCGCGGGGCATTCACGGAGCCACAGGGACACGTAGGCGGTGTCAAAGTCTAATGCTTTTCTTTTGTACCACCTACTGACTGTCCTCGCAAACCCAATCATGGAGATATAATTATGGAGATCCAATATCAAAAATGGTTGGGCGTGAATACTTTTTTATAAAAGATGGTGCTGACTTCTGATCTCGTTCATATTCGGCCAGTTTCTTGCACTGCTCGGACCTCCACACGTGAAAGACTAAGCTAAATTAGACGTGTTCAGTGGTAGAGCGGCCGTCCTTCAACCGGAAGGTAGTAGGTTCGATTCCCGCTCTCCCCACAGTTCATACTGTCGTTGTGTCCTTGGGCAAGACACTTAACCCACCTTGCTCCCAGTGTGCGTAGCACTGGTGTATGAATGTGTGTGACTGTGGAGGTGTGTTTGGTGGTGGTAGGAGAAGGTTGAGCGCCGTTTGTGTGGCAGCCCCCCTCTCTATCTGCCCCAGGAGTGGATGTGTGTGAATGGGGTGAGTGGAAGCACGATGTAAAGCACTTTGGGTGCCCGAGAAGGGTGCAGGAAAGCACTATATAAATGCATACCATTTACCATTTACCATTAGAAAGATTTGAATTATTGCCGTAGTCTGATTATAATCTGACTGTTTTAAACTGTCTTACTTTAGATTTGCTTTAACCCGGAGTAACACACCTGGATAATGCGAGTCACTGTCGGATTATTGCTGCATGTATACGGCTTACTCGGATTAAGGTCGGAGAACGCACCGTGAGCATGCTCCAGAGCCCAGCAGCAGCAGAGCACAGAACACATGTAGCCTACACAACAGTGTTATGATGAGTTCATGTGCTTTTGAAAGTCAGAGATGTCCAGCTAGAATTGTATTGTGGTTTTTGTTCTTGTGCTTTTATTTTGTTATAGGTCTAAGTGTTACCAAAAACATGTAAAATAAATAAATACAGATAACTATTGTATTAGTTTAGTTAATTCATTTTCAGGTTTAACGTTAGCTTTTCTTTTTTTTGAACAAAGGCTAAATACTGAGCCCACATGATTGCAGCATTAGTCTGAGATAAAGGCTGGCGACACAGTTTGATTCCCTCTTGAGCATGTAAACTTGGATGTGAAAGTGAAAAATCCTGCTGAGAGGGCATAATTGAGCTATTAGCGTGGTCTGAGCTCTGCGTGCACTGACAGAAAGGGAGTAGGCAAACCTAGTTTCTCCATGTTTCCACTTTCTGCCATGGTATGGGCCGGAACACCGTGGTTTGAAATGGGTAATCCCCATAGAGTTGTCTAATGCCTCAACAGCCATCGGAAGAAGATTTTCCATTGTTTCCATTTTTTCCACAGCTTTAAATGTCAGAGAGCTTCCCCAGTTACCACGTTTAGGGACTGACTATTTCATGTCACCACTTTGGTTGTTACATGACTGCTGCTCTCTGTCAGTGCATAGCTCCGTTCAGAAGTGCACTATTCTTCAGACAGGAACTTCTGGTAAGTTTTCCGACTCAAACGATACGAGACCTTGGACAATATCCAGGTGAGCGTTGTGATGGTCGCGTGTATAGTTTCCGACTGGGGCTGTAAGCGGAGTCTGGAAGCCTCATTCTCTCTGCTCTCTTTCAAATTCACCATTAAATGCTAGCTTTGTTTTTGAAACATTGTTAACACTTCCAGTATCCCTTGGAAACTGATTTTTATTTTTAGAGTAACTCGCAGGAATATAAGCACTTAGAATGACACATACTGATGACACATAGACATGCATTTTTGTGTCAGAATGGCACTTACATTGAAATGAACTGCATTGGTTTCATCCAGTTCACATTATGGGGTATGTTTTTTATATGTGTGTGCTGCTTTACCCCAAATAATGTCTGTGTTTGCAATTATTTTCTTCAAGTTTATCTAAGTTCCAGTTACATTAAAAATAATTAATATATTCATTTTTTTTTGTAAGGATTATAAACGCAAAGTGCATATTTCAGGTGATGTGTTCCTGGGCGATATTTGTAGCTACAAGGACTCCTGATGTGTGAGCAGCCTTGTTTTGAAATTTTGTGACTCATTTAACGTCTGTGTTATATAAAGGAAGTCAAGGGTCACAAAAGGTTTGGCTGATTGGTTTAAGCTTGTTCAAGAGCAAGCTTTGATCTCTGTTAAAGGAAAGGTCTTGATTGCAGTGTTCATCATTTAAAGGGATGGGCTGGTGTTTTTGAAGTCGGCACAAAACTAGTTCATAAAATACCTGAGGGTTCACCATGATTTAATATAATAAGACTTCCTGGTGTTGTCTACATTGTCCACTGTTATGGTTTGTCTTTGTTCAATGTTTACAATATGTCTTGCTTAAATAGACAGTCAGAAATGTCAATGGAGTTACCTCATGCATTCCAGACGTGATCACCTGATCTGTACCACTCCCTTTTCCCTGCCGCCAATTCCACCAGTTGTAGAGACAAAGAAATCCCATTTGTCCGAAAAAAAAATAGACCACATTGTAAAAAGAGATGACTTGTGCACAGTAATCTTAAATATTAGCTCCTCATTAACTCCGTTTCTCAAACAGGCATCTTTCTTTTTATAAAACGTCACAGGAACTGTTTTCAGTCAGGTATCGCAGCGCTCTACTTTGGAATTAAAACTTGCTGGACTCCTCTGTGACATTCACAAAGTATAAAAAATGCTTAAGATGCTGATGGCAGGATGTTTTTCTTTAATGTCCACCTGAGTGCTTTGGACAGTGGGATTATGAACAGACCTCCATTGAAACTCATCGGCGGCCATTATTCATTCTGGATCCTGGTCTGACAAGGGGAGGACTCAAAGGTTGGTTGCTATGTAATTAGGTTGAAACAAAATTTGTAAGTGTATCTTTTCAAAACTCCAGAATCATGTTTGTGACAGTCCGTGTGAAATAAAGAAAAATACCTTCTTCGGAAATGTGTTGAAATGGGCAGAAGCAACAAAGCAACAGTACACAAGACAAGAAAGTACAAAAACCATGGCACAAAGAACCAAAGCATTGATTGATTTTATTAAACAGTAATTTCCCAGAAATAAAGTTTGCTCTACAAAAAGCTACTTTAGAAAATCTATTCCTTAAAGTGTTTTCTGACAAATCCTTGCATTTGATTTTGTCATTGTTTTATTATTCCTCATGTGTGGATCTTTGTCCCAAGTCCCAAACACGTCGGCATCATCCTGGTGCCACATGTGAGCTGGCTTCTTTGGAATCCCACCTCCAGAACGCCGCATAGAGTCCGTTACATAATGGAGACGCCGGATAGACAATTAAAGTGACAGTGAGCTCCAGCCTGGTGCAGAGATTAAGATGACAGATACACACACTGCTAATATTAGGTCGTTTAACTCTGCACACTTTAATACCTTTGTTATCTTTACCAGTTTAATATAGATGATACATGCGATTGGCCGGAGGATATCGGTCGGTTTGTTAATATTCTTTTAATTAGATCTTGATTATGAGTTCATACTTTTTCCACAACACTACATACCACTCACGTTGGCACTGCGGCTTTTAGAAGTACAAATAAAATGAGTTACAGATGTTTAGCTTTCATATGTGGCTAAACGAGATAAGCAGTCACTACAACTGTCATCCTCGAGAGGAATTGTGCTTGTCACAATGATTGCACACGACAGTCACAGCTCAGAGCCTGCCCAGAAACAAACCAAAGATCAGATATCAAGTCAACGAAGAGCTGACTAATGAAGCTTATAATCCCCGCTTCTCCAAATCCATCCCCAGATTAAGGATTGTGCTTTATTACGGTTTGACATGGCAATGAAAAGAACCTCCGTGGCGTTCATTTTTTTCAGTGCTGGGGAGAGATTAGGCTACAGGGCTCCGTGGGTGTCTGCCAAAACTCTGCACAAGCTGGAAAGGAAAACCCGTTGGTGAAACTTGGGCTGCCCACGCTGTTACAGTCTGCCCTGCTGATTGTGGTTTCATAAATATTTTAAAATCAAGCTGTTTTTACTGGGCTTCCATAAAATTTGGCTGAAATGTGACAAGTTAAAAATATAGGTTGAGGTACAAAAGTTATGTGACAAAGTGCAAGGATAGTGTTTGCCATTGTGTGGACTGATCGTCTTTATCATCATGTATTTTGAGGCTGATAGGGTCATTCATTTGTGTTGGCCGGCCATGGGATCAAACCCTTTTTTCATGGAAACAATATAGTTATTAAATGGGTTGATGAGGCACATGAGGTCAAAGTAACCTTTCATGACCTTTTAAGTCATTGTAAGCCTTGCTCTGGAACAAGTGCAGCAGAAGTCTCTGTGGAGACTGAGTTTGAAACACAATGAGACTGCTTTATAGAAATAAAGTCAATAAATGAGCCACATAACCACAGGCCTAGCTTTGTAATTGGTTTGGCTTTCGTTCTGAGCTTTTCCTCTGAAACATTTTTTGGTGAACGACTCTAGCTTTACAAAGACAAATCGTGTTTTCTATAAATACCTGTATACACTTATCAGTCCATTACATCGTCTCTAGGCCTCATGGGAAATGGAGTCAGCATTACAGTGAGTCAACAAAACCATGACTTGCATCAGCAGCAGGATTAAATACTGAGCTCTAATCTCCAGCTCAAATCCTGCAGGACTAAAAGACAAAACCTCTGACACTGAGTGCTCCATTAATGTTTGCCCTGCTTTTACTTTTACAAGGCCCAAAATTATATAGATTTTACTCATAAATACATCTAACTGTCTTATAACCGGAGAAGAAGTTATGAGTTGGAGTTCTTTGTGGAGTTTACAGTCACAATTTGTAGAAACAATTCACTTCCATTTTTTTATGGTGTTACACATAAAAGGCACTAGACCATAACGCTCTATTAATATTCTATCTGCAGCAGCATCTACACCACCAAATCATTTTTCGG
Organism: Neodontobutis hainanensis; assembly: GCA_024349245.1. Lineage (NCBI taxonomy): Eukaryota > Metazoa > Chordata > Actinopteri > Gobiiformes > Odontobutidae > Neodontobutis > Neodontobutis hainanensis. The sequence goes on along the minus strand of JALDNG010000002.1, from coordinate 14,842,288 downwards.
GGACTTGTAATCATGAACTAATCTGATGCCTTTTCATTATCGTAAAGCTATTCAAGTCTAGTCAAAAACACTGGGGACTGTCTTAAAAAACAATTAACCGTCAACCCGTTTACAGGAGCATTACATTAAATAACTGTAATGTAGTGGGTGGTATGTCAAATGCATCGACGACTGGTGATAAAAAAATGTTTGTCAAATGCACAGAATGTAAAAAACTTTCTTCTCCACAAATTTCTCAATTACTTTTTGATTAAAGTCAGTCTTTCTGGCTGTGTTTGAGACCAAGTTCAGGCTTAAGTGTGCTTCCATTGAGCACTGGGTAGGCCTTCAAGGTGCTGCTCAGTCCTTCCAATCTTCCGCTCCTATTGAACTCTGACAGTGACATTTTTACTTCTGCTGCCCTTCTTTTACGCTCCTCTGGCTGAGTGTCTGATGTATCTTTGGTTTTGGTTTTATTTTATTTTCTTTGGTTTTTTGGCTTTGTGTAACAGGACAAGGACAAGCCAGCTATATTACACTCGTCTATTCCTCTTTTTCCATGATGATCAAATTTTCTGATTAGCCAGCAGAGCAGCTCTTAGCTCCCTGGGGTCTACCTTGAAGACCCCATAAGTTACAAAGGCAGATTGCATTATCTTTGGAAAACTTTGAATAACATAAAAGTCTATTTCTATACTACAGTGTTCCCACTTTTCCCACTTTTCCCCAGAAACTGATGAAATCCTGAATTAATCCTTACGTTTATCATGACTATTCAGTAAAGTCTGTGTGAGATCTGACCCTCCGTGGTTGTTGTAGTTTTTCATTGGAATTACGATGTTAGAAAAAGTAATACCATGTTATTGTTTGGTAGGACTAATCCAGTTTTATTTTCGAAACTGCTGGGTTACGTAAAAGTGTAGACAGAAACTTTTCAAAAACAAAGACATAGGCTCGCTGATTTTTCTGAAAAAGAGAGGGGGGGGGGGACTAGGGGTAATAATTACAAAATACAGTAATCATGCAAAAAAACAAGTAAACTAAACAATCAAAATAATAAAATAATAAATTGGTTTACAGGTTCCACCCAAAGCATTATTGCAGTCAATGTTCAAATTTCCTACACTGCCTTCCACTGAAAACACACCTGTAGAAGTAAAAACACTTTTAGGCTCCTTCAGTGATGTTGTCCAGTTTTGCTCTTTTTCAAAACAGGGAATCTAGATGCAGCCTACGCATACGGCATCAGTATCCTTCTCCCACAGCGAGTCACGGAGCAGTTTGTTCATAAGATTATCTTGTTGCCTGCTTTTCTGTTCTAAGTAGGCTGAGTATAATCTAGGCCTGGTCAATATCAAGATCAACAAGAGCAAGTGAGTCACATGTCGGCGTGATTGCACTGGCAGGGTGCAGAAAAAGAGCAAACATGAGTGCGTACATATGCTGTACTGGTCCAGTTGTGTCTTTACGCTGGTCTGCAGATTGATGCACTTGCTAAGCCTGCTGTGTGCACATTTGTTTGAAGCGTTTGTGCGTGCTCTGTGCCCCGCCATCCCCTGCGTTTTATCCCATCTGACCTCATTTAACCTGGAATCCAATCAGATTTGTGCGATGGCCACGAGGCCCGTCAGATGTGTCAGCTCCAGCTCGCCACGGACTTCGGCGCCAGATGTTTACCACTGCAGCTGCCTCACTGTGCTTAAACTCCACTCTACAGCACTTCCTCTTTGTGCCTGCTCTGCTTCTCTGCGTTCTCACCTGTTTCTAGCCTTTGAAAATAAATAGCACTACAGTGACCGTATATATAACAGACATTCTGGGAGATGGCATATATTTTTGTAAAGTGCAAAGTGTTACAATGACCTACATACTCCAATGGTTGGGTTAAAATAAGAACACAACAACATCTGAAAATACAATATCCTGATAAAATCTAGAAGAATTACAATTCATAATTTGTTTATTTTTATTATGTAAAATAACTGATTTGAATTTGCGCCGGATTTGATATATGGATTTGATTTGGAGTTTCCTTCTGTTTGTTTACTTTGCATTTTGTTGAAAATGAAATAAAAGAAAGATAATATTTTTAAAAACCTTCTTAGTTGAGATCATCTACACCTGCCTAAAACAGGTTTAAACTTAAACATTACCATAGGCCATAACTCTAGGGGCAAAACATGAAGAGCGCTAAACTGATAAGCTAGGCTTATTTTAATAAGTCAGACTCAGTCGCCATGGAAACCTATAGAAGAAGTTTACCCTGGTCTGGAGCAGGCTTGGTGAATCAGAGCCCTTTTATTACACACCACAGCGTTCACGGCTTTTCAGGAGGTCTTCATGGAACCACCTTAGCCACAGCTCCAATGGTTTTTTTGGGCTGTGAGCCTAGCTTATCGAAGCTACTTTCATTGAATACGCCTGTTTGTTAGATATTTTGATCAATATTATTTTACACAATTCTCCTAAAAATCTGTTATTTAAAATCCATTTGGTTTTAGCTGTTTCAAAGTCACAAAACGTTTCACAAACTTCAGCCTAATTTTAAGATAGTCCGGTTGAGAATACAAATATTTTCTTTTAGGGAATGCTGGCCCCATAGAGGACTATCGTACTACACCATAACACTATATGAACTATTGGATTATACTGGACTAAATGTCTTTCAGTGAAGTTAAACATTTGACCGTGTAGTGCATGTTGTTAATTTAATAAAATAAAGAGCATAGTATACACTATTGATTAATTTTAAAGATATACACTGTAATAACATGGTGTACAGAATACCATACCAAAACTAACACAAGTGACTCTCTATAGTGTGTTCCCAGTGGGGTAAAAATGGGGTAAAAAATATTTTTGGTTAATTTTTTATGCCAGAAAACTCAAATTATGTGAAAAGCCATTTTATTAAAAGTCCAGAAGTGGGAGATGTCAGGGTTTTATATGAAAATGTAATTGGGGTAAAAATGACCCCTTGGAGGTACTGGAGTTAAAGATATCATATTTTTCCTGGAAGTGGAACAAATTGGCTGCTCTGCTTGTATTGTTCATTGTTTCTGGGTGTCTGTATGTGGGCCAAAGCCCTATGATGGCCTATATCACACACTGCACACACAAACCCAAACGAGAGTCATAAATGAAACATATGAAAATCTATTTGATGCAACTCTACCAACAAATCCAGAGATTCAATTTGGTAAACGTTAAGCCATGTGTCTCTTTGGCCACCTGTCATTGTGGGATCCTCAGACCGTGACATTTGGTGCTATTTTGTGAGACATCTTGTTCCTTACATAAGTCCATTCTTTCCTTTTCAGTGAGCCTTTGTAAGATAAGATTAATTCAGAGGCTACGCAGCCAGTGCCTCCTGTCTGACGTGACATCTGCTCTCCGACGTACAATAATTTCCAGTTATTATCTCTTGTAAATTTAGTGAAACTCTCTGGGCAGCCACTCATGAATCCGTGTTTTAGCTGCAAGTAATTTTGTCTGCACATCTCCGGATTTCTCGTAAAAAAAGATCTTGAGTGACGTTGTCTGGGGCAGTACAAGTTCTGCACTTTCAGTACAAGTTTTAGTCTTATTCACCTGAAGCAAAGGCTGCCTCACTTTGGAAAAACACAGTACACACAAAAGAATGGGAGAATGGGGCCAGCCACGCTTTTCTCATTTTGAGGTCAACAAACCCATTACTTTTGTACTTCTCAGTGAAGCGTTCCTGTCTAACCCGCTGCACTGTGCCTAAGGTGCTTAAGAGAGTGCTTTACTCTGCATAATGAAGCTGGAGCCTCTCTGGGACTGCAAGTGTAATGGGTTCTCAAATATGGCCAGGGATATTCTTCCAGTTCTTCAACTGTGACGTTTTAAACGGTCTCCACAGTGGGTCCAGTATTTACATTGAGAGTAAAAACAAATGAATGTTAATTGGTAAAAGTAAAGGTCACAATTTTTTTATTTTATTTATTTGCTGTTTAGTCGAGCTACACAGCAGGACCTTTCTTTGGGAGTTTACAAGTTCTCCCCGTGTCTGCGTAGGTTTCCCCTTTAACCAGGAACATGTACAAGATAGGACTACAGAAAATAGCAGTAGTAGTATAGTCTGGTACAAGCGTCTCTGCTTTGGCTAATGTACATTGTACAATATCCTAAAAAAAATGAATAATTCACACTAATATATTGTTTAAGCTTTTAAATTTGACTTCTGTCTTTACTTTACATGCACAGAAATTAATCAAACTGTTGAGTCCATGAGTCCATGTGTTTTGTATCAACATCCAACCTTTGTTAGAAAAAGAAAAAAGAAAAATAACAACTCGGTTTTCTATATTTTGTCTACTATTCAAGTTTTTTTAGCAACATGGAAAAAAAAGTATGCTGTTCACTTTTTTCAGCTCTGTGGTCATCTGCAGAAGTACTTTCTATTAAGTCACATGGGACAAAAACAAAAACCTCTTTATGTTTAGCACAACCAGTATGCATCAGGCACATTGGCAGCATGTTGGGAAAGTGCTTAGCACTGTCACCTCACAGCAAGAAGGTCCTGAGTGAAGTTTGCATGTCCTTTTTTGTTCTCAGGTGGGTTTTCTCTGGGTTTTCCCTTACCTTGCAGTTGGATTCTCGCGAGATTTTTGGGTTTACAAACTCACGAAAATACATCTTGTACTGCTCCAAGCAAAGTATTTATTGCCGAACAATGACCTAACCAGCTTGTTGTGACCAATGATGTGACAGCCATGACAGGTCTGGGCGGGTTTGAAAGTTAAGCGCTGTAACGGTATTTTTTCCATTACTCACGTAAATAACATTGCTTGTTACTCTGACTGGATAAAAAGTCTTGGGTTTCTTGATTGCAACCCTGTTCCCTGAAAAAGCTGGGATGAGATGCTGCTCTTCAATGCCGCACTGTGGGCGTGTCCTGGACGTCCTTCAGACAAAGTTGACCAGAAGACACTTTCGGGTTGCATGTTCTTAGAGACAAAGAATGTTCCCCATAGCATTATCCTACACAGCATCAAGTGTGGCTTTTGAAAGGGAACTGCAGTTACCCACAGATGATAAATCCAATCATCCACCAGTTATTCTCCCAGATGGTACTGTGGAGTAGACTATCTTGCTTGTCAGGTTGGGTTTACCCCACCAACCTTGAACATGCACACTATTGCAGTCAGTGAGCACGGATTCAAGCTCTGGAGAGGATCTCTGGGCACTGCTCAGTGTCTGCCCCACTGCTCCTGACAGGTTGTTGCAAAAAATGAAAATGGATGGGTTAAATGCAGAGAATAATTTTTCCAATGGGGACAATAAAGTCTAAAATTAACTTAAAATTCATGGTATCAATTTCTGCCCATTAGCCTTTGTGGGTTTAATGCTAAAGTTGCACATTCCTGTCAAAAGCCTTAATTTGTGGTTTTCTTCTCATTATTTCATACAAAGATGTGTTTTACCAGCTACAAGTATCTAAAATTGGAAAGACCGTTAGATGTTTGCTATGAATGGATTAAAAAAAATCACGTACTTAAATTATGATTAGATACAGATCATCACATCATTGTTAAAAGATTTATAGTAATTTTCCGTGTTGGATTTTGTATAACCTTTACTTCAGTCCGGAGGGTTGAAAGATCTGAGCTCACAGGAGAATCGCTGACATTAAAGGACTGTCTAAGAGGATAATTGTGTTCATCAAAGAGAGTAATAACTTAGTTCTAAAATATCTTTGTATGCTGGGACACCTTCCTAAAGAGCGCCACATGAGGCTAGTGTTGACTTTAAGAGCTAATCTAATGAGGATTACAGCGAGTCTTACTGTGTAATTATTTTCCCTCTCTTTGTAAAGAAAAACACAAATTCACTTGTGACACCTTTTGATCTAGCTTTTATTACAAAAACAATAAACCTTCATCTGAACCGCAGCTGGCAAGAGATACCAATAAATCCATTTGCCTCATAGAAATGAAATGTCTCACTTTGATCACCATCGATTTAATAAAAATAAACATCATTGGAGGTGATAAACAACAACAATGGTAAGGTGTGCCTTATCTTAATCAAAATAGATCAGCTTATTATTCATGTTTACATGATGAAACACAGCGATGAGGACAATGCACATGTGCGGCTGTGTGTAAAATGGAAACTGACCGCAGACAGTAGAAGAAGAGTGGTCACCCAAAAGAACCAGGCCATAGGTGGGTTTTGGACAAGACAGGAGTTTGATGTGGACGTATTTTCCCAAAACAACTTTATTTCTATTTGAATGTTTTTCAAATTGTTTATGGAATTTGTAGAATAAAACATTGTGAAGAAGCATCCAGATGACTTTGAGGCTATAAAAAGTTGCAGTTTTGTAAACACTTAATGAATAATAATGAATTAAGTCGAACTATTGATTAGTTGATTGATTGGCCATGTTAGAGGAAAACATTAATATGTATTTTGTAAATTGTTTCAATGGTGGCCAATGAGCACATTTACTCTGGAGAGGTACAGGTTGTCCCAAAAAAAAATCTAAATAAGCATATTCTACAACTTAAGTGCCTTTTTTAAATATCAAAAGAGCTATATTTTCATAGAATGCTCTATTAGTTATGGCCACCAATAATTTTAATGAAAGTAGCTAATAGGTGCAAACAAATTTTTTTTATGCGGTTTTATTGAGTCACGGGACCCATACAGAAGGTGCACTACAGCAGTTTCTTTTCCATCAAGATCCGCGTGACCAGTTCTGACCAATGGGCTCAAAGCAGAGTAGTGACATTATAAAAAATAAAATGAACTTCTAAATCCAACATGTACATGGGGAATAAACAGTACAATACCCAACCATTATGGAAGTTGGAAGTGGCCTGTCAGCTGTACATCAAGGGCCAGATCTACTAAAGCGTTGCGTCATCGCAAAACCTGTTTTTGTCGCAAAAAAACAGCGCTTTCTACATATTTTCTAAAGGGCCGCAGCGCAGGTCTCTCAAAGACATAATATACACTGTGACATATTTTTCTGTTAGGAGCGTAGGATGCTGTGCGCCCCTCCCTTGTCCTGCTGAGTTAGATAAAGGTAGAATGATATTTACAGATTCAATCAGGTTCACTTGGCATGTCCGTGATTCTGAGTTGTCTGAAATGAGTGAAAAACAATGTAGAATGATTTGACCAACTGTTGAATATATACATTGCTTATTTCTACCACATCCATGCTCCTGCTTCTGTATCAGACACGATGCAGTGCTCTTTTAATTAAAGTGACTGAGAGATATTGAAATGAGCAGCTGTCAGCTCAGCCCCAAAACCTGCACAGATTTAATAAATATGCCACAAAAAAAGGCCACTCACTGCCACGCAATCGCAAATTAGCATCCCAGGCAAAATTGTGCAGCTTAGTAGATCTGGCCCCAAGTCTTGATTTTATATTGTGGTCTATGGACATTCTTTAAACTCTCGGTAGAACTGTGGCTAATGGATTGCCAGGATTGGCAGGGCCACCCCTCACCTTTCTCATCCCCACACAGCCCCAAACTCTTCTACTGTCTTTGTCTACTGCGTGGACAGAAAGCACATTAGACCAAACACTGTCTGAATAATTTTGCCTCTGAATAATGTTGATGTTCGAATCTCCTTCTGTTCAAAAGCAAAAACATAACACCGAGATCACACATTTCATAAAACAGATGCTCAAACCAACAGAAGGGCTTACGTTTAAGTGTTGGTAAAAGCAGGTTTCACAGTGGAGATGCTGCAAAATAAAGGTGACAGTGAAGTATATGAAGAGGGCCATGCGTGAAGCGGGTGCTTTGCAGAGTAGAGGCAGCGCTTCGCCTGGCAACGCTGTAGAGGCCGTGTGTGCACCCCCATCATCATCCTCTCTCCTAAAACAGTCGCACAGGCTCGTATTGAGTCCTAAAAGTCAGTGTTCTTTCGCTTCTGTCCGTCCCGTTTTCCTCCATTTTCTCTGTCCTCGGTTGCATCGCCGTCACTCCCTGCAGTGATGTGTTGCAACAGTATTTAATGTGTGACCCTTGACCCCTTTCAGAGGACACCGGCTGCTGTTTGGTTTTGTTTTGGAAAGTGAGAGTGTGGCAGGTTGATTTTGGTTGAAATGTCTTCAGTGGGCAAACAGGAACGGGAGGAGGTTATGCAGGAAAAGGAGAGTGATGCACAGCAGGGGGTCCATGGAGCTCAGGACGCTGCAGCCTGAAGGACAAACACAGAGGAAGAAGAAGAAAAAAAACATTAAAATATGTTTAGTCATGGATTTTCTTTAAAAGGAGAGCCTACATCAGTAGAATCCTATGACTCCAGAATGCCTTTGGCTCTTCCAGTACCATCTTTGTCAAATTCAGATATACAGAATACTCTTTAAAAACAGTTTTATAATTTACAGTATAACCATTTTGTCCCTTATATATTCTATATAAAAAAAAATTATATTAATAGGCTCGAAGTGCTGGGATAGGCTCCAGTCACCCACGACCCCTAATGGGACAAAGTGGTTGAAAATTATTTTCTCTATATTGGTTGAAAAAGAAATAAGAAAAGGCACAAATATGGGATTAATATATATAGAATTATAAAAACACTTGATAATAAAATACTTTTGAATTTACTGAATAATTAGTTATTAAAACATGAGATGGCATGAGTGTTATTTTTTTTACTTTTATTCATTCAGACTGAACAGAAAATAAATTCAATATGAACCATTTTATTTGTCATTTAATAGTTTTCTACTTTGGACTTGTAATTTACTAATCTGCTAAAACACGTGGTCCTTTTCCACAGAGCCTATCAGAAAATAGTCACTGAAACAACATTCAAGTGTGAATGACAGTAAACTGTAATTCAGAGTTCTGCGTTCAACATTCTATGTTCATGTATTCTAGCCATTTGTAAATCTTAGATTGACCTTTTTTTATTCATCATTATTTTATTTTTTATTTTCATTTATAAGAGACAACACTTAACCCCTCTAAATTAAGCACACACTAAATATGTGATGGTAATTGAGTTTTTGTACAGATCTTCTCGCCATTTGGATTCTGATCTTTGAAACCAAAGAAATGGTGGTGTTTATTTTTAGAGCACTTTTCTTCTTAAAAAAAAAAGGGAAAAAAAAATCTACTTCTAAATGCCAATGTGAGGAACTACTGGTCTCAGAAATGAAAGCTTTTTTTTCTAATAACAGCCATTTTAAAAAGTGCTTTCATAATGTATAATCTTTCAGACAATTTCATATATTTCCAGGAAGATGAGACTCACGCAGAGCAAAGTTTCAGTGCCTGTTCTAAAGCTCAGGGCACGCCGGGACGGACTTACATTGTGTTCTTCTGGTGACATGAGGTGTTGCCATTACATTTAGTTTTTGTATTTGGACAATGTTTCTTTGTAAATAATGTTGAGAGGGTTAGAGCAGTCGTAAATTGGACAACCTCGCTGACATCTGGCCACCTCAGCACACCTGCTCCTCTCTGTTTACACAAATCCTCTTTCCCTTTTGTTTGCACCGACATCCTCGCGCTCAGGGAATAGTCTGGAGCCAGTAACACGCAGCTTCTCATTAAAACCGACTCACTGGGACTTGAAATTCATACAAATCTCAATATACAAGCAGCATATTGTAGAAGTGTGCAGAAAATAAATCCACAGTCCTGTTTACAAGGAGCCAGTATCCCAAATAAGTAAAAAAAAAAAAAAGAGATTTTGATACTGTTACATGTACACTTTGGATTCAAATTTCTATTAAAAAAAAAAAAAACTGAAAGCACAGACGCATTTACAAAACAACTTCTATTTATCAAAGCTCTTAACCTTTTTATGCCACTGAAATATTGAGGTGCAGTATTAGCGAGGTGCTAAGTGCTGCTGCTATTCTGTGGACTGTAAGTGTCTCCTTTTTTTAAAATCTTGAGCTTATGTGTCCAAATGACTAGACGGGTTACACAAGGGCAACCAAACTGAGTTCAAGGAGCTTCATTCATTTAGTTGAAAAAAATCTGTATTTCAATTTTATCCCATTATTCTGGAAAACAAAATAACCACCGTAACGTTACACTGTCAAACCTAGATATTTCTCTTCAAGGTTTTTATACAATTCTGAATTTCATACCGTCCCATGTCAACTAGCAACAGCTGTTTCCGGTCTGGCAGCAGCATCTGTACCAAGCTGTACCTCCAGCTTCTCGCTCTACTTTAAACTTTATGTGAATTTATGGCAAGGCCTCCAACTTTTAAAAGTCTGCTTTGAAGGTTTGTTGCGCTCTGGACAAAGCACAGAGCCTCTTTATGGGTTACCCACACCAAACTGTGCCGTACTTATCCAAACTGTATTGTACTGCTCTGGTGTGGGTCCTCATTGATTTTACCCACTATTTGACCTGACTGTGTTCTGAACAAAGTAATCTCTGCAAGGCCACAGAATTTTCCACTTGAATCCTTGAATAGAGATTTTGCAAGTGGACCTTGGACACTTTCACAGTTCATAGCATCCGGAAAGTTAAAGAACACAGAGTGCTTTGTAGGTGAAAAAAATAAATGAAAAAAGGAGAAGACAGTTGACTCTTAGTTTCTGTCAGGAGGATCTCTGTCCAGTGATGCAGATGATGAGGAAGAGCCGGAGTTTTTGGCTAAGTCAGAGTGCAGGAAGAGAAAATGACTGAATAAATGTTATGCGGCACCGTGAAGATTTACATTTCAGCTGTATTCATCGGCGCTCCTGATAATCCAAAGAGCTAAACTAAAAGCTCAAGAAACAGGAGTGGCCTTGTTTATGGAAATGTGTGCTCTCTCTCATCTCCACTACAACACGCAAAGTCATTACTTCATGACACCGGGAGCATCCTTAAGCAGTTGTGATGCTCCAGCTTTCTCACTTACCGTCCCTGGCGCTCATCGCCGCCTCATGCCTCTTTTGTATGCTCGGATGTGCACGAGTCAAGTATATTTCACGCTTCAGAGACACAAATTGTTCAAACCCAAATAGACTTTAGCACATATAACATAAGAAGAGTGGGAGCAGCAAATGTGAAGTGAGCAATACTCGGGAAATGGCAGGTGGAAATGGAAATGTTTCAGATGTGTACATTTTTGAAGTTTCCGTTATCACGAACATTGGAAAGCAGGATTTGTCATTTCCCAGCAGCACTCAAATGGAAGCGAGTTAAGCTTGTGGTTTTACAATTATGTTTAATCTTAGAAGTGGTTGGGAGTAGATCTGTTTAATAATGTTTTATCTGCGAGGATATTGAGTGGTTTTAAGGTATACCATGGTTTAAAAATGTCATCTAATATTCTTGTAATGTAGGATGATTAGACTAGACCAGGCAGAAAGACACATTTACTACTTAGTTTACATAACACTTGTGTTTTCACTATTTAAATATTGAAGGGAATTGCATGGCAGTTGTTGTAAAAAGACTAGTGGGAGTGGGATTATTCAGATGGAGGAGACATTTACCTTTGTCCCATTTACCTGGAAATAAAAATCATTCAAAGTACAAAACCATGACACTGTCACACTGTGATGTTTTTCTTAAGGTATTTATGCTGCTACAATTTTATACTGTTTGTGAGTCAAACGTGTTCATTTTCTTGACAATTTGAAAAAAATAAAATAAATAAACACGTTTTGTTGTAGGTCCACCCACGCTGCCTGTGATGATGCTCCGGTGCAGGCGGCTGCTGCAGGGGAGGCCACAGCTTGGTCAAAACTCTACAGAGGTCAGTACTTGATTTGACACGGGTCTGGTGCCAGTGGGTCACATGACCTGTGACTCTACCCAGTCATTATTATCTAATGCTAACATCACTATGAGCAACCTCTGGTGTTCTCTCTAGAGATTAGGTGTTCTTGGGACTAAGACCCCATCTGTTGTTACGTCATAGGTATTTTTAAGTTGTAGCTAGGGATTAGCACAAATATTCTAATATTTTAGATCTGGAATATATAAAAAAATAACACCCTTTAAATTTTGCTTATCATTTTAAAATATTAATAAATAAAAATGTTGTTGGCCCTAAAGAGATAAATTCATAATGAGAACAGGACAGGATTTTTGGCAGTATTTTGGTTAACTGCAGTAAAATAAATCCTGTTCCTGCTCTGTTCACTTCTGACGCTGAGTCACGTGACGACACAGTGACACACAGCGAGCAGGAGAAGGAGGTGACACACACCTGTTCACTTACTCAGTGGAGCAGCAAAGGATCTGTGTGAAGGCTTGTAGCCTAACGAGTATCGATACTTTAAAGGTATCACAATACCATGGTGCTTAAAATTATACAATATCTAGTTTTTTAAGTATCGCTACTTTATTTAAGTACCCATGTGAGCCGTGTTGAATAAGTAGCGCACCATTCTGCTGCAGCACTGCAGCTGGCTCACCCTGAACAGAGAGAGGGCAAACCTCAGACAGATATGCTCTAAACATTAAACAAATCAAAAACAGCAAACAGCAGCTATTCCATATTCCTTCACATGTAGCCTCTGTTGTGTCATGCTTCACTGGAGCTGAGGGAAAGGGGTGAGCTGTATCCTGTTCACGTCTCTGTTGAGGACACTTTTGAGTCAAAAACTCAAACCATGTCTTGTATTTATTGATTGGTAGCTTATATTTGACACAAAAGTATGTTAAAGGTCTGTATTTTCGTAAAAAAACGATTATGAAAGCAGGTCAATTTGCGGCTAATGAGTGGAGGAGCGCGCAGACGGGCTGTAGCCTACCACCTGAAAGTTACAAACCAGGAGTTTATTTGGGTCTGACAGAACTGTCCTCCTCAGGAGAGCAGTCATTACACACAAACTAAACTTTACAGAAACACAGGAGGTTTGTTCAGAAAAAGCCAAAAATGTAAATGAATGTTCAACAAATTAAAGAAAAACGTGAAAGAAAACATGCTTCTCTAAACGTAGTAATGCAACACAGGAGGCTTTGTTGGTTTTATTGTAGTGTTGACAGTGTACAGATGATAAATAACAGTTTATCTCAGGTGTGCTGAGATATATCGCTGAGCGGCTAATTTGCATAATAAACGAGCAACAGCAAAGTTAAAAACAGATGAAGATGTTATAGAGTTTAGTGTGTTATTAAAATATGCATTTTAATGTAGTTTTCCCCTTTGGGAATAGGACTTTTATATTCTAACCATGATTGTTGTTATCCCTGACTAAAGTAAAAAGCTGCATATTACAGAATTATAAAGTCAGAGTCAAAAGCCCGGCAGGAGCAGGACAAAGAGAGACCATTAGCAATTTTTGTCCCCATGATTAGATGTTTCAGGCGGATGTTAAGGTATCGTTCTAGTATTTGTATCGTGATACTCAAGCCAGGTATCGAACCGAACTTCATATTTTTGTATCATGCCAACACTAAGCCTAACTGTGACTCGACTGCCATCGTTTGTCACCGTTCAAGAGATTCGGTTTGTTTGTGAACGTCATGGCGTCCTCCTCTAAACGCAGCAAAGTTTGAATTGACTTTAAACACAATAATCAGCTTGTTGTGTGCAAAATGTGTCAGGAGAAAAGAAGTTATCACAATAGCAAACACTCTTTATTATTCAGCTACATAACACAGTATGGTGCTTGTAACTTTGTTTCTGAATATAGTCCCCAATGAGCTTGTTTGGAAATGACGTTCAGAAATACGCTTCATAAATTAACGCCTCTCTCATTAAACTTCCTTTAAATAAACAAATTTTTATCTTAAATATTCTATTTTATTTGTGGAAAATGGACATCCCTAGTTGTAGCTCTGGCTGATGCAGGGGCTTAAAAACACAAGCGTGACACTTTGATGAGGGGCTTAAACCTCATAATATCAAACCTCATAATATTCACCAAAGCAGTGGCACCTTTCTTTTTGTTCAGACATCACTTCCGTTTGATAAATACATCCATTTTCTATCAAAGAACACAAACAATCAAGCTGCTGAGAGGCTGCTCGAACATCAGACTGAGGATAAATAACTCTTTAACAGAATCCTGGTGAAATGATCTGCAGTGCTCTGCCATGTCAGACAGCTTCAAATAGGCTCATTTACTGTATTTCCTCTCCTGTGTCCCGTGTAATGAGTTTAATTTCCCTCGGGATGGCTTGAATGAAAAATGCAATCTCATTTACCATTAGCACATTAGCATGAAGGGGGTTTAGAAGCCTTTCCCAATGAACAGTACATAAGAGGGCTGCTCTTATTAAATTCAGAAATCACCTGGATGTTAAACAAAGTTAACATTAAATATGCACAATCTTTTGTTAACAAGAAGTTAAAAGCAAGTGACTCTTGCCGACTTTGTCTGAGAGCTTTGTAAGAAGGAGCCAGCTGAGTCAACAGTGTGCTTTGTATCACTAATATGACAGAAATAAAATAAATTACGTATGATGCAGCAGCAGAAAATACATGCCGGTCAGAAAACTTTGATTTCAATAAGAACTTGGCAAAGTAAATCCTAAACATGTGGTGTTGACTTGGGCTGGGAAACTTCACAGACTCAGAATCACAGACCCACAATTATTTCTAGTCAGCGTTAAAGTTCTGAATTATAACTGAATAAAAAGGGGGAGTGCATTTTCAGACAGATTAGTCAGACAGGCTCCCACTGGCTCTGATTATGGTGAGTTTTGTTCCATTTTTATTTTAAGTGTAGTAATTAATATTGTAGCCTATAATTTCTGTGTTATGCACATGTTAAATATCTAAAGCCCAACACGTTCAGGAAATTTAACGATGTAGAAAACGGGACAGAAAAAAGGTTGGGGACTGGTTGATCATATGGAGAGTCCAGACTGACAAGACAAATAAGATGGAAAATTAGGTTTGTGCGTAGACCATAGATCTATTTTCTGGACTGGGCCGGACTTTGTGAGTTGTTAGTTGCAGCCACTCCAATCTCAAGTGCAACATCCCCAGCAAGGCATTTTATATCTTGTACAATACTTTTGATTGCGACTGTTTTTTAGTGACAGTTTCCATGGTAACAATGATCTTCTATTTAATTTAGTAATGTTTACGTAAAAGAGAAAAGAATCAAGCAGACACAAAAAAGTGTCAGGAAGGCCTTACATTTATATTATCTGCAGTGAATCTTAAAGCTATTTCATGCTTGCATCTTGTAATCCTCTGTGTTCTGTGTTCAGCCAACAGACCACCATCTAACTACAGTTCATTTTGAAGCTTACAGACGTTCAGCATAAAAGCAAAAAAATCTATTTTAAAATGTATATAAATTACAGTTTTTTAGCTCTGCCAACTAAACGTAAGTTGTAAAAACCTGACATCTAAAAACTACCGTTCTTTACAGCGAATGGGAATAATTAATCTCTGACAGAGAATTTGAAACATTATCTAGTCCTGTAGGTATTTGAACAAATTATTTAGTAATTTAGAAGAAACATGAATTGCGTGCCTTTTTATGTTTTGCTGTTTTACTGCTGACCTGCCCAGAGACTGCGGATGGAAAGTAGCTTGCAGCTAAATCTGGTACAGATAATGTGTTTGTACAGGGTCCCTGACAAATAAAGAATAAATTAAACGAGACTTGTCAGAAGCATCTGGTGTGATTAAATACTTGTACTATGCTTACTGTGCTTATTTGAGAAATACACTGTGTCTGGCAATTATTTTGACCTGATTTTGAATTTCTGATTGTCTTTTCTGGTTTGTGGGTGCTTCATGTTCTGATTGTAGAAGTGGAGAATAGCATGGTTTATTTTAGCTGATTATTCTCATATTCCACTCAAAAAATATCTTGAACTGAACACCATTCTCGTTTCTTTTTTTACTTGATTAGATTATTTATTTTTTGAGTTTGCTTCCTCGTCATCTTATCTGCTTTGCTTTATTTATCATCCGTAAATAAGAAAAAAGACCAACAACCTATCTGCAAAGTGTCCTTTTGTGGAAATTCTCTTATCGACTATAACAAGAACTTCTATCAACTGGTGTAAATTTGTGACTCGTTTAATTAATTTACATTGTTCAAGCTCCAACAATTGCTTTTATCTTAAATTACATCATTCTTTTCAATTTTTCCAAAATGTAGTAAATAACTATTTGAAGTTGCTTTTTCATTTCCAAAGTTTAACTGTTGACTTTACTATCAGGGATTAGGTACAAGCACCAGCGCATTGGTGTGGCACACTTTGGTTTGAAGCCAAATTGAAAAGACTCCAAAAAACCACAGGAGGAGACCTGGGACATTACTTTTTGTGGACGGCAAAGAGCCAAGCCATAAGGATAAAACAGAAAATGCAAAACAGCATCAGCCTTTTCATTGCTTCTTTCAGTTCAGATAAAATGTAATTTGAGACTTTAGGTACTGACCTTGGACAAGATCTTAAAGTAGATTTTATTATGATGTAGACCCAGTTATGGTTTAGTTTGGTTTTATAAAATAAAAAGAATATCCTCTATTGAGTCAGTTGTGCATTCTTCAGGATGAATCATAGAACTAAACATCATCATTAATAAAAAAAAAACAAACACTAAGGCAATTTAAGGAACAACATTTGTTACATGTTACGCTGCACTAAAAACTGAAATGGATTTTCTAAATTTGTAATAAACCCTAATAGTACTAAATTGTTTTAAAAATCCCATTTAATAAATAAAAAGCTGGGTTTCTAATTATAATTTAAAAGAGCAGTTTGGGCTGTATTTATTGATGCATTAGCTAATACATTTAGCTTTTTTTTGAGCATTTCCATTGAGCTTCACGGAGACTGGAAGTTGCCCAGAAATACCCAGATGACAGAGGGGTCCAGCATCTCTCATGAGAAAATAATTACTCATCTTGAACCGTTGATTATCTTTGTAAACCCAGTCATTTCTGTAAAAGTACAACGGCTAATAGATTTATAAAAAGACTAGACTTAAACTAAGCAATAGCATTTTCTATCTTGTCACAGGCGGGTGACAATTTTGTGATAAGTTTTTTGCCTCAATTGCAAGAAATCACATAAAATAGCCAAAGCTACAGAAATGCATCAATGCACAAATTTTTTTTCTGACCCAAATCTAGGCAATGAAATATTTGGGCTTGTCAAGAGTGAATACCCTCTTCAGCTACATTTTGTAGATATGGAGAAATATACTAATGTTCTTTATAGATGTAGAATGAGATTTTTTAGCACAGTCTGGAGAAAATAAAAAAAATTTTGATTTATGTTTCATTTTGATGGCAATAATTAAATCGACGGGCTTCCGCTCTGTGAAAGCAAACAAACAGAAAGACTCCTTTGACACTAATGTAACCTGGCAAGAAGACCGCACAACAGCCAGATGGTTGCACTCCCAGCTTCACACACTGCCTTGCACTCACACGCATATATCTCCCTGTGTTTACAAGCAAGACTATCTGCATTCTCTGCATTACCTTCAATGCAACATGCCTTATCATTATGCTGACCCTCAAAGGGCCGCCATAACAACAACCCCAGATGTGAAAACGCTGAAGAAAACACTGCTGTATTTTAATAACACATTCACTTCCTAAACCAAAGGTATAAACCGTACCAGCACTTGGTCAGAAGTTAAAGCATTTTGTTTTTCTATTATACATGAATTGAAGTAAGATTTAGATCTAAATGCTTAGATCTCTCATGTGTGACAGGTAACTCCTGAAGCTTGTGTTTCCACTGCATCAGCTAAAAAGTGACATCACACAAGCACCAAACAAATTTAAGAAAATAGATCCTATCTGAAACAAACTTTCAAATGTACGTGTGCATTGCAGTAAAGTAACGTAAGCATCTGAAGGTATAGCTGTCCACTGCTGCAATAAACAAAAAAAGAAGGGAGAACAGGTTTATTCCCAGCTTTATGAGTTCTAAACAGACACTAAATTTTATGGACTACTTTTATGTCACGTCTCTTTCAAATGCTGTGTTTTTATTCAGTTGTTCCGGTTAATTTTTATTTTCACGGGACTGCTGTGGCGTTATTCAGGTACCAGACGGGGAGAAACATGCCTTATACATGTCTCACCTGACAGATGCTTGCATGTTTTAACTTAATTGAATATATATTACAGTTGAGTATGTCGTGAACTCCCGAGCCTTGTAACACACATTGCTGCCGACAGGGTGTTGCAGCAGCTGTCAGCGCTCATTCCCAGAGGAACACTGTTGTCTCATGCAGAGGCCGGCATCAGTCAGTCTCACTGTCTCACTTTGTCTCACTTTGTCTCAGTAGATTTCGTCTTCTTCCTGCCCTTTCCATAAGCCCTCTCTACATCTTTTGAAACGCTGGAACCGTAGCAAATTGTGGGATATAAATGTTGTTTCTATAAATATTCACACAGTGTTGCTGTTTCTATATCAGTTTTTTTTTAGATAACTATTATTTTAGTTCAGTGTAAATTAATGCAGATTACTTGTGATCATGGGGGTGTGTTCTTTGAATTTTTAAGTAAATGTTTTTTTTTTTTTTAAACCACGTTTCTTGGCTTGCGGTTGTTGAAGTAGGGCTTTGTTTGCCAGTCATTGCACGTCTATAATAGCCAAAATGAACCCAATCAGCTGCACAGTAGTCGCCATCTAACACCATGCCACACCACTACAATCAGCAATCTAGAGAGAAACAGTCCAATCTTTACCAACAGAGCAGTACGCCATCCCAAAGGTAAACTGTGCAAACATACAGACATGATAAGAAAAAGTCCACTTGATTTGAAGCACCAACGTCTGTCTGCGTCAATCTGCCCCATGCTACTTATATAATTATGTGCTTATTTATTCTTGTGATGCTTATACTGCTCCTAAATACAGTATATGACTCATAGCTCTTAAACATGTCACAAACAGACTTGTATTGAAAGTTAAAAATGCAATCTCTAAAAAACAGGTTACTAGTATTACTCTCAGAATGGAACAGTTTTTAACAGCAGTTTGCTAGTTGGCCAGACATTCATCTTGTTACGCACTACTTCACTGTTTACTTTACATAGACTATACAAGAGCCCCAGGCCACCTGCCATGGTCTGATGTGTAGGGCTGTCAGCCTCTGGTCGTCTGGTGAAGTAGGTAGTCAATGACGTCACAGTCTTTTTACCTCCGTTACTGTATGCCTCGGTTTAGTAAAGTACCACTGCGCAAAATACTTGGTTGATTTAGGCTAATTAGTTTTGTGTGTCGGAGAATCCAGCCACATGGAACACAAGGAACACTGTATTTTTTTTGCCAGTCCTAAGCCCGGATAAAGGGAGAAGAATTTTATTATCAATGATCCACCACCTCCCACAAACCCTTTTGAGTTCAATAAGAATGCTCTTGCAGAAAAGTTTCTGCTGCATTTTGTTGCATCACTCTGTAAACTATTAATTTTAACCCTATATATTCAGTTGGACAATTTAAAATACTCACCTTGTCTGAGCAGGTTCTCACTAGATGTTATTCCACCAAGATTTCTCAAAGATGTCTTTCCCACAGTGGCTCCAATCATTTTAAACAATTTAAATCTTTTTATTTCTAATGGTGTCTTTCGCGTCTGTTTTAAACATGTTATCTCTAATTTATTAACAAAAAAATCTCTTGACCACTCAGTTTTAGACAACTAAAGGCCTATTTAAAAATGTTTGTTATCAAAAGTACTAAGTAAATTTTAGCAGCACAGCTTTTATGAATTTTGATATTTAATATATTTCATATTTTTTATCTGGTTTTGGATCCAAACATAGTACTGAGAATGCCCTTGTCAAGGTAACAAATGACCTACTTGTAGCCGCTGACAAGGGCTCAATTTGAATCCTTCTTGAATTGCTGCGTTTGATACCACTGACCTCAACATTCTTTTAGACAGGCTTGAAAACTGAATGGGGATCAGAGGAATGGCACTTTTCCGTTAGTACAAATATTTTTATCAGATCCTTCTCAGTTTCAATTAACGGTTTCAGCTCATCTCATACTCATACTTAAATACAGTATACCTCAAGGCTCGATGTTGGGACCTCTTCTAGTTTACATTTATCTACTTCCACTTGGCTCTTTATTGGAATTTTAGATCCCTTTATGCAGATGACACCCAAATATACTTGCCTGCTTCACACAATAGTTTGCACACATTACAACCCTGCTTTATAAATATTAAAATGTTTTTAAAAAAGTTTAACAACAATAAATTTATGATCATTTTATCCACAAACATTCATGATTTTTATCCCTATCTCGGTTACCTGACTGGCCATAGAACTACCTCTGCAAAAAATCTAGGTGTTTTATTAAATTTTAAATGGTCATTTAAAGGTCAGATCAACTTGAGACAGATTTATAACATTTTACCACCTCCTGATTTAGAAAATATTAGTTTAGCTTTTATTTACTCTAGACTTGACATGACTCTTCTCTCTGCACTAGCTGTCCAATAGTTTACGGATTGATTTTAAAATTGTAATACTCACTTTTAAAGCTATCAATTGCCTATCTTTGGAGTATTTATCTGACCTTCTCACCCCACACGTCCCCGCCAGAACAGCCCTGCTGGTTGTCCCCAGATCAAGGCTGGCCACTAAAGGGGACAGAGCATTCTCTGTGCGGGCTCCCCCCTTCTGAATTTCCCTTCCCCCTCAGGCGGAACAACTGTCTTTACTAAAGCATTTTAATGTAATGTAATGTTTGCTTTGATTCATTATTGCTGTATTTTACAGGTCTGATTTATTGTTTCTTTGGAAAGCACTTTGGAAATATGTTCAGATATTAGAGCTGCCAGACAGGTGACCATCTTAATTAATCTGAAATAATCAACCAAAGGTGATTATTTAGATCTATTTAAGACACTTACATTAATATGTGGCGGAGTACTCAAAGGTTTAACTATCACCATGAAGGACAAACGTCCAAATAAAGATGTCAGCATCTGTGACAGAGCAGTCATTTGATATTATGTGATGCCAATGATTAGTCGACTAACTGCTGAATAGGGGAGCTATGATTTTCTTTGGTTGGTTAGAGCCCTACTAATTTTAACGCAGATTTTGTATAACTAGCAGACATACGTAAATATACTTTTGACACAACATGGAATAATTGTAGATTTGCTACAAACTATGTTTCATGGAGTGCTTCTTTGCTGAGGCATTAGACAAACTTTATCTTTTCCCTTAACAATTTGAAACTTTAACAGCTCTAGATAAAGCTAATGATTCAAGTCTTGTTTACGAGGAGACAATGGCTGTTTACAGCAATGTAGTGTTTAGTGTTGAACATTAAGCTACACTCAGTTATACATCCGTCAAAATGACATGTGGCTAATGTGCAATAATCTATGTGTAATTAACACAATTACGGCCAATCACACGTGGTTTTGTAAAAGCTCTGGACTCAATATTTAAGCTCAATGCTGCTCAGTTCCTGCCACAGACAGACTCTGCCTCAACCCACAATAACACATATGAACCCATGTAAACCTTTGCACTTGTATCAACTAAAGCTTGATTTTATTATCCAGCGGAATAATAAAACATTAACTGCCATATTTGTTAGCCAGCACTGTCCAAACAGCTGTAGGCAGACTTAGGGACATAAAACTAAATGCACTGCAAAGGTAAAAACAGCAATTTAGTCAGACAGCATGATTGCACATAATCAGCTTTCATATTTCAGTTCACTACCTTAAATGCTTCCTGCCTGACAATGTTTATTTCAGGCAGGCTTTTTTAAAATGTATTTGAAAAAGATCCACAAATGAGGCAAGATTATGTTTTATTATGCTTTCAGATTAGTACAACATAAAAATGTCTTTATCACTGAATCACTAAGGTTGAATGAAAATGTAATTTCAGAGATTTTACAGAAAGGAATAAACAAGAGTTGTAATGCTTTAAATTGCAATCTGAACCACCACTAGTGAATAAAGCTTACATGTCTATTTATCTACAGGCCACGAGGTGCCATTCACTTATCACAATGTTATCCTACTTATTTTAATGTCAGAGTAAAAAATGTGCTGTCGACAGAGGACACCTTCTCTATTTTACTTAATAGATCTATTTATTGACTGAATGAATGAATGGCTGTCTATAATCTGTAATGGGATATTTATGACACACGCATATATGTGTTAAATAATAGATGCAAGTAGTTAGTTTGTAAAAGTCAGTTGTAATTCAGAGTTCTGCAGAATGCTGGGATAGTGATATATGCTGTTGTTGGTTATATTGTATATATACTGGGCGGCAGTAGCTCAGTGGGTAGAGTGGCCATCCTTCAACCGACGGGTGGGCGGTTTGATCCCTCCTCGAAACATCCCAAAACATCATAACATCCCACTTTCACACTGTCGTTGTGTCCTTGGGCAAGACACTTAACCTACATTGCCTCCAGTGAAGTTCTGTTATACTCTTAGTATAATAATAAAGATTATTATACTAAGTTATGCAATTTTCAGAAATTAACACTATAATCACCAACATTTCAACATAATCTGCAACAACCAGAATTAGCTTTTTGCACTTAACCTGTCCTTAAACATATTTTCATATACCGCATTTCATATACCTGCATTGTAAAAGGAAAACTAATGAAATGTGTGTAATATGTTAGAAATAGCTTTTTGGCTGCTAAATGCAACTGGACCATTCGACAGTGTTTTGGGAATGGGGTCATAAAAAAACATCATAAACGTGACTTTATGTGAACAGTTACACAAATGAAAAAATGCAAAGGGGTTTTAAATATCATTCCCTGTTGATTCTAAATTTAAAATTGCACTCATCAATAACTTTACTTTTGCTAAGGCAATGTTAAAGCAGAACATGGACAACAATATGGATTTAAAAAAGAAATTGGAAAAAGAAATGGAGAGTGAGAAAAACCGCATCCCAAAAATGTCATTGTAAATTTGTAACTTTCAGTTTGCTTAGAGGCAATTTTTACCCCAATGGAATTGAAACTGATATTTTCTCCAGTCTATAGCTTTACCAACATTTCAGCAGCTTTTCACTGATTCAATATGACAATGACTGATGGCTATGTGAGAGCAAACTTCTATACACACAGCGTGGTCATGTGATAGCGTTCCCGCTCCGCATTCTGACGGATGTGAAGTGATTTGTGTATAAAGCACACGGCTATGATGGACAGCGAGGAGGATAGGGACCCGTTTATCTATAACCAGGCAAGGCCACCAAAAACTACAGATGAGAAATGAAAATACGAGAGGCAATTTGAGACACCTGCCGCCTTATCTGCGCCCTACCCTCCGCCACCGACGAACGATCCCCTCACATATTAATTGTTTCTGCCACTCAGTCAGATGACATTGCAAAAAAAAAAAAAGTGACAGATGCCAGCGTTTTTAGAGCACTCCTCCCCCTGCGATGCTGCTTGTTATTGCTGTGAATGAGGCAGCGGAGCGGACGCGTGCATGAGGTAATCTTTCAATTTCGCCACGCTTTTTAACCTTCAACTGTTGTCAAATACTTTGAGCAGATCCACCTCAGACGAAAGCGGGAAAATCTAACCCGGGGATGGATTCCTCTGGGTTTTTCTGTCAATAGAGAAGTGTCAGTGAGCCTCTTAAGCTCCATTTGATTTAGTGAGAAGCAGACATGAGCAGGCTGCCCGGCTGACAGTCCACTCAAGGACTCAAATGTGAAAATATCAGCTCACACCATAGCAATATTAATCAGAGCTGGTCTAGAAATAAGACTGTGGGCCACTAGAGTCAAACTCATCTTATTCAGGCTGTTTTTGTCTTTGAGAGAAATAACCTCAGAATTTCAAACATGACATCTATTTAAACTGCACTGGGGTCATTTTGACAGAATCTCAAGTTAAAATCGTACAGCTTTTTGTGAGGCACACTCAAAGGTGCTTTTGGTTTCTTTTAATAAAATATGAAAAAGAGAAATGTTCAGTGTAATCAACATGTTTTTCAAGTCAGTTTTATTATGGTTATTCAACATTCAGGCTGAAAAAGAAAATATAGATGGATGAATTAGACATGCACTTCGCCTCTCGGTGGAATATTTCATTTAAACTAATGGCCAAAAAATTGAAATATATATATATTAATATTTACTTTTCACAGATTTATACATTTATTGTTTTACCAACTTCATTGATTTGAAATTTTTTTGAAGAAGACACTAACAGAGCAGGGAATGGGAATACTCTCTCAGGTGTTATGCGTGTCTTTGAAATACTACAACTTATAAAATATTAAAAATCTAATTAGATAGAAAGAGTAAGTAATAGTATAGTGTATTATTTATATACTGCTTATTATTCAACAGACTATTGCCTCTACTGCTCTACTATGTTTCTTTTTTTTTTTTTTATAAAAATTTGACCTTTAAGCCTTCATATGTCACATAACCTTTACTTTCACAACATGGTGGCCCCCGCATGATTACAGTTGCCATGGTGAATACTGGTATATAGGCTCCACAAATGATGGCTTTTTCCCTAAACTCAGGAGAGTGGGTTGGACTGGTCTGAGTACAAAAACCTTCAGTTTAGGTTTAAAATCTGACTACGTTCAAACTGCAGCAGAGACGATGTCTGTGGATATTCTCATTCACCCAGGTCATAATCCAGTAAAAGGTTTCTGCTGCAGGGGGAAATAAGACATGTCTTAACTAAAACAATGGCTGGCAGCAGTGAAATGCATTCGTTATATAATACTATTTTTTTTTTTTTTTTACCAAAAACCAAATGAATAAAGCATGTTACATTTTTATGGCTCCACATTTGGCCTCGGTCCATTTTTCCACTCGAGCTACATGATTTTTTTCTTCCTATTTTTAGCGCTTTTAGAGGTCCATTTGTGGTCTCACATTTCAATCAATCCAGACCAGAAGGATCCACCTAGAAGTGGACCATTTCTGGTGCATTAAGCTTCCGATGGCAGCATTCACACTTGTTCAAGTAAACCACCCAAAGTTATTTTTAACTGAACCAAACATGACAAGTGTGAACTCACCCTCAGAAACCTCTCCACTTCTCTATAATATCACACCTACCTTTCAGATGAAGTTAAAGTTTTTTTAGAGTATGACCCAAAGAATTGTCTGATCCAATTCCATACCCTTATCAAATCTTTTTAAAGATCACCCATTATTATAAAAAAATACTTAAATCTTTACCAGAAAATATAAAATAACAAAATAAGAGCAAGAATAAGTTTGTTTGTGTTTATTGAAGATATGAAAATCAGTCCAAGCAGTTATATTCTGAGATGCAGTAAGGAACATAATTGAAAAATTACACATGCAGAAAATCCCATGACCATTATGTCCTAATGGGAATTTGTTTTATGTAGAGTCAGTCATGTGGCCGACACAAAAACATCAAGCTTCAGTAAATGTTGATGAGCAAAGAGGACAACTTTGGACCATGAGGATTAAAACAGACATTAAGACTTGTTCTCTTCTGCTACTTTTCTTCAGGCACCGTCCCCCTGCACCTTCAGCATTTTTATTCAAAGCCTGATTCAACTATATAGCACTGTACCTTTGCATTTGCCTCAGGAGCCACTAATGCATGCTAATACCTTGTGCCGGCTATCTGCTCGAAGGCCGGTGAATAGTCATTTGTAAAGGTTAAAGATAATGCCAGGTCAGATGACAGATGTTAGCCGTAGCATTACACCCAAGATAGTGAATTACAATAGCCCTAAAATCAAGACACATCCTTGCATTTAATAAAGCCTTATATGTCAGGCCACAATTTTCTAACACTTTGTGGCTTATGCTTGTCTGAGGCTTGATATATATTAGGCTCCATTTTGTGTGCCGTTGCAAGGAATGTATCATTTATACCACATTAAGAAAAACTTCCCCTGAAAACTGTCACACTGAGTCTCTTTGGGATTCAGAGGAAGCTTGTGGAAATTAGATTTTCAAAGATTTACCACCGAGAAGATAATCTGCTACTGATTTGCAAATTCACCCGAGTTCACTCAAGTAAAGACAGTGTGTGTTCAGAGTAAGTCATTCCACTGAGGATGTCGCGGGAGATGAATACACGCTGACTTCGCTCACAAGCATGTTATCTCGGGTCGTCTAGTCAGCTAAAACAGTGTCAAGAATTTAATGATTACAATGCAGCACTTTAATCCAGCCAACATGTTGGCACCATTATGTGCCTCGGAAATTGGATGATCCCGTTGTTAGCTTCTTCATGAAATGGATTAAAGTGAATTTGGAGAGAGGAGCTCAGCCGGACGGGTGTGTAATTAATTGGGCTGAAATTAGAATTGTGTTGTGACTAAACAGTTCAGGCTTAATGTAGCAGCCAGGGTACATGCCATGAGTCTATGAAAAGTAGTGATGATTAATATAGTGTTGTTGCAGTTTATAATTGAAGTTCACAAATCATATTCATTTATATTACTATAAAGTAGAAATCTGTTAATATTAGAAAGGCTCATTTTAAATAATAAGGAAAGAAAGAATTTAACAACAACTATTAAAAAAAAGATATGTTATTAATAAAAGTGTTGCAGAGTAAGCACTATTTCCTCAAGGCAAAAGCTTTGTACAGGCTCTCTGTGTGAAATCTGCACCTCACCATGAGTTCTCTCTAGCTACTCCAGCAACACAACTGTCTGATTTGTGATTGATTGGGAGTCTTTTAATCGCATTGCACTGGTTCACACACTGCATAGTCTTTCACTCTAACTGCTTTGTAGTGTCTCTAAAACTATGTAGCGTCTGGAAAAGACCCCTGTGAGTTCCAACTGAACATTCAACAAAAACAGTAGCAAAGTAGCTTTTGTGCTTAGTTTTACAAACTAGAGATTCCTTCCCCACAACCTGTTCCATGCGTCGTCATGTCCTGCACTCTCACTGGCTCTAGCTTCATGCCCTTGTCCCGCTAAACCCCTCTTTAGCTGTAGCTCATCGGCAACTGGCCCAGATATTTAGCCTGCTTAATGTCTGGTCAGAGTTGGCAAGCATGTTCGAGCATGTCATAGTAGAGACGCCTATCAAATGCAGAGGTGCACCCTATCAGGATTTTTGTCAGCAACTGTCAACTGTCACTGTCATCAAGCTTTAAATTGTGTAGTCATAAAATGCCCAAAGGGAATAAATGTCAGAGTGAATGATTGTCATTGTATGCCTGTAAGGGTGCACTCACACTAGGAAAACCATGACCAGGCCTGGAACGCCCCCAAAGTCTGGTTTTGTTTGGCTAATGTGAGTGCTCCCATCCGTGCTTGAGAACGAAACGCTTCCAGGGCTTAAGCTCGGTTGAAAGACGTGTGCGGCAGAACGGTACGGCTGCTCACACATGTGCACTTGAGCGACTACCGCCCATGTATCTAATGTAATAAATGTGACAAAAGGTTTACAATTACAACTGATCTTTGCTCTCACCTTTTTGATGAATGAGAAGTGTAGTTCTCCCTCATATCCTGCTCCATTTGCAAAAAAATTACTGACAAGCGTTGTCTTGCGTATTACAAAAAAGAAAAAAACTTTTCTCATTAACACAACTTAAAATAAGACCCAAAATCAACGCTGCTTGGCTTTAGTTCTCTATTGTGCCATTTTACTATGACATCGAATGGTTCAAAATGGCGTTAGTGTGGATGTGCTTGTTGGGGCTGGGGAATATATCAAATTAGTTTCTAATTTTGAACAATGTCAAAAATCATTAAAACAAACTAAATCTTTACTTATAAGCCTTTTGGGTCACTAGTGCTACTAGTGGTGTGTTACAAAAATGTGTACAACTGGTACAAGAAGAAGACCCAAAACTGTTGCTCTAGTGAACAAGTGTCCAAGTTAGGTCCACTAGTAGTACTAGTGAGCAAAAATGTTTTACTAGTCACTGTTTTTTTGCGTTTTCTTTTATTCACTAGTGTCACTATTGAGCCTTTTGCTGTGTACTGGTTCCAGGAGTAAACATTTTTGCCTCTGTTGAGTCACTTCTAAGGTTACAAAATGACTTACACGTTTGCATCAAGTCTGGCATCAACTCGTACTAGTAGTAGTAAGCATTTTTTGTCCTTACTAGTTCACGAGTGACACACCACTAGTGACCTAAAACTCTTAAAAGTAAAGAAAATTATGGCTGATGTCAATAATATCAGAATAAAAACTCAAACAGCTTTCCATATTATAGTGACTCTGCAGACAATATAAAAACACTAATAATCCCCAGAGATTCGATTATCGAGACAGAGTTAAAACTAAAAATTATCCAACTAATGCAATCTGCTGCTGCTTTGTGTTGTTTTGAATTGGCAAAAAAATTAAATAAATAAAATAAAATATAACTGATTTACATTTTTAGGTACCAAGACATAAAATCAATTAAAACCGTAGATTGTCTGAAAAAAAATAACAAAATAATCAACATTTAAAAAAAGAAATTCACCCAGCCCTATTGTTAAATTAAATGTTTAATGTGAGTGCCAGGTGATATAATAATTAATATGCTATTTATGACTTTTGCACCTGCGAGTTTGTTGGAGTCAGTAATTGAGGCCATTTACTTAAAAATGTAGTCTGTACAGTCAAACAAAATAATCCGAACCGAGTATAAATGTGAATTGTGCATTAAGATTTTAAGAGCCTAAGAGAAAAAAAACGCTTTAGACTGTGACGTTTTATGTGTTGCATCGGTAACCATCAACGCACATCCAACAGATGCAAGTTACATAAATGAGCAGTGAACACGCATCTTCAAAAGTTCTTTGTTAATCAGTGACGAGATTGTGGGTTTTAATTACAAATCCTCGGGCTTACTGAGGATCACAGAATGTACTCTAGTGGTGGGTTATATATTGTGACGGCGAAGTCTGGAGACAGTACCACTTTCATTTTGTCTTTTCTATCAACTGTATGCAGCTGGCCCAGTTCAGAAAACAGACTGTGAGTGACCACTTGCACTCATCCACTTTTCGTTTCACTGCCCCATCACGTCTGACTTCTCCAGAGGGGCTGCCTCATTACAACAGTTTAGCAGCTCGGAACAGATGCAGTCGTCGAAAAAAGAGAGTTTTATTTGTTCAAAACCTGTCCTGATTAAACAAAACAGGGCAAACTCAAGCATCTGAAATCACATAATGAGATGTTTGCACACTAAATCAGCTAAACATTTGTTTTCGGGGCTCTTCGTTAGTGCTGTGACAAAACGCAAAGAGCAGACTCCAAGGCTTGACAGTTTTCAATTGAGGTGTAATATAAATGATGAAAAGGAAGAAGTCATACATTAAGGAGCCTAATTAGGCAATTAAAAATGTATGTAATGACCCAACCAGCCCACAAGTATTATATAAATAACTTCAAGAGTTCAAGCTTTAATTAACAAGTCAATAATCTCAAGACAATCAAATGATGCAGTGCAGTACAAAAACCCATCTAAGGATTTAAACCAATAACTTCCACTTCATTATTACATTGGGTTTGTACTGGTGTGTCCTTTTTGGATGAATTGGGACAAAGCATGGACAAAATGTACATAAACATGGACTAAAACAAACTAGGAAGTGGTGATGATGATCACATATTTTGCTTGAACACATAGGGAACTTTCACGCTTGCACTGTTTGGTCCAGATTTTCTGACTTTCCTGTCTGGTTCCAACCAAATCTTCAGGTGTGAAAGCGCCAGAGGGCTGTGGTTTGGACCAAACTGCTGCTTCATTTGTAGTGCGAAAGCTCATTTGCCGACGGTTCTGACCATCAGCAAATGACAGATAAAAGAAGTCACGGTTTATAAAGCACAAATAGAAAAGCAAACTGAGGAGGGAAACGGGAAAAAGCTGTATCGGTTGGGTTTAAAAAATAAAACAAATACAAGACATAGAAAAGGTTAAAGCAAAGGCATCTGGACTTAGTTTTCAAGGTGAAGACGTATCATCTTTTCTCCAAGAGACTTTGATAATGAGTTCAATTGGTTAGAGAGCTGAGCTTATATCTCTAGAGGGAGGGGTTTGAACTGAAACTGATTGGACCAGGCTGGTCTCATGGTCGTTGCCATGAAAGGGCAGTGTGACTCCTGTTGGCTTGGAAACATTGAGTCAACAGTGGTCCAAAAAATCCTACTGGAGAAAGAGAACAGTGAACAGTGACAAAGTGAAAAGCAGAGTATTCTAGTCTCTGATATTGTGTTTTTGTCTTGACACCACTTTTCATGCCAGAATCAATAATGCACTTTTTATTATGATCGCAGAGGCACTGACATTATTATGATCAATACTGATTTTGGATTAAGATTGTGACACCTCCTCTATAATAGTACATCATCAAAATGGCGGACATGACAAGAATAGAATAACTGCATGGTATTTAGCATAAGCATGTACTGTGTATGGGCTGATTGTACTGCTGCTAGAAATGAGCTGAGCCAACTATTCACAAATAAACATGAAAGTGCCAGTCAGTTTCAGATATAAGAGGTTGCTCTGACGTCACTTCAGTGGGGGGCCTGTAATGATATTCTCCTCATTCACAGGCAGAGTGTAGAGGCATCTCTTAGAAAAGGCTCCATTTCAGTGCAGCAGAATCAGCTCTGATAAAGTCTTCTCCCTGGTCCATGTGAGGCGCCTTTAAAAGAGTGATCAAAGCCGTGAGAACAGAGGCTTAACGCTCGTCTCAGATTCTACAGCACACCCAC
The DNA here is from genome assembly GCA_024349245.1 of Neodontobutis hainanensis. NCBI lineage: Eukaryota > Metazoa > Chordata > Actinopteri > Gobiiformes > Odontobutidae > Neodontobutis > Neodontobutis hainanensis. The sequence continues at coordinate 14,811,753 of JALDNG010000002.1, read as the reverse complement.
CAAGAACTGTAATACCTCCATCACCTCACACGAGCACCTATCATTTAGAGCAGACGTGAGCAATTTGTCCCTCCACAGTCGGCAGAGCAAAATGAAAAAAATCAACTCTACAGTATGTAAAGAGCAATCAGCCTTGCTTTTAATAATGATCTATGGCCAAAATGACTGTATCCTTTTAGGTCTTTCCAGTTCTGGTGCATGTTTCATCCTCACTGCAAAATATATCAACAAACAATCAGTGGCAAATGTTTCCTACATAGATGTGGCAGGTGGCCTTTAGAATGCTTTACAGACAGAACAGGAGTGCCTTGCTGTGCTTCTGGGTTTCTTCGTCAGAATGTTTTGTAACATAACACCTGAACTTTCTGCTACAGATGTTTGACTTTCTCAAAAAATTAACCAAAGTTGCTCATGGTGTTTCATCGTAGACAAGAGAGAACTAGTGATGTGAACTTGTCAAAAATAATTGTCTATTAAAACTATAATACAAACACATTTAAAAGTAGGTGGCCCCAATGTGCCCAGCGGAAGTTCAGAGCCTTGCATTTATTTATATCGCACTATGCAGTTCAACTACTCTGCCAAAGTGGGGATTCAAGTAATGCAGGTCAGATAGTTATTGTACTACTCAACACAATTAGCATATACTTCATGTTTAATGTGATTTGTGTAGCCCTATTTGGATATTAATATCAGATTTCTTTAAAACGGTGTCACAACAAACTCAGATGCCTTCAAATGAAATGTTGAGTTCTTACACAAACCCTTGGGAGTGCGAATTGCCCAGCACTTATGTAGACTATAATGCAAACACATGGCTGTGAGGCGGTAAGTTCAGGCCCTTTATGGCAACGCATTGTGTTTGCATGTCTCAGTTCTCCACGCAGCATCTGGCGTGCGGCATATGAGCCTCAATAACTGCTCTCAGCATCAGCAGCAGGGCTGACGAGGCTCCACTAGTCTTCGATGAGTTTTAATTATTCACAAGTATGCTTCATTGAACAGAACTGGGGCAGGCAGAGGAGCTGTGAGAAGGTAGATTACAACTCTGCATGCCCCCTCCCTTCGTCTCGCTCCTATCCTTCGCTGCACCATCTGGCAACCTGCTGGCAGAGGCACTAATAAGTCCCTGTTACACGTTCATACACAAGTCAACCAAAATGCTCCCCTGATCAAAAGAGATCGTAGCAGAGTGACAGAGGTGTGGCAGAGGCGTATGAATCTCAATACCAATGAACTTTCAAATTTCTATCATGTCAACCATCAAAGGACACATACTGTTTGTACCAATGCTGAAATATTCACACTCTTGAATTAGGACAATTTTTAGAACACATCTCCTTCATGCTATTAGTTTTTACTAATTTACTGAAGATTTACCAAGTAGCAAACATGCCTTTTGCATTTACCATCCTCTAAAATTTACCATCCTCTGCATTTACGCAGCACAGATACAGGTTCTCATAACACTACATCATATTCATCGGATTGGTTCGACAAACAAGCTCAGAATCAAACACCAAGAGGCGCATGTACACCCAAGGCAATCATATCAATCAACGTTCCAGTCGACAACCAAAAGAACTGATGGTGACGTTACAAATAACAGCATAGGTCTCTGGAGTTAAGTCCTACTTTTGTGACAAGTGAACCTGAATAATTCCTCAGTTAATGCACTATTAAACACTTAAATTGTGACTAGGGCGACTGTGAGTGACAGGCGTCTGTGCGCTCTAGTGCGTCTCACTTGATCTTTACTGATATCATTTCTTCGCCCAGATCTGCCATAATGCAGACATCCACAGCCAGGAGCAATAAGTAAAGTGAAAATCAATAGTGGAAACTGCCTCAATCTACACTCAGTAAAAAAAAAAACAATTATATAATAGCTTTTAAAGAAATAGTCAAAGCTGTAGTCACAAAAGAAAAGCACAGCGGATATAATCAGTTTGCTTAGACTAGGCTTCCGAAGGGTGAAATATCTGAAAACATGCCAACAACATCAGATTTTAGAGGCAGGTACAACAAAGAACACCTCCGAGAAAACATTGTCTACAACCAAAAGATAAACTTTCCCTGTCAGAGGAAACAACAGCACATTTGCTCAGATTTGAGCTGCTAAGACAGAAGAACCTTGAGACAGATGCCGACCAGTGACTGGACACACACAGCATGCAGAACAGCATGTGGAAACCAAACAGGATCCTCTGTCAGTGCCACTAGGGGTCACTGTGGCTCTGTAACCAGGAAACCAGGCTCCATTATGGGGAAATATGAGGGAAAAGATTTAAAAGGCCTATTAGAAAGGCTGAATCATAGTAAAGGAGAAGGCATATTTCAACCACTAGTTCCCCATCCGAGCTCTGTACTGGTCATGGCGTTAATGCGGTCCCTCCTTTATGTGGCAGCACTCGCACCGCCCCGACAGTTAGTAACAGGTGAAAACAAGAGTTGTAGGCAGTAGAGACTGAATCATCATTCATTAGAGGCACAATCTGAAAATAGATCCAGCAGTAAACAGGCTTATTAAGATGAAAGAAAACAACACACTCTCAGCACAATATATATATATATATATATATATATATATATAAAAGAATATATAAAAGAATATATTTTATGAGAACCATTTTGGTTTGGAGCAACAAAGTAAAGCCTCTGGGATTCTTTCATCTTTATATTGATGTTCCAAAAATCAAAAGTAGAGAACAGTTCAGATCTACTCACAACAGTCTTGGTGCTGTTCTACTAATCAATTCTGACAACTCTCACTTCTTACATTATTTTTTGAAAAAATATGTAGCTTTTTATGTGAAAAAACAGAACTGCAAAATCCTAAAATGTATCTCTTCATTGTTGTTTTTATGGCTCCCTATTATGTCAAAGGCAGAATAACACTTCTTTGACAGTCACTACACTATCTAACTATCTTGACAATTCACGACAGATCGTCACAGACTGCTGCAGGGTATATACTGAGTCATGACGGTCCCATGTGAAAAGGTTGCACTGTCCTTAATTGAGCACAAATTTGGAGAGGTTCCATAGTTCTGAAATACAGAGCTTTACCCAACAATTCTGAATTACTTTACCATAAAAGCAACAATGTCTTCAAACTGTCTCCCTAAATGAAATATAGGGAGTAAATATAAGGTATTTGACATTATGTCATGCAGGTTTCTGATGTTCCACACACTGCACATCACAATTAAAATAATATTCTAAAGTTACATTAACAATCTGTAAATAGTGAATAATCTGGAGGATAACTGTTAAAAGCATTTTGACCCACAACCAAATTAATTTAAAAGTTGAAAAAGCAATAGCTGTCATATTGCTCGGCTATAGCCTTCGGAGAAGCGTAAAGCTGGACTCACCGGCTCCGAGCTGCTGCCAGAGCAGTGAAGAGGCAGAGGACTTGACCACAGAGGAGGTGGTAGTGGAGGAGATGGACGGCAGGAGGCCTGGTTGAGCCTGCTGCGGTCCCCGGGCCTTCCCTTGTCCTCCCGCCCTTTGACCTCCCGGCCCCCCCTGGCTGGGCTCCGAGGTGGCTCTCCCGGCCCCTCCACCCAGCGCAGTGTTGGTATTCCTGAGGGGCCAGCGGTTCTGGATGTGGGACACGGCCTCCTCAGCCACCATGCCGTCGGCCCGCGTGACTCTGAGCGCGGCGTGGACGGTGAATTCCTGAGTCTCGTCGGCCCACAGGTCGGACACGCGGCACTCGTACAGACCCTCGTCTTCCTTCTTGACTTTGGACAGACTCAGGCGGTGCGAGATGGCGCTGCCCTGAACACGCACCGTCTGCAATGACAGCACAGTTTTCCCCCAAGAAATATTTATGACCTTTCCAATGCCGTTCACCAAATCTCCTTGAGTAAAAAATGTCTTTACTGACTATTATTTTATTATATTAGCAGAAAAGCAAAAACATGAGGTATTTGCTGTCATGTAAAAAGACACACAGGTTTTTAATGTTCCATGCAATATCCATCATAAATCCCATTGAAAACACATTTACCTTGAAACTAGGTTAAACATTTATTAATACAACTCATTATTATAAAACTACTACAAAACAACAGGTGCTTAAGTGAATATTTATGTGGATTATGATTAGAAGGATCACGATTAAAGCAAAATTATTGAAGATTTGAATGACTTCATTTTTTTTATTATTATTTTCTATGACTTCAGAGTTTTTTAAAAGACCTTCAAGTTTAATTCTGTGTAAGTTTGTCATGAGTAAAACCGGGTTTGCTGAGAAAGGGGATAATGCTTTTATAAGTGTTAAAGTGTTCTATGAGACACTTAAAGACAGCAAACATATTCCCTACTGTAGATAATTATCAACACACTCTCAGTTACTATCATTATTACTATTAATGTGAGTGATTGTTCTAAAAAAAGTCTTAATCTGTTCCTCACTTATTCAACTTAGAACTTACTGTGGGAGAGTTTTCTGCAGCCGTTTGAGCTGTGGTGAGTCAGGCTAAACAAAAGACTGGAGAAGTTTGTATATCATCAATATAGGCCCAGAGGCAGTGAACACTCAACATGGTACGACTACGCTTCTGGTGTATGGATTTTTATACAGTAAGATAAAGCTTGTCCAAGGATTCTGAAAGTAGGCCATAAGTCATTAAAAAGATAAGTGCACTTTGAGGTAAGGCCTGTAAAGATTAGTGGTATAGGCAGAACTTCATGTGTGCATTTTAATGTATGTCCTTGGAGACACCACTATGTAATGAGAACTGGACAACATCTTGTTTGGCCATAAACTAAGAATTACAGTGAAAACTATAAATGATTTGGGACATATTCCATCCCATTCATACAAGCTCTTCAGAGGGGCCGTCTGAACCCAAATCTGGGCCAGTTCTCAGCGACATATGTTGTGGAATTATTCTCTACGGACCACAAAGTCACTGAAGTAGCTCAGTGTTTTAAATGTTGAAATTTTGACTGACCTCATTTACAGCAATGCTCAGTTTAGTCTCTGCTTCCCCAAACTGGAAGTGTGCTGACAACTACTGTAGGGAATTAGCCATCCAAATGTATCTAATAGAACCACAACACACTGAACTATCCCTTTAAAACAGCCACAGTAGACAAAAAATACAAGAAGATACAAGCTAAGACTGAAAACAGAGCTCATATGAAATAAAATAAATAATCTGCTCTTGAATAATAAATGCTACTATGAAAAACCAAGCAGGAAAGACATTGAGATGAAATGTTACACCAGAGATTCCACCACACTGAGTGAGTCCAACAAGGTCAAGATCATGTTTTATGACTGAAGGCAGAGGTTCTGGCATCAAAAAGCCTCAACTGCTGACACTGTATTAGCTGCTCAGCAGGCCGGCACATTAGTTCACGCAGCCTCCATTTCCCCTAATAAGGGCGCCCTTTATCAGCTTAAACGTAACATATTATCAGAGCAAAACCTGTCAAAACATGTTTAACAATGACACTGCTTTAGAGGTCTGAGAGTAGCAAGAAAAATATGCCTTAAGAACTAGAGTTAAACTTCACTGTCAGGGCTAAATTGCACTGCTATTTCACAGCAATGAGGAAAACAAATAGTCTAGGCAAATTTAGAGATACCTAGAGAGCGAGCTTTACAAAATGCTTAGAGATGATGAAAGCGGGCACTATCGCAGGCAGAGATAACATCCCACCTTCAGATACATTGCCAACATCAGAAAGATATTTTGTATGAAAGCTTTTGTTGTCTTTTAAACTATGAATCTACCCTACCTGGTGTAAAAAATATGAGCAAACAAGAAAGTGAGCACTTACGCTTATTTTTGTGGCCTCCCTTGGAACAATCTGAAAAAGAAAACATTTTAAATGACACAGATGCAACAGGATATCAGCTGTTATATAACCCAACAACCAGACATGTTTTTTTTTCTTCCTCTGTGAGAAAGGCAGACAGCAGCAAAGAGAGCTGGTAGCATACATTTCTCAAAGACGCCATTGATAACCTCTCCCTCTATCCCCCCCTTTTCCCCTGCTGCATGTTTTAATGTGCTTAAAGCCGCAGAGGAAATGCTGCAGATGTGATTGTCCCCGACTCCTCAGATGACTGGAAAAGACTCGGACTGATTTGTTATGCTGAAGGGAAAACTAATTCCCACTGCGTCCTGCCACAATATCCTATCATGGCGGTGTTAGGCAGCGGACCTGAGAGGAATGTAATGGTGTTGATAACCACCAACAAGTGCCCTTTCTGCAGTCGGTGTGACATCGCCCCCTCATCCTGACACGCGCTCTGCTGCTTACGCCTGATTGTAATGACAAACAAAATGGCACACAAGGTCAGATACACATCAGCGGTGTGCAATGACGAGTGGATAAACGGCCTTATGTTCGAACCAATGGTTTGCAAATGTCTGAAAAGTATGCATACATAATTATTGTTGATCATCACTGTGCAACCACTGCAGCCAGAAATGCTGTCTGCACATATGAACGTCTAAAAAAAGTAAATCTAAAAAACTGTGAAACATTAATGAGGATATTCTTAGTCGAGCTATTACTAAAAAAAGTATCCAACCATCGATGTGCCTGCCACTGCACTTTTGTCGCTGAATCAATATTTTTTTCTACATAAATTTGTTTAGATTAACCTTACTATCCTTAACATGAAGGAATGTCCTTGTGCTCAGTGCTAGAACCACCAGTACTTTTGACCCCCTTTCCATTTGTAAAATTGATTCAACTTTGTTCATATAAAATCCAGGAATTTCTTGCTTTATAAATTTGACTAAAATAACTTTATTGTTCATTAAGTCTGTTGTGAGCGTTCTGAAATAAATTATGGAGAAAAAAAATATTAGTTCTACCAAAAACCTTCATTTTGACACCATTTACATTTTAAAGCTATAAAATCCTTGTCATATTCCAATTTATAACTTTCCATAAAATAGCTTGATCATTTGTTTAAAAAATGGTTTTGAAAAATGAATAAATAATATATGTAGAAAGAGAATAGCTTTATAAATCATCTGGTGTATTGTTATTGCTCTGGAATAACCATCATTAACCTTAAACTGCCAAGGGGTCATTTCTACAACAATGGCCGTTTTAATTGTAACTTCATATAAACCTCAACTTACTACTTCCAAACTTTTTATACAGTAACTTTACTAATTGTTTTATGCTTTCTGAAATTAAATAAGAAAATAAAAAAGTATACCTAAAACGTGAAGGGGTCATTTTTACCCCGCTGAGGAAACACCAGGATGCTACAGTTGCCAAGCAACAGGGGCACCTTCTTTTAGCAGCTGATGGCTATCAGTAAGAATACAGTTAAAGTTGTATTAATACACCATATTATCCATTTGTTTAAAAACAAACACTATATGCAAACTATACTCTTTATTGAATAGCCAGGTAAACATGATTTAGGGTCAATTGCTGACAGTGTTAGCTGGCAGGGGGTAAAAGTGACCCCCCTGGTGGTTCTTGGTAAATTGGGTGGTTCTAGTATTTATGCAAAATGCTGTATACACCATTTGGTTTGATATATGACTAATTAAGTGACATGTTTTAAATTGCAAGCAACACTGAAACCACTTCTTGGCTCCCTTTGAAAAATGACATCACTGCTGCCACTGCTTTATTACACATCTTAATTTAAATGCACGTGTATATAGCAATTGAATGTGTTATGGTTTTCTATATATGTAGCTCTGCATATTGTAACAAACCAGGAGGATTCTTTGAAAGACAGTGATCAGATCTTTGAAAGTTTTGCACCATGTTTGTTTGCCTGTGGGCTGTTTTTATGTATAATGTATTGTACTTGATGCATATGTTGGACGGTATATGGAAAAGTAACCCATGGACCACCTTCAATTATACTTTAAATGAAAAGGAGCTATGGTTTAAACACTACTCGTCAATACAACATGATACAAATGATGAGAGTTTTGGTGCATTTCAAATATGCCATGTTGTAATATTCTAAAATGTTAATTTGTATAAAATATTAAAGAGTGAATAGAATCATTTGCAACAGTGAGTTATTAAAAATGCTAAATACTGCTTTTGGAATGTTTTAGTTGTTCTTGCTTAGTGGTTTTTACATGCTTAAAATGTCACAAGAACATTTTCTTCTAAGTCAATGTGACAAATCACATGCCCCAGTGAAATGACGCTTGAACACTCCATGGTTTATAAATACAAATCAAGAAAAAAGGAAAAAAAGTTCTTCATAGAAAGTATAATGTGGATTTTTAAAATACACACTAATTTAAAGGTCACTTATGTTTGATGTAACAAGCCTGAAGCCAGTGCCACACACACAGGGGGTTATGTCTAGATCTATATTTCCATTCATTTCCCTTGAGTTGAGTCAGCCTTGCGGTTACCTTGGCTTTGTTGGTCGGCGAGCTGATCTGCAGCTCAGGAGGCACTTCCTCCGGCAGATCCTCCTTCAGGTACCACCACTGGATCTCTAGAGCCATGGGCGCAGCGCTGACAGCCTTGAAGGCGCAGGGCATCTCCACGTCTTCCCCCTCCCCCACACTCACATCTTTAGGGACCTCAGTAAATGTGGCTTCAGTGCATATGTATGAGAGATAGAGGGAGGAGAAAAAAAAAAAAAGAGACAGCAGGGGCAGGGATGAGCCAATGTGAAACTGTTGCTTTGGATCAGTCTGCAGTTGACAGAAACGCTCGCTCTTTTTGGAGCTTATCGCCACATTCGGAGTGATTTAAGGGGATTTATAGACAGTAATGGTTTTATTACAGCATATGTGACCTGTAACCTGCCTTGGGCTTAATTTGGAAAGCAATTTACCACAGTTTTTTGACCTTCATCATCTGTAATTAAACCAACACCCTGCTTCGAAGAATAGCTTTCAGTTCAAATAAGACTTTATCTATTACTTTGCGCAATTAAATGTGGTAATGTTTGGGGTTCACTTACCGTGTGCGCAAATGATAAAAGGTGAATGGAGGATGAAGTAAAGGAGGCTGTAGAGTCCTGTTTTACCCATGTCACAGTATGGCTCGTCACACGCAGCTCGGACATTAGACGGTCATTTGACCTAAATGTGTGGCAAATAACTCCAAATATAGGCAAATAGGAGAAGCACAATCCACAAGTAAAGCCATCAGCCAGGCAGCATGTACAATCCGGACGTGATCGCAAGCATGTTTTAGACCTCAGCAAAAGAAGGATAGAAGAACAAGTCAAAGAAGTGGTTTAATCCCAGTCAAAGTGATGCTCCTCTATTTCCTCGCTGTTTTCGAAGCGAACTTCACCCTCAGCCCGCTTCCCTGACGAAGGAGAGCTGTGCTGGGCTCCGCTCCAAGACCCATCACATAAGCGTTTCCTCTTGAGAACAAGCCAGCGAGCCCCACAACACGGAGAAACAACTTCTAACCGCGACGCGACGACTGGCCGCCGCTGGGAAACCTACCGCGAACAGCCAGGGTTTCACTGCGTTATTCCGTCAGCGCGTCTTCCACTCGTCTGGCTGCTGTCACCGACACGCAGCCTTCCCGCCGTTTGATGTGCGTCGCGACTCGCGAGCGAGGAGGCGCGAGCAGCATAGGTCCCTCGCGAGCTCTCCCTCCCCTTTCCCCCCCGCGCGCGCGCTTCCATCTCTCCTGTGTATGTATGTGTGTGTGAGCACGAGCTAGTGCTGCATAGTGTGGACCGGAAAATGTGTTTTTCTATAAAACCGAGGACATTATAGAAAAGGGTCTTATTTTTGCCTTGAACTAAAATGCGTCTTTTATTGACCAGACAGTTTTAGATTCACAATTGTGTTTAACTTAAGACTGAATAAATAGTTATAATTTACACTAAGGTCATTTTAAACAACATTAACTGGCAATCGCTCTCTGCTGTTAGCCTATTTTACATAGAAATACATAAATGAAACAAATAAAATCTAAAGTATAACATACAAACAATAACAGAAAATAAGCCTAGATGTTTTTTTGTATTTTTCGCTGGTCTGATAATTACATTTGCGGTTCAGGGATGTTGCTAGCCACCAGGTTGCTTTAGCTAAATCCCGGCACAAACATAATAAAATAACAATGTGTTTGTTTTAGCCATACTCTCTTTGCATGGATAAATAATAAGATCTGGATAAAGCACCATCCCCTTTCCATGCTGCCAATTGATTAGTGGCCACTCGAAGTATTGCAACACAAAAATCCAATGCAGCCTAAAAAAGAATGAAATGTAAAAACAAACGTCTTGTATTCAGCTGAAAGACCACCTACAACAATGGTTTTATACTGTTTCTTAACCATTTTAGAAGCATTGACTTTTTCTCAGAAATCTGCTTAAAATGTAAATATTATTCTTTATGACGTCACAGCACTGTCCCACCTTCACAGCCATTGGTCTGACCCAATCACGCGGATCAAATACCGCATGCGCGAGTGCCATTGTGCGACTGCTCTATGGGCCGCATAAAGTGGAAATTAAGCCTGAAGAAAAAAAGTTTGACTAACCTACATTGAAAATAATGGGCTGCCATTAATCATTACAGGATCCTGTTCTAATAATACATTGATGCTGCCTATTTCATTCCAAAATACTTTTAATGCTTCAGATGTGGATCATTTCTTTACCATTACCTTGACCGTAATAATAACCTTCCATTCTGTTTTTAGGATGGTATGTTATAAAATGTGTGTATTGCCAACAGACTTTCAGTAAATTGTTGATTTTTCTATATTTCTTGACAAAAAAATGAATCTGAGTGTTTGTTTATTAAACTCAATTAAACCACCCAGACACTTTATTATAAAAATTCAAATAACAATGATCTAACACTCTTTTTCAATGTGTCAGAAATGGAGCTGCAGCTTTAAATGAAAGGCATTACTGCAGTGTATAGTGCTTCAGACATTCCCCAAGGCTTAATTCTGATTAAAGCCCGTCTGAATCAAACACCGCTGGATGAAAACCGTTTAGTGAAGAGTGGAGAGGTGTCCTGGTTTATGAGCTGTTTCATTTGGCGGTGACTGCTCATGTGAGCGTGTCAAACACCTTCACTGGCATCAGTGTCAGAGCGTTAGCCACAAACAAAAGACTTGTCTTTTTGAGTGAAGGTCCACACAGAACCAGCTTCTAATGTGTGATCCCATAGACTTATTGAAATTTTATAGAATCCAAGCCCATATTAAAAATTATGGAGTATCTTTTCACCACCATTTTGTTGATGTGATGTAATCAACAACAAATAATTTACATAATGTGGATCGGTTGCAATGTGTTACAGATCTGAATTAAAATTTTGGTACAAAGTACTGATTTCCAAATAAATATACATCTAACATAGCAGTATACCATGCCTCACAGAAACAATTAAGGCAAGCTCACTGATAGCAGATGTATACATAAGTGTGCACAATGCAGCTTTAGGAGATAAGTCAACAGCAGAATAAATCCCACAGAGCATTAAGAACCCCAGTGACCAAGCTTAAAAGCTGTTGCATTTAAAATATTTATTTTGCACTGTTCAGCAACTTTCCACATAGCACTATAAAGGGACTTCAGCACCACGGACAGTTCCAGTTTGAATAACTGCACTGCACTAGATACTCAACACTCACAGAGCACTATATACTGTGTATATACTGTACAGGGGTATCCTGGGGCATCGCAGTACAATCCTGGTCAGGTCAGTACAGCACAGCACACTTTTAGAGCATTGTGGCCCCAATATCATTTTGGTAATGCCTTGCTTGAGATGTGGTACAGTTACTAAAAAATGGAACTAAATGTTAATTAGGGAGTAACTAATCCTTACTTAAGTGAAAACAAAAGTCAAAAGAGAAATCAACAGCAATATTTTCTGAAAGGAAGTTTGTCATAGAATCATATTCAAAGAAAGAATTGAATTCATTAATTAACAGTAGAACCACCATGGGTCATTTTTGCCACCTGTCGCTCAGCGTTGGCATTTTAATGTTTAAAAAGTTGTTCTAATTTAAAAAAAAAAATAACCCGTACAGTGTATAGATATAGTAAATTTTTTATTGTATGAACTAATGTTATGTGCTATTGGTGCTAACTCTGTTGCCATAGGAAATCACAACAATCTATATAGTTTGTTCTAAATAAGGTAAAAAAAAATAAAAATAAAATATCATAAATGAATTAATAGACAATAAAGTTTGATTTATGAGAGTTTTTAAAGTAAATAAAAAATAATAAAAAGTTACTTGAAAATGCAAAGAAGAGTGTAAATGACTACTACTGTAAAAGCATTAAACAGTAAAATGTCAAAAACTAGTGCAACTCTCTTGAATAACTAGAAAATATGGACGTCTTCCGCCCATTGCTCCTCTATTCATCAATATTGTCCTTACATCTGGGCTTTTTACACTTGTAAAGTGTAAAAGGGCCGCTTTTGGAGCCTGCCCTCTCGTGGACGGAGGTATATTGCTGTATTTCAAATGTATATCGCTGTATGGTGGCGCCCTTACTCGAGACCTTTTAAGAGGTTCCATGAGAGAGGCTTGCGCTCTACATTTTCAGTTTAAGTTAAGACGCCAGAAACAATCTTCCTTTAATGTTTATTGCAGCAATATCTGGCCACAAATGTAGAATTCTTTTCAAATACGATTGATGTCTGTTTTTCTCTTTCAAAAATACTGTATAGAAATGACCTTGTTTTAGTACATTTGATTAATTTACATGAACAAGGTGAAATTGAAAGAATGAGCCTGACTCTTATCCACTCATACTTCAATTGCAGTAAAAGCCAAACAGATTGCTTTGAAACATTGCAAAGAGAGACTCCTCTAAGCACATATAAAAATGTTCTGAATCTTTGAATGTTATTATCCTATGTATCATCGTATGTATCATAAAGCAATTTTAACACATAATATTTGGAATCTGCTTCCTTAAGTGTTGCTTTTAAGTATTTTATGGAACTAGTGGCTTTTAATTGAAAATTCTTTCAGTGCACTGAGGACTTATGACGAGGAAAGGGAACACACACAAGCCACTTAGTTTAATTAAGTTTATTTAAACTACTTATAACAATGCTTGAATGAAAGGCTGGTGCCAGTGGAGCAGCTGATAACTGCGTAACACATAACTGTAAATATTCAATCACATTGGCATATAGTCAGAATAAAAAGAAGCCACTGTCAATAATATTGTTTTCACCAATGCAATTCATGTATAGATGTAAGAAGAAAAATATGAGTGTGATTTTTTCCTGTCATTGCTTTTGTACAGCTCTGTACTGAATCTCAACAAGCTGTTTTCAATTGATTTATTCCTAGGCTTCATCACTTTCCCCTGTTCAGTCAGCGATAGTCGGTCCCAACAAAAACATATCTGTAGATTAAAGCAGCAGCTCAAAAAAGAAGTGTGAAGTCCCCCACAACAACCTAATGTCCCGCAAATTACTAACACATTACATCAAACCGAAGATTAGAGCTTACAGTCCATGCAATTATTTCCATCCCGTTAATCATTCTGTCAAGGTATTACCAGTATTTATGCATTTTCCCTTTCGCCACCACTGATTCAAGTCGTGTAGACCAATCAGCCAATGGGAGCGCCCCCCGTTCTTATGGCAGCAGACCAGGTTCTGTGCAAGCATGTGATTATCAAAGCTTGTCGTCATGGCCTGAACATTCTCATCATTTAAAATTGTTTTAATTAATCTTAAATAACGTCTCAAGGTCACAATGTCACAAATCATTTTTAAGACAATATGCTTATTAGAAGAGCTTTTCCATAAAGCAATTCAAAAGTTGCATGTATAACAGTTATAAAAAAAACACAACATAATGTGCATATAGCAATACTACACCTCACACTCCCTTTTTAGAGCATGTGAACAGCTAATACAGCTCTGCAGTGTTATACTGATGTCTCTAAAAAAATGGTTTGTTTTTGTTTAATTCATTTACATCAAGCGGTTGTGCTCAAATGGAAACACAAGTGTGCTGCATCTTCTTCAGCAGGTGCTCAATTTGTTGGTTCTGGACAGCTTGTAACAGGAAATAATAAAACTTCCTCTTGGTCGTATAGAGTTTTAAAAGTCTATTTTTGCAATAAAGACAAAAACAAATTGTATTATTTACATGTAATGATACACTTAGTTATGTTTTCGATTTTGTTCAACTTTGCAACATGGCATTTTTAATAGAGAATGTGTTGTATAAGGGTTTAAATGCTGGTGACCTTGTGGTAGACATATAAGTACACCGAATCATTTAGCAAAGAAAAAAAAGTGTTCTCTCTCCCTATGGAGAATCAGACTTCAATCTTAATCACCTCTATTGAAAATGACTGTGAGTAAAAAAACGCATGCTTCCATAGTAAAGAAAAGTCATTTCCTATCCAATGGAAAGCCAAAGCCCTATAAATGAATCTCCAGTCATTCTATTAGAAATGTCAGCCCACATCTCTCTGGCCTTGTCTTGGCTGCTCGAAAGGTGTTCTTTTTGTCATTATGTATTCTAACCAGCGCTTCTGCAGAGACAATGTATTTGCTTTGGACCGCACAGTTGACAGTCTTCTCTTTGGAGTTACAGATTTCTTTTGGATTAAGTACAAAGGAAAAGACCACACTCAATATGCACAATAAAAAAATTACCGGCCTCAAAAGGAGAGCAAAAATGGCGTTCAGTTGCATCATGAGTCATGTCCGTTAGAGGATGAAATATGAATTAATCAAACCTGTATAATAACCTGTACCTGTTTAATCATATCATGAGTAAAAGTTGAGGTATATAAATTAACAAAATAAAACACCTCAGTCAAAATTATGCGGTTATTAAAAAACAACACTCTTTGCATTTGTTCACTTTGGAAAATAGACATGTAACACTCCATATCACCCAGTGGAAGAACACATTTTATTCAGTTACTTCCTGTTTTTTCTACCGGTGCCCCGAATGGACAAAGTGAGCACTGCTGGGAGGGAAGCACTTTCAGGCTTGTTGAACGTTTAAGACATTTGTGAACTTTATAGATTTGTTTATTTTATTTATTTTTTGTAAAAATCACTATCAGACCAAATTGCACTGGGTTTGTTCAAAGATAAGAGAGTGTCCCTGCAGAGCTACCATAGCTGTTATAAAAAGGAGATGTGAGATTTGGCACAGCAATCTACCCTTTTGACACCAGAGGGGGGCCAAAACTACACACCCCACCCCACATGTAAGTAATGCTGTTATTCATCCACACTCTAGTTGTTTTAGAAAGTGTGACATTTCACCAACTTTTCAGAAGGATCCAAACAAGTAGTCTGATTTTTCATTTCATCCTAAATAATAAAATGAACTAAAGCGCTGATGACAGATCTTTGATGAAACAATTAAGTTATATATATAAATTATGCATTTTTAAATTGATTTAAAAGACACATTCAGCTTTTTGTCTTTTCATGCCATTTCCAGTATAGTCCTTTTAGCACTGACTTAACCCTATGGACTGTGCTCTTTGTGGCAGAGCTTCTATTTGATACATTGATCTCAATTTCATGTCTCATTCAAGTTTCAGTCAACAATGGTTCA
This sequence comes from Neodontobutis hainanensis, assembly GCA_024349245.1. Lineage (NCBI taxonomy): Eukaryota > Metazoa > Chordata > Actinopteri > Gobiiformes > Odontobutidae > Neodontobutis > Neodontobutis hainanensis. Next base: position 14,796,225 of record JALDNG010000002.1, on the reverse strand, counting down.
TTGTTGGGGCTTCAAAAAGAAAGAAATAACTGTAGCTTCTATAATGTACTGCCATGTACAGTATTATGTCATGGTGCATTGAGGCTGCTTTGACATTATTGTAGGATAACTTCACAATGCCATGCCTACCTTCTGGGCAGGGAATTCCACTATTTATTTATTTTTTTGTCATATTTTCTTTTTCATAAAAGAACATAAACACATCACTTACTGGACTGTATTGTACAAGAAAGGCCTTGGTTTCTTTGATGACTGAAATGTGCAAAATCAAACAGTAAAGACATATATTTTGCTCTGTTATTATAATGATCAAAGCGCAAGTGTTTTCTGCTTTCATTTCTCAAATGAGCAACATTACTTTTTACGGTTTTGGTTTTGAATGGTGACTTAGAGAAAGTAATGTTTCTTTGTAACTTTTTATATTCTACCCTTTCTGTTGCTTTAACTTACATTTACACTAGAATGGTCGTGAGGTCATTCTTGCATCTGTGGGAGTTTTAAATTAAACTTTGTTCATATAAATTAATAATAATAATTCTTCTCGATAACATAATGACATTCTTTCTCTAATGGTTTTCTTTTCAAAAATTTTAAAAATGAAAATAGTCTGAAATAGGCTTAAATACATGTGTCTTTGCTTTTTGTTACAATAGAACTGGCCTCACTGCAGCTTCTCCTTGAGACATTAGTGAACAAACTCTGCTGCTTTGTCCAGGTTTTTGTTCTTGAACTCCAGTTTGTCTTACAGTGCCCTGATAGTGCAGTCATATTCTTAAATTACACTTACGCCTCTCACCTGTTTTTACAGTCCACTTTTTGTTTGAGCGTTTGTTGGTCAACAATGTTTATCTAAAACAGGCCAAGCTTGTAAAGAAGTGAAACTAGTCTAGTGGTCGTATTGTTCACATCAGGTCGGACATTTTCTGATTGGTTTCACCTGCCTCCATTTGTCCCGCCACCTGGAAATCAAACTCCAATCAAGAGAAACCAGACAAATAAGTAATAATCCAGATACAAAAATGGCCAAAACTGAATAGATAAGATAGTTACTTAGAGCAGTCCATACAGACATCACATTCAGGTGTCTTTTTAGGTTAAAACATACCACCCTTTTGCATATTAACAGTGAAAGTTGAATGAAGAAAAATGTCTAAAAATATATTTACATGCCTTGAATAAATTATTTCATCTGGAATAGCTTCACCGACACTCTAGCTGTTGTGGGATAATGGAACTATGTTTGCATTAGAAAGACCTTTCTAGACTCTTGATTCAAAAACACCGGGTTGTCAAATGTCTTGTCGTCAAGACTGCACTAACCAAGACCAAGACCATTTTTGGGCGAGACCGAATCAAGTCCATAACCAGAGTACATCACAATACAACAGTCCAGTTATAAACCTCAGTTATAAAGTTCAGACCCTTGGAGGTTAGTGTTTGGTGAAGGAGGCAGATGTTTAAATTAATAAAAATGACAGAGGTTTTTATTCAATCAAAAGAACAGACAAATATACCATTTGTGGTCTTGGTTGGTCTTGACGTTTGAGATTCTGTCAAGATCGAGACTTTTAGGGATCGGGACCATGACAAGGCCTTTACAAAATGGTCTTCGGAGTTCTACAACATTAGTATGGGTGCCTGTATAGGAATGTTGGCAGTTCTAGTGTTCTTTTATGTTTTTGCTTTTTTCAAACTGTGAAACAGACGCGATGTGCGGTGCATGTATTAAATGTCCTGGATATGTTTTATGTCATAATATGATCAAATATGTTGAGACAGATATGTTATTGTAGCTGTTTAATTAAAAAAAGGCTCACTCTCAAATGAAAAACTGTCCTTCCAGTTCTTAACTCCCATGCTAGATTCTTGTCCTCTCAGCAGGCGATTGATTTGTGTCGGTGGTGCTCAGTAGAGGACCTCCTGACAATTTTATTACATAGACAATCAAACTGTAATGAAATAATGTGAACAGTGGTTTGCCACATTAAGTTTGATGATTGAATCAATGTGTTGTGACACTGGTTGTGATTGGGAATTTATGAGCACCGCAATTGTTCACGAAATAAACTTGTCTGGCACTGAAATTAAAAACACATGTCAAAATTAGTGACAGAGCTTTATTCCCATTAGGAAGTCTATGAGTGTTTGTTCACCACCAGTGTCCAATTAACACAATTATCCCATTTTTTTATTTTTATTTTTATTTTAGCATTATGTCTAAATAATTTATTATAAGAATACCTGTTTGTGTATTGGAATAAATCTTTTAAAAATAAAAAAAAATTACAATAAAATAAATAATCAAATGTTCTAAAAAAAATTTAATTAATAATCATTGTTATTATTTTGGGTTGTTACAAGACCCAATGAGGCATCTAGAAGTGGATAATATACATTTTTAACAGAGTGAAACAAGTGGACAACTTCTACCTGGAGTCACATTAAAAAGACACATGCATTATGACGGTGCCAGAAAAGAAAGTCACGGCTTGAGGAATGCTCGTGCTGGTTAGTCAAGACTTCACGGAAGGCAAACTCACACTGCTTCATCTGCCTCTGCTTCATTTCACTCCTCCCCCCTTTGCTGCACACTAACCCGCAGTGCAAACACAGAAGTCTCATTTTTTACATGTTCATGAGACGTGACAAGTCTTCAGCTGGCCATCATTCATTCTTGTGGATTCTGCATGTCTTCGTTCTGTTGCATTCTCTCCAGGTACTCCGGATTCTTCCCACTGTCCAAAAACAGTCACGTGTAGGTTGAACTGACAAAACTGAATGAATGTGAATGTCTCTAGCCATATGGCCAAGTGGTTATTGCTCAGGGTGGACCCACACATTACACTCCCTCCTGCAAACAGTACCTATATTTGCATAATTTATCTGTTGAAATTTGGATGAATGGCTTTTGGAGTACCTCAAGGCTCAGTTCCGTTTTTGAAATTCAGAAAATAGCTCATGTTGGTATCACAGTATAAATATCTGGGCATGTTATATGATGGTTGTTTTAAACCCCACATTCAGAAACTGGTTCTAAGCCTCAAATTTAAACTTGGTTTTTATTTAATATTTAAATTGTGATTATGTTTTGAAACCACAAAGAAACGTGTTACTTTACTATTACTTGTCTGTAATGCCATTTATAGAAACACTTTACATGCTTGGACATGGATACAGTTTATTATGGTGCATTGCGTTTCATCACACATTGTAAATCCCTAGCTCATCACACCCCATGATGAAACAATCTAAATTTTAATGTTAAAATCAATACTTTGGCTTCCTCCTCCTCTGAAGTCGGGCATACGTTGTACGATTGTGGAGTGTTTCAAGTAGAGCCCCAACTCTCACTGTAAGAGTAAAATACATACAAGGAAGGCCAAAGCTTGCGATTTATGTGCTCACACTGGTTTGTTGCGACATTTCTGACATGACAGAATTTCATCCGACCAGTCGATTGCCAGTATGGAGCGTATTGGGAGATCGCCTCCTGTAACCCCCCTCCCTGTACGCAGCACGACAACCCTTAACCAACTTAAAGCAGGTAACAGAGCGAAAGAGGACAAGCACCCACAGTCTGAGCTCACAGTACCTGCTTTTCCTCTCTGAGCCCAGACAGCACACAGACCTGGGGGAAAAGCCTTTGTCACACCTCTTCCTTGAAACAAACTTCAGAGGGATTTAAAACTCAACCGGCTTGTGCTTGACACTTTTAAGTCAATTTTAAGTAATCTCAAAGTTGTCTTAGCCGACCTGTTCAATCTTTGTAATGTAACTATTTTATTTAATTATTACGAGAGTGGAGAATGCATTCGACAAAATATATTTTTAATCTCAACAATATATTGCAGGTACTTCAAAATTTTCTAGTGTTCTTTTTACACTGAACATGGAGACTGGACCTCCTGCTCACAGCTGGGGGCAGTTTTATAGTTTAGATCTAAGGTTAACCCATACACATGCAGATATACATTTCTTTATACACTCTTCCTGTGTCTTTCTCTTCCCCAAATGAGACTAGAATTGGATTTGCAGGTGGCCAGATTCCAGACTAGATGCAATGCCAAAAAAGCAAAGAAGCTAAGCTCTGTTTGTTTTCAGCAAACAGTTCCTGATTACTAGTATTGCCCTCCAAGAGGACAAACAAAACTGGTAGGCAGCTCCTTGAACGGGAGTGCTGCTGTTTGACCTCTACAATCCTCTTGCTCTGCACTAGAACTGTAAAGTGTAGTATCCTCTTAAGATGAAGACATACAAGCCTCAAAAAGCCTGGTCTGAAAAGCTATGGTTTGGTGTTGATGGTTATAATCAGAGATGTCTGGCAACTTTGAGCTCTTTGGTAGCGCCTCAGTTGTGCACCTTCAGAGTGCTCCCATAAGTGGATGCAGGCATTTTATTTTATTCCCTTTGATTCCTTTTGATGATTACAATTGTGATATAATTTAATAGAAAGAAAGCTGTTATGTATAAAAAAAATAACAGCTGATTTGTTTTTAGATCAAGATAAACTTTGTCACTGATGCTGCAGTCTCCACGGTTTAATAGATCCGTCATGAGTGAAAAGCAGGACACAGCAGCCATACAACCATCATAATTCAACTAAAAATAAGCCTTTTCATCCATCATCTGCTGGAGGTCGCCAGAAGTCCAAACAGTGGGCGATTGTTCCTTTGCTGTGGCTGGTCCGAGGCTTTGGCATTGAGCTGCGTGGAGTGGCCTGAGCTGGTGCTTAGTGAGAAAACCACTGTCAGTGACGTCACCAAGCTGTCCTTTCATTTAGGTCTGTGATAAAATTATCATTTTTTTACAGAACAATGGGTAGTTTGATACATTAACTTTGTTCCTTTCTACTACATGTATTCCTATCTACCATACATTGTGAAAATATATATTTTCTTCCACTTGTCTACTGTCTGTTTTTTTCTTAAACCCACCATCCATCCAGTTCGGGCAACACAAAATCAAAAACAAAAACATGCAGCTCCCCACTGACTTCTATTCAAACGTATTCCAATTTGGGGAACCATGTGGTCTCCTGGACGGTCTTGTCTTTTTTTTTACAGATAGCTGCAGTGGTTTGTGTGCTCATTTGCATTTGTGAACAGCACTGCTCTACCTTCAAGAGCTGAAGAAGGAGTGTTTTGTATCTGATGTTTTGGGGAGTTCTGTTGACCACTTGAATCTTACCTCTTTCTTGTCATAATAAAAAAAAAACAATCATTCTGTCTTTGATTGGAATGTTCAAAATAATGATTCAACGGATAAATTATAGCGATATTTACATGGAACACTCAATAATATTCAAATACACTAGTTTTATTGTTCTGTGCAACAATAAAGGGCAAGGCCTCTATTTTTCTTCAAAAAAGTGCAATCAGTCGAAGAGACAAGAGTCAGGTCTGATGGTAAAGTGCAGAGAAGCTGAACAGAGTGGTTGATTTTACTGGCTGCTTTAGCTTTGTGCACAGTTGAAAATTGTTGAACATGAAATATATACTACAATTATTGGTTCTTCTTTGAAGATTGTAGTGTCATTTCTAGCCTCATTAAATACAGTTTTTACCAGGACATAATCATGTTATAAATTATTTTTAATGACACATATAGCATTACATTGTTGACTCTGGTCATAAACAGTACTTCACATATCATTAGTTTAAATTAAATAAAGGAAATTGCTTTGTGTAATCGTGTTGATAAATATAGATAATGGCTTATGATTCAGGTGAAGCATAATAGTAAGTGGAGGGATAGTTATCTGTTTTCAAGATAAACTGCTGCTCACTTCACACTGAGCCTTTCTGTGACTGGGTTTGGATAAATAAAAAAATAGACTTACATAGTTATTTGTCATAATTAATAGGCTTTACATTTAAATGTGAGCAAAAACAAAAGCCTTTACAAAGCAAAATTCCCATTTACTGTGCCAGTTTTCTGATTTGGTAACTCGACTCAGTCTTGGACATAACCTTCTTTAGTGACTCAGACTTGCACTTTAATTTAAGATGGATAAACTTTCACTTTTTGATGACTCAGACCTGTTCGCAGACATGAGTTATGACTCAACTCGGACTAGTTTTTGGTGACTTAGACTTGTTCTCGGACTCAAACACGGATGACCTAAAAGGACTTGAAAATTGGTGACTCAATTACGAGATGGGTGAGTGTGACGGGAGCAATAAGGGAATAGAAGTACAGTATATTAGCAGCAGTGTTTAAGTTTATTCAGTCGGACCTGTGTCAAGTCAAGCTTAGCTGTTATATTACTTTTAAAGAATAGTAATTCAAGGTTTAAGTTCTTTCTTGTAACTTGTTACTGCTCAGGACTGTTAACCAACAGCCCGTACAGATATGCTGGACACTTGCTCTCTCTGTCCTTGTGTCACAGAGTTATTGCTTTGAGTGTTTGCTGCTGCAGTGCACCTGACATGATTTTCATTTATGAGAGGTGACTCAGTGAAATTCAATTCCATTCCGACAGCTGTGGCTTGTACTTTAATTCATTGTATGCGTCTATGAATCATTCTTGCTGTACAAAGTCTGGCAGTATTTATGAATCGTTTCTTGTATGAAAGGACATCAATAACTGAAGCACAGAATACGGTTCTGTGTGAAGTAACAGGGGTTAATCAGGAGTCCATGTGTTGGCAGTGCCATTTCTATGATTATAAAATTGAGACCTTAATTTTAAAAGATTAATAGATACAGATAGATCCAGTGTGAGACAATGAAATGGCCTGAATTAGGTTCCTAACCCTAACCCCCTGTCTTTGTATGTTTGTTATTTTACATAGTTTATAGTCTACTTTGGAAATAATGTGTGTGTATTGACTTGCATTTTGGCTAAATGTAGGTTTAGCAGTGAATATGCTTTAACCTTTCTCTGGCAGATAGAACTGCGTAGTCTGCTCCACAGTAGCGTCTGGGAGGACTCCTGTTTAAAACATTTTCAAAAGGGCAGGTACTTACAATGACAAGTGGTCAGTGATTGGATTCATCAGCCACAGTTTAATCCAATCAGAGCAGCTTTGTGTTTTTTTACATTTGTAATGGCTACATCTTCAAACTTAAAACACTCCCAGACCTGTCAGTACTGCCACATTATTGGACACACTGGCCAAGTTTGGCCAGGTTTCAATGCAAATACTTTGTTGGAGCAGTTGAGGATGGACTTTTGTGAGTTTGTAGACTCACAAATCTTATGAAAATCCATTTGCAGCACAAGGTCAAATATAGTGACCTGTTCAGACAGATCTTAATTTATGGATTAATGTGATTTGATGAGGAAGCATAACTCCTAAAATCATTTGTGTGTGACTTTGGGTCTTCCATTTGGTGTTTGTAGTTTTTAGCTTGTGTAGAAATGCTCATATAAATAGTGCATCTAAATATGGGCCACTTGCTCATATTCTCCACCAAATCGTTGACTGCACTCAGATAGTCAGTTGCCAAAATCATATTGTAATTTTTTGGGGAATGAGATCCTCGTCTAATGAAAATGTATTGCAGTCATTAACTTTGGTTGCCAATACGTGCACCCAGCACATGCTGTTCAAGTGTAAACTAGACTAGGTTGATTTGATTTCATGGAGTAAGAGTCCTGCTGGAGGTCCAGAGAACAGTTTGGCAGTGGTTTCTAAATTTGCATTCAAATGACTGAGAGCTTTATTAATAATTCAAATGAGTTCAAGACATCTCAAAACAATTGCATACAGCTCCTGTTGCTATGTGACTGATGAATAGTGCTTTTTGTTTGTTTTGTAGATTATGTGGATGGCAGTAAAAGTGTGCTTATTAGAAAAACAATTATAAAAAAAAAAAAACAAGCCATTTGTTCTTTTTGTGTGTCCTCACAAATAAAGTCCCAGACTGAAAGGTTATTTGTTCATGTCACCATTAATATTTTATTTGTTTGTGGCACCTGTTGGCATTCTTCAACAAGAGCTCTAACTGTTGTCTCTATATAGACAACAAGAAACGACTACTGCACACAATATTCCAGGCTGTAGAGAAAGAGATGATGAGGCTGTAAAGGAAGTAAGATTTGTATAACCTTGGAGGTTTAAAGAGACCACATTATTTCATTAAAAGGACATTTCTGATGGAGTGGTAGAGGATAATTTGCTTAAAGAAAATGCTTTTCCATTGTTAAAAGGCGTACGGATGGTCCAAAATGAGCATGGTATTTGATTATAGTGTGGAGCTAAACACGGCAGTCTGTGGATTGGAGAACAGGGATTTCTTACACAGGCAGAAACAGCAATTAAAATCATATTCCAAGAATAGAATATTAGCAATAGCTGTTTCTGGTTTTAAACCTGATATCTTACAGGTCTTGCTTCATGAACATTGCATTAAACATGAACCGATCGCGTGACATCATTGACTAAATCCCTGAAACATAACATTTTAAACACTACTTAATTACTTGACTCCATTCACATTGCTCTTAAGCACACACCACAGTGAAAACATAAGCCTCTTCTGGAGTTCCGCTCCCCTGTGGGAACAGAGCCTGGGCTGGGGCAGCTCAGAACAGGGCAGGAGGTAACACTTTTACGAGTGTACTAAAAATATAAAAAAGCACAGGGGAAAAACTAGAGAGCACAAAAATAGAAACTGAGAACTGAGAAGGGATCGTCTAGTTATCACAAGAGTGTAAATTGTAATTGAGCACACACTTTGAATTTACGTTATATTTTACATTGGCTCTGTCTTGTGCTCTTACACTTTAAATGTTCTTCTCACCCTCAATGTATTTATCCAACCCGACATCATGGATGTAAAGCTTGAAAAGGATACAAGATACAGCAGAGTGCTTAGTACTCAGCTATTCTACTGTGCTTTTCCAGGCTTAATCTAGGATTATGACTTATTCCATTTATTTTTAATTGTAGTTACAGTACGGATTGCAACAGTCCTTTAGCGAGGAGGGGATAGGTCAGACCGACAGGAGGTCACAGTGCTGGTCTACAGTCTCCGCTGACAGCTCCCCTAGTGGACATTTTAAACGCCTCGCTAGTTGAGTGTAGCTAACTATTACATAAAACAACAATTACTTATAAATTAAAGATTGACTCACTTAAGCACCAGAAAGGTAAACTCTTTTAATAGTAAGAAATTATGCCCTCGCTTAATAAGAACTGAAACACGTACGTCGCTTTAAAAGACAGGAAAACATTAGAAAGGGAGATTGTGGAGCTGCCTTGTAACTGAAATGAAGAGACTGACTGAAAACGCAAATTAGAAGCGAAAAGCAGTCTCAGACAAAAGAGCAGTGAAGACAATTTATTAAACAGGTAAGCTGCACAAGAGGAGGCTGAATCGAGGAGAGAGGGTCGTCACAGAGCTGGTCAGACTGAAGTAGGCAGGACGAGGACAAGGTAAGTAGGCTGACAGAATCAGGATGGAAACCAGAAGCGGACTGGCACAATTGCCGGAGGGAGAAAACAGAAATCCTGATCAGAAAACTAGCAAAATGCATGGAAAAAAACTCAATTCAAGAGCCTGAGTGTGTGTTCACCACAGTGGGCGACTGACGATCTGACAGAAAAGTGAAGGCAGGACAATGGTTTATACAGCATGATTTTCTGGATTCTGTTCAGGTGTGCCAGATCAACCCAGCAGCAGAAGCCAAGCCGAGTCACTTCCAAACAAGGAGACAGACAAACACAGAGAACAAAGAGGATCTGGTTGTATGTTCAGAGGATGACGTTAGAAAAGCTCAAGTAAACAAAGAATCTGTGTGTGCAGTGTTTTTCTGATGTGGAAATAGTCTACGACATACGATTTAAATTACATCAAATGGGAATTGGAGGGAAACTATTTAAGTGGACTATGGACTTCTTGGGGTAAAATCTATTCAGATGTTAATAGGAACAGAAATATCCAATAAACAAGAGGTGGAAAATGGTACGCCTCAAGGGTGTGTGGTGAGCCCTACTTTGTTTCTCATTATAATAAATTATATATTTGTAAATATTTCACCTGATATGGGAAGATCACTCTTTACAGATGATGGAGCTGTATGGAAAAGAGGATGTAATATAAAATAATGTAACCTGGAAGGTGCTAGAAGGTGTCCGTCAAGTAGAAGAGTTGGGTATCGAATGGAGGATTTTCCATTGAAAAGTCTAAAGTTATGATTGTTACAATATGTAAAGTGAGAGATCTGAATCTGAAGCTGTATGATGGTATCATTGAAAGAGTAGAAGGCTTTTGATTTCTTGGTGAACATTTTGATTAGAAATTGACTAGGGGAGCCCACATTGATCATCTGCAGACTTTACATCATTGAAATGTATTCATCTTGCTTTAGTAAGAGCTCATCTAGACAATGGTTGGGAAGTGTAAAGATCAGCTGCAAAGTCTGTGCTTGCTAGGCTTGATATACACGACACACCACTATAAGCCTTTCTCATTGAATTCATGAGAAAGTGTGTCCAAACTTTTGACTGTACTTATACTTCCCCTGTGCTCGTTTATATTATGTTTGTGCTCTCATAATAAGGACAGATAAATGATACCATACAGCAGCTGCTCCAGACCCACGGTGCACTTCACAGCCACAGTTTATCTAGCTCTCGGTGCCGCGGCTCTGGCCACCTACGCCACTCTCCACTTGGCTTGACTTTGAGGATCATTTGGGTCTGCTGTGGATTAGATTGGGACAGGGGAATGTGCCCCACCGGTGTGCGGGGGAGTCTCGTGCTTCAAAAAAAGCAGTGTGAACCTGCTGCAGGACGACTACAGGACTTCTGATGTTCCGATGCACTAAACTCTGTCGCTACAGCCGACCCATCGCTCTTCTGTGTCCTGACAGCATTCCCTCCCGCCCCGTTCGGAGCTGCCCCAGCACAGGTTGCTGTGGCCCAGGCTTGCTGATCTGATAAATGTTTCAAAGGATTCTTCCAGTAGGTCTCCCACGGTGCTCTTCTTGGCCACAAGTAGACCCGAGGCAACTACCAACCGGTAGCTACATAACACAATATTAAATATCCAGTCGTATTTCATTTTTTCATTTTAATTTAAGTTTAGTTTAATTACCTTAATATTAAAGTAAAAATATTAAATAACTGTTTTTCCGTTTCCCAATTGTCATTTTCAAAATAAATGAACAAAAAAGGGTTAATTTGTGGATTTCCAATTTTCTTTTTTTCTTTTTTTTGGTAATGTTGGTTTTCTCACATAAAGACCAAAATTCATTGTAGACGGACCAGGACTGCTGCTTATTTCCTGATGTGAACTATTGGAGTGTAATGTCCTCACAGACATTCAGTAGGTGCTGGTCTTCTGTCCATATAAGGGCATTGGCAGAACGTTTTTCTTATGTTGATGATAATGTTGATAATTTGTTCAAATCTCTGCACAAAATAATTTTTAATTGCTAGTAAAAACAAGCTCTACATAAAAACCCTTGTAAAGCTGTGGTTGTTTAAGGTCAACATCATACTCTACCCTCCTTGACCTTATCTGCTTATATGAATGCACCAATCACATTATTGTTCCTTGTGACAGTATCCCGAGGTCAATATGCAACAATTTTAGCAGACTATGGCCTACAATACTCATTGTGAATCTTAGTTACAGTTAGTTCTCTTGCATCACATTTCTTCTTGTTTGAATCTGTCACTGTAGGTACCTGAGAGAAAACTCTGTTGACACTAATTTATGTACATACACACAAAATGAATGTGTAGTGTTCAGTTATGATACACTGATGGGGGCACATGAGTCACGGACAGTATATGCTTCAAGCGCTGTGGCTCCACGGTGATTAAGTTGTGATGACTGTAGAAACAGAAAATACTGTTAAACATAATTACAGCGAGGATTACAGTGAAAAGGTCTGAAGGCGACTTTGCCGAGACAGCTGTTAAACAGTTCACGTTGAAATGAAGCGCCGGTGGAGCACTATGCAAATCTAAAAATGCAGCCGTCAACACATTCACTAAATCACACAACTTCTGCAGTGTGTATTTTGACACCTGTCACCGTTATTTCTCTGGACTTCCCCATCAAATGTAATTATTACTTGTTGCAGTTGGGATCCACAAGCAGTAGACAATAAATCATGCAGGTTTGTGCCAGGTTCTTTTCCACCAAACTGAATGGACTGCCACTAAAACATTCAGTCTTTTTCCACAAATTGTTCTTTAAGGGTCGTGAGGTAGTTGCACTCTGGAAAAAGGCTAACACACTAAGACAAACCAATAACTCTCAGATTTATTTACTATGTGCAATTGAGATTGACTGATTCTCATGGTAGCACAAGAAGGAAGAGTTGCTTGGTCTAGAATAATCTGTTAAGTAACAAAAATAAAAGTTGTTTTATTCTTATTTTCAGACTTATATTATTCATATCAAACAAATGGTAAGTTCACAGACTTTTAAATCAAAACCAAACCAGTACTGTTTATTCAATCCCACAAAATATTCATGTCTATTAGTTTCTGTCCTAACCTGTTCTCAAATTCCTGTCTGTGTTGGTCCACCAGCCCCTTCCTCACTTCTTTATATTGTGTAGAGAGAGGTGTGCAAATTTTAACGAAACTGTGTACAACATAGCCTACTGTCTTCAGTGTCGAGTAATAAGCACATTCTCAACATAAAACAAACTATTCCATTTTGTACATTAACTTACAGAGAGACCGCTGTTATTACCAGGGGGCGTTTCACAGCAGTAATCTTCTGCCCAGCAGGCCAAAGATTTGGATTCTCCTGCCAATCAGCTGATCGAGCTGCTGCCAAAGAAGTCTGGAATGGACCACACTATAGACCTTTCAACAAACAATCTTATCAAAAAGACACATGGCCACCACTGCAACATAAATAGTGTTTGTTTGTTTATAGTTGAAATTTCTGTCTTCCTGTGAGTTCGGTTTAACTGAATCAAGTCTACTGTGTTGTTTACCGTTAGTATATGGAGAAAAACTAAGAAGCTATATGCTATCCACAGAGCTGTGGATAGCAAGTTTTAAAAACAATCCGTGTAATAGATCCTTATTAGACATTTGACAAAAGTACATATAGATGTAGTCCTAAGCAGCCAGTGACTTGTAGCCTAAATACTTTCACAGAGCAGCTAAATATTGAGCCACTTGCTAATGTTATCTACCCACTCACTGACAGCGCTCACATACATGCAGCCAGCCATTTACCCAAACCATCTTGTTTATGCAGACTGTCCACATTTATAATGGCTACTGTGCTTTTGTCCACTGAAAATGTTTTTTCTTAACTTCTGTTTCCAAAATGTGCATGCAGGTCACATAGTGTCATGGCTAATGTAGAAGCTTGTTTATGGTCCATACAAATGTTAGTATTAATAACACTGTACAAACAATACTTACAGTCACAGATCGTTCCTGAGAGAATAATCAGCCGTTGTTAGCACTCCTACATGTCAACCTGACATAAACTCCACTTTGCTCTCACTCCAGTCGTACATTATGATAAAAGGACACTGAGATGGTGTTCAGATCATAATCCTCTCATCTGTGTCACTGCTTCCCTATCACTGGTTTTTTTGTATTCCATCGTAACTCGAGATCCACTTGGCTGCCGGTAAAGGTTTGAGTTACAGTGAAAACGGATGAGCTTGACAGTTAAATCATGAAGACAGAGCTGCTGGCTGACAGAATTTAAAGAGTGCTCTCAGGCGACAGAAACACTTGCTGGCTCTGTAATCTGAGGCTAAATGGTAATCTAAAGATCCTCCCCTTAAGCACAAGCACGAATATGCATATTGACAGACATCTTATAGTGCATTTGCGGCTCTGCTGGTAAGTGTAATTGAAGCCAGGTGATAGTTGTGCAGGGGAGATTTGCTGAGTGTTTGCTTTGAGACCCCATTCGCAAGCGCTCTCTGGTCCCATGTGATCCTCTGACTCCAATGCTGCGAACCTGCTTTACATGGGCAGGCTGCAAAAGTGCCCAGAACAGCACAAACAGAGCGAAGATTTTAAAAAGAAAAGACAAGCCCATTGTGACTCTGAACAACAATTGACTTAATGTGCACTCAGACAATAGCAAGGCTTTAGTGATTAATGGCAGCGCTGTAACAAACATCTCAGCTGCAGCCGCTTTGTTATTTGTAAATGTGCTCTTGGAACTACGATAAGTAAATTCAATTTTATAAAAAAAAAAAAAAGAAGAAACTCCAACTGTTTTCCTGTGTTTGTTGCACCAAAGAATGATTACAGAAGCCTTTTTCATCTATTTACTCCCGAGAATGTCAGAAGAAATATGTCCATACTTTCTCCTGACAGTTCAAACATACTCAGAGCACTTGTCACATCGGTGTTCATACATGTCCAGAGCCTGTCAGGGCAGCTTCAGGGCGGAAGATTTCATGATAAAATTGACTGAGAGCAAAGAACCTCAGGCTCTAAAGCTCCTTAAGCTTGTAGAAGATATGGCCGACTCCTTTGTGACTGCGGTCAATGCACCAACGTTGACAACAGTGCCAGTCACATGATATAAATGTCACCAATGTGCTCGCTCTGGATGCTTCCCAGTAAAATCAGCGGACATTGCCTGTTTTTCTATTTTTTTTTTTTAATGATGTTGCTAACAGGATAAGGGGTTAAAAAAATAAAAATTGTTTCCATATGCAAATTTTCTGGAGCAAGTCCTTTGAAGGCATGTATGAAAAAAACAAGAATAAAAACTAAACACAATGACTAGCTGGGTGAAATGTTGTCATAAACTAGTAAAATTTGTTGATATAATTTATCTCGTTATTTATCTCGTTACCTCCTGTGGACCACACTCCGGCAAATGTAGAGAAGTCCTTGACTAGACCTTTAGATCCTCTTATGTTCACATAGGCGTCTGTTTGCCCTCCTGATGACAGTGTAATTCCGAAATGCATTTGAGTGAGCTGTGAGTCCATTGTGTCCATGCCCTGCTGAATAAAGACTTTTTAATTTAACAGGCAGTGCCTTAGGATTTCTGGTCTTTATGCTTGACGTTCCCTTCCTAAAGAGCACCTTTATTACTTTTGTACAACTTTTCAGAGGTCCTGAAAGCACTTAGAAACGCTTAATGCTTAATATTTTTATTTCTCATTCATCCATAATAAAAATAATGTAAAGCAGCTGAATAAATAGTTAATGCCAGCCACCAAATTAGGCCCGGGAATAGTGTCTTTACACCATACAATGGCAAGATGCTAAAATGAAATGATGGTGGATCAAAGAATGGGCATAACATCAGTAAAACCTCAGTGATCAAAGTTTACTTCAGGCTTTAATGGATATTCTTTTCACCAGTTTTCAAAATACAGCTCAAAGAAAATACAAATACAGATTTATCAAGGCTGAAATTGATTGCTGAAAATGTTGTTGGAAATCTATGTCAAATCCAGTGGTAGGGATGTAGGGATTCCTGCTCTTGTTTCGAGGAAAAGTGGAAGCACAGAGGATATGAATCAACACCTGTAAAATACAACATATCAACTGTTGTTTTGAAGCCAGTCACAACCAAGATACTCACTTGCAACTGTCTCTCAAACTTTTCATGCGTCTCCCACGTCTTTACAGTGGATAATGAGCGGCTGTCAAACGCGGCTTCTATGCAATCAGCAGTATCTTGAAAGGTAAGTCCACTCGTCACGTTGCTGTACCAGAACTAGTGCACACTGGCGCATTATCGTTTTTTTACAGCACTGTCCTGTTTTTTACATGTCCTTTAAGATTGCTATAGAAAATAGAAGATGGTGCTCTGCTTTATAAAATGGCACATCTTACTGCTGTCTATCATTTCTTCATCCATTTGGTGCTGCTGCTTATCCGGGACTTGACTGTTGAGGGGTTGTTGACAGTAGGCACCTTATATAGTCAAAAATGTGCTCACCAGTCACATACAACACTTAAATGGCATGTATATATATTTTTTAAACTGCACACACTATTTAGCGCTCGCTTTTTGAGATCCAAGTAAATTAGGTTCTTAAAGCACCTCAACAGGAAGTTGTCAGATCATCATCTCGTCAATCACACCCACAGCAGCTAATGACAGTAAAGTTTTGAGCCTCAGCTACAGCTTTACTCTTTTCAAATACAGCCAATGCAACAGCCAAAATGTCTCTGACGATGTTCCACAATAATGCCACTCAGGCAATCAATTAGAGACTGGCATTTCAGACACCTGCAAAGTTGTTCTACTTATTTCCGAGGAATTAGCCACAACCCTGTAAAAGTGAATCCAGCGGCTGCACCTGCTGCTGGAGAGTGTTGATGAAAATGACTCCAGCTTGTGCAGATCCTGCCTGTTGGAACAGTATTGATGAACTTGATTAAAATGAGACGTGGGAAATGACAATAAATTGGCAGCTGTCGCACAAACACTGAGAAAGACGCAGACGGTCTTTTGTCAGGTGTTAGTTTGGAGATTCCGGTTGAAGTAGTGGAGCAACAGACACACAACAGGACTTTATACTGGATTATCCTCTGCACTGGGCTTCTGGACGACAGAGAGCAGCCAGTGGACGTCAGAGATCAGTTAGATGCAGGACAGAACGACACAAGGACTCCTTCTTCCTGACTGAAATATAACTCATTCAATCAGTCTGTGGACCTAACAACTGAATCTCTCCTTGAAAATCTTTGACACATATGAAAGAAATCTGAAATTTGCCTTGCATAAAACACTATCTCCGTTTGCAACACAAATACATGTTGTTAATTTACACTTTTCACCTTGGATTATTGATCAAGGAATTTTAAAACAAAAGCATGTTTCAGTCTGGCCTTTTTGAAGCATGGGACAGTGCATCGTCCAGATGGGAGAGGTCTGTAGTCGATGTCTAGAGCTTGCTTGGAGTCATAAATGATGTGTTTAGCCAGCCACAGTGTTTTTTTCCTTCCAGCAGATTTTTTTGTTGCTGCTTAAGTCCAGATTTTACAGCTGTAGACAGGCAGTCGTAACACACAGCATTTCAAAATCAGAGAACACTGAGAATAAGAGCCGAAAAAAACAGAAGAATCACCTGCCGAGTGCCTCCAAAAAGACCTGAGGCGATAAAGACGGTATATTCTTTGTTCTGTTCATTGTGCAGAAGAAATCAATGTGGTGTTTCTATGATAAAGTGAAATCAATCATGCTTCTTCATAAGCGAGAACACAGTAATTATCTTTCACATTGTATTTCTTTTGTTTGTAATGTGCTGCATATGTTTGTCTTTCACAGTGGGCTGATTCATGAAATCCCAATCAACAACGCATCACAGAGAAAAATGGGAAACTGAGCAACAAGAGAAGACGCACAGGCAGCACACAAAATGATCACATTGGGTCTGTCTAGAAATGTATTAAAACACATATCTGTTCAACTTCACCTACACATTTAAAAACACACCTGCGTCTGAATCCAATCCACAAAGGTCACTGTTTCATTGTATTTGCACAGCACTTTTCTGCAGCTTTTGTAAACACCCAGCTTTGACAGGAAGTGGTAAGCTCAGGTCTGTACCGTTGACAGGATTAAAAGCTTAGCAAAGAGACTTCAGGTTTTAGCACTGCATATTCTGTGTCACTGAGGTAGGTTCACCTTTTCGCAGGTTAAATCACCCCAGCCGAACTGCTAAAGTCCCCTGTTCAAGGTATCGGGGGAAAAAAAGAAGCCATACCAATTGGTTCTTCTTCTTGTGAAGGACTGTAAGAATGTTTTTTTTTTTTTTGTGCAGCCAGAGAGAGAAAGTGTTGACTTCAAACTGAGGCCAAGGTCGTTTTTTCTAAACAGCAGTTTGTTATGTCTTAACAAACTACATAACAGAAACTGATTCTTTCTTTTTTTTTTTTCTTGCTTCAGACTTCAGGGCCTTCCAGTTGTTATTGTGTCCTTCCACACTGAAGTGTTGCTATACTGTTTTACAGCTGTGTAAAAAAACTAAATAACTATTCAACCTTAATTGCATATACTATTCTTAACATTGTACATCATTGGCTTTTGTGGGCAAGTGCTGTGGAGAGTACGACATGCAAAAGTTAGAAAACCCCAGTGCTTTTTGAGTGTAAAAATGTTCAGGGATTACTATTACGCTGATACAACCTCAAAGAAACCACAATGATTTCACTGTGCCATTCTTTAAATAAGCATTAAGGCAATCCCCGACAACTGCAAACCCCAGAACTTACACTCAGGGGCTGCTAATAATCATCCCATCATTAACCGATCATCAGCAACAGAGAAAGCCATAAGCAACTGCGCATTTTATTCAGAGTTCAGCATTGCAGTGGGAAAAAGTGGAACGCATTCAAGACAATTCTGTCCCAGAAAATTCACCTCAAGGTCACACCCTGCAATGTTCAGAGAAATACAACACAACAACCTCAGTGAGCCTGAGAAATGTTAATGGTAATTGCAGCGCGTTGAGAAAAAAGACTAGAGAAATGCCCTTTGTCTCAAAAGAGCACAAGGTTCACACACTTCTGGAGAAGTCCAAATCCAGACATAGCATTTACAACAAGGCAAAAGGACTAGGCACATACTGTATTTAAACTTAGACAAATATTGTCATGTTTTTTTTGGTTTAGGGAAGTTATTCGCTAAATTAATTTTTTGTAGTCAGAAGATCTTTAAATGGAGACAGCTTTCAAACGAGTCCCTGCTTACAGCACTAACAGCAGACTACTGGTCTTATTGGTATATATTACTCAAATAAACTTTATTCTAAAATCCAAACAAAACTCACCATAAATATCTAACGTAAGTGAAACAACACAAACCGAGTACTCGTCTAAGACCTTCATGTTTTTGACCTTTGTTATTTTAGACTTAGTATCATAGATTTAATATCTCTCTGTCATTTTATCAATAACTCCAGCTGTGCTGATTAATATTAATTTAGATGTGCTCTATTCCTGCAGATGGGTCACTCACTGACAGTAAGACGCCCACAGGGAAGAGCCCATTGGCCTGATAATATTGTAGTGTTTTTTTCTATTATATTTAGATACAGTTATTGACAGGTAAATGTGTACATTGCGACAGTTGAATATTGATAGATGGGAATCCATATTTAATTTTCTGAATTCTGTCTAGTGTAACATAGGTGCTTACAGCTTGAGTCATCAGTTACAGAAGTTACTTTTGTGCTAGACATTGATGTCATTCATTATTTTGAGAAGGAAATATATACATTTTTAACATGCTTTTACCACAGTTTTAATTAGTTTATTGCACCAGGGTTTAAAACTTAAGTACATACCTCATGAACATATTACTTAACAACTTTAAACACTTTGGAGAACACAGCCAGCTCTGGTTTACTGCATATATAAATATAAACCATGAATGCTGCAAACGAACAAAAAAACAAAACAGGATGGGTATGTTCTATTTGATGTTATTAAATCTGCACAGCTTTTTCAAGAACATAAAAGGTCACCATCATTGTTTGTATAAAATAGGTTTTCTTTGATTTTTTACTTAAGGTGCACTGTGTAAAACTTTGCACAATATAAATGAACAAAACATATCATTAAGTCATTAATATGTTTTTCTAGTGTATAATCATGTCAAAATATTTATTTAACCATATCTGTGAAGGTTCTCAGTCATCCAGGACATCTTAAAAAAAAGGTTGACGTAAAAGCATCTGGACTCAGTTTTCAAGGTGAAGACGTTTTGTCTCTATTCCAAGAGACTTTATCAATTCTGAGATCCACTGGTGAGAGAGCTGAGCTTATATCTCTAAAGGAAGGAGTTTCCCTGAAACCAAACCTGATGGACCAGACTGTTCTGGTCTCATTTACATTTTACATTTACATTTAGTCATTAACGGACGCTTTTATCCAAAGCGACGTACATTAGGCTTCCATTCACCAGTGTTACATTTACATTTTCTTTTAGTTGACGTTTTCAATCAAAGCGACTTACATTAAGGTTCCATTCACCAGTGTTACAGCTGGAACACCACTGGAGGTTAAGTGTCTTGCCCAAGGACACAACGACAGTATGAACTGTGGGAGAAGCGGGAATCAAACAGCCTACCTTCCAGTTGAAGGATGACCACTGAGTCTCTGGACTTATGATCTTTGGCCATGAAATAAGCTGCATCATGCTCTCTTACCAGTTGAAATCAGAATTAATAAACTCTCTTGGAATTAGAAATGAAATGTTTTCACCTTGAAAACTGAGTCCAGATGCTTTTACTTCAACCTTTTTTTCTTTTTCTACTATAGCTGTTCACATGCTCTGAAAAGAAGACTTGCGAGATGTGTACTTCAAATCTGCACGGTCTCCACCTGGCTCTCCAGGTGTCACCAAAAATGACCAAAACTATGAATTTGACTTTTTATTTTATATATATTCAGTCTATGCAGGATGGCTTATTCTTTTTTATTTTATTACAGGAAGACAGGAAGCCATCAAAATGACTTGAGCCTATATTTGTTAATGATTTGGATTGAAGTGCACCATTAGTCTGTACGGATTAGCATTGTCGACACCATTTTAGCATGATTGCTGAACATTTCTAATAGTGATTACAAAAGGAGCCGTGTTGTTTACACGTAAAATTCTGACCAAGTCCTACTGCGATGGAAGAAATGAGCAGCAGCGCATGAGCTGTTCTTCTTCAAAACCACAGCAGCTCATCGCCAAGTACAAGATGACAGCGCTGACATATGCTGGCTGTCACAGGTAAGATTTTGTCTGGATGACATATAGCACCAGCACTTCTCATGTGAGACACTGTGCTTCATAACCTATATATACTGTAGCAGCAAGACACATCATTCAACCTTATAAAAAAACCCCCAGAAAAACAAGGAACAGATTCTTCAAAAAAATCCAAACAAAACCACCTCTGCCTTGGAACTGAGGTTTTAGCTTTGCCTTCTTTTGCAGAATTAGAATCAGACAAAATAATAATGAAACGCACTGAAAAGGAAAGTAAATCATTAAAGCAGTGTTCCCTAGAATGTGGGTCAGGACACACATGGCTTGTCATAAAATGCACAATTACATCATTTTATAATCAGGTTTGTGATTAGGAGCTGCTTTAGTGTTTAAAAAATGAGATGCTGACGGGTTATGAATCCATTTATCTGTATTCCTGTTAATCCACTAGCACCTATTGTGTTTGGCTTCTCAACACAAGATGCTACACTTTATGTCTTCAACTCTGAAAAATAAGAACTAGAGCAGACTAAAGAAAAATAAATTTATCTGGATAGAAACTTTTTCCATTCAAACTTTTTTTTTTTTTTTTTTACCAAAATCAATTGTAATGGGCCAATCATGATCGATTATCTATGCAGTTCTGATTGTTTAGTTTTATCGGCTGTATGTTTATCCAGTTGCATTTAGAGGTAATTTAATTTGCATCTATTTGTTATATCGCTTAGAATTCATACTTCCTCTTTTCTTAAATTATTTTCTTAAATAAATTTGTTAAATTAATATGTTGATATTATTGGTAAAAGAAAATGTGAATTAGGTGCAATTCCATGAACAGACACATTCAATGATCACTTCAAACAGAGGAGATGCACAAGAATTAGTTTTTTTTTTCTTTACAAAACATCTTACCTTACACAGCAGCTAGTTCCCTGCAAGATATGGCATTTCTCAAACTCACAAAAATCCATTTTGTACTGCTCTTGGACCACTGTTGAATCGACCAATGACGTGGCATCACTGACAGTTCAGTGTGTGTTTTAGGTTTGACTATGTAGCAACCGTTTTGTTAGAAGGGAAAACAACGATGCTCTAATTGGAATCAAATTACACACAGATAATAAATCCAATCAAAACTAGGTATTTATTTAACTGAAGCACCTTTCCTTTTCTAACAGTTTCCAAATGGTTCAAACACAGCCAGGTTACAAAACAACCTTTACTTGAAGCGAACTTAACCATGTCACACTGCACATCCTCAAGAGTAGTTCCATGTGGGCCTTTTCCCGACTGCAGCAGAGGTGAGTCTGTACAGAACTCACTCACGGTCTGTCAATGTTTAATGGGAGTGCAATAATTTAAGAGGCACTAATGAGCACCTTGAGGCATACCCAATGCTCAATTTATGCTCAGTTTATGTTATATACATACACGCTAACCATCAATCCATATTCCCAAACACTAAATTTGTATCACTAGCCACCACTGAACAGAATTTATGTTTTGTACACAATGTTCTGATATTTCTGAAATGAGAATAAATCTGTACAATGTGCATTTTAATGTATACATAGTGCCGCTCCACTGCAAAGCTGTTGTCCAAGAACAAACAGTGACAGGCTTTATGAGTATGGCACAAATCAACATACCTGGCAGGTTACATTTTGTCCTTGCACGGCATCCATGCCTGTCTCATTTTTGCTTTACGTCAAGGAAAAGAATGGCTAAGTAGGTTTGATGCTCGAGTGTGAGATCGCTGCTGAAGAGTCATTGCCTTTTCATGTGATTTCTCTTTAGATAATAACGCGTTAGATCTTCAAAGCCGCAGCACTCATTTGCAGGCCCATACCTTGCCTCGCAACTTCCTCTGAGGCAAATGTATTATTAACATGACAAAAGCACTGTGGCCTCTCTCTGCCCCACCGTTCATTAGCATTTATATAGACGCTGGACGCCGCCTGCCGACTGCTGTACATCTTAATTCAGGCCAGAATGCAACGATCTGACGAGGGAGACGGAAGCAGCGTGAGGCAACATATTGATGGATGGAAGAGGACGTGCACAAGACTGTGTTTGTCGGATGGGAATGTCGTGCTGTCTCTAAGTATTGTTTGGTCCCTGATGTGTACTTGGCTTCCCCTGTTTTTTGTCATTGAGCAAATGAAAGGAGACAGGTGCTAGCTTTTGTAAAAGTAAGCAAAGGGTGGGATTAGCCCTGCGACCTGAATAATTGAAAAAAGGCCCAGGTCAAGTAGTGGTGGTTCCTGTAGCTTAAAAATGTGTTGTGATATCTGCTGAGTCATGAATAAAGATGAACCTCTTTGGGTTTGGTGGAAGTGGTCACAAATGAAAGTCATACAGTTTTTTAAAGAATTGCAAAATGTTACTAGTATATACGGTAAGTATTCAAGGATCAACATGTCTGACATTAAAGCGGGAAAACTTTTTTTTCTGTCCATGTCTTAACCGCACCATTCACCTTTAACTTTACTGCTTCTTTTATTAAAAATGGCGTTTTGAGCTTACCTAAAACTTTTAAGTTACCTTTAGACTGCAGTGATTGAATAATTATCTCTGTCTAATATTTGTACACATACATTTTTAATCATTAATTTTGAGCTGCATTGGTGTATAATATAATAATAATGTATTTTGCAACAGAATAACCCATTTCTATGTGTTTCCGAGCGACTTTCCTTATTAACACCAGTGTAAACAATGGGAGCGCTCTTTTTTCCAGAAGAAAACTGTGATTGGCCAAACTTTCATCAAGGGCCGATCATTCTCATCTATTAAAATCCTTAATTTAATAAAGCTAAGATGACTTTGTAAGGTCTTAGAGTGCAAGGTCATGTAATGCACAAGTGTTGTCACAGAAACTGGTAAATATGTATTCAGAAAGAGATGGATATTACTGTATGTCAAGGACAAACTCGGTAAAAGAACAAATGAAGTCGTACAACTGTGGTGTTTAGAAAGAAGTCAAGGACAAAAAACAGACTGGTGTTTGTGAAAACAACCAAACCCATAAATAAGGAACTGAAAAGTGAGCCTGATGGTAATCTTCCCCAATAACATGCTTTACTTGTGGATGTCGGATGTAAACATGACAAATGCTTTTTCTTTTTTTTTTTTTTTTCAGGAAAATTTTGGCATTATTATGCTTTTGTGAGTATTAAACTTTAGTAAATCATTTAAAAACTCTCTTTTCCAAGTTTTGGGCCACAAAACAAGAACTTTACAAATAACTGTAAGGCACCTGTCTCAATTCCTTCCGGTGCTGGCCTAGTGCATTAGTAAATATGGCTCCTAGCATTTTAGAGTACCACAACTGTGGCCCAGATGTTTGTAAAAAGATCAAATTCAGGAGTGCTCTCTTCTTATTGCTTTGCTTCAGACACTAAAACAAAGCCTGTTCTGTTCTTGTAAAAAATACAATATTAAGTTTCATGGTAAAGAAGGTCATGTGAATGCACATACGTATATGCCAGAAGAATTTTATCCTTAAATTTTTTTTTTTTCTTAGTTCTAAATATTTGGTTGCTTCATCATTCCAGTAGCTCTTTCCCTTTGTGTATAACACTGTGTTCCGACCTTCTGCAAAATGAAATATCCTTTTCAATTGCCTCACATGGTTTATTGTGTGAGGCAGTTTAGCCACTTGGGATGCGATCACTCAGAGCTATTAATGTCTGTTTTGAACAGGCCAGGGATTTATTTGATTTAGTGCCATGAATCAGAAATCATGTGGCAATGTTTATCTGTGTTCAGTCCAGGGCTTATATGCTGAGGAAATAGAGACATTATTACAGTTTTATGTTATTGCTACAGCTCGTTTTCTGAAATCAAACTTGACACACAATTTTAAACCTGCCCATCACCACTTTCTAATTAAGTGTCAACTCAACATTGTTGCAAAAAGGGAATATTTCTGAAATGTTTCCTTTTACAGCAGCTAAGATCAGACCTGAGCCTCTGAGCAGCCTCTGGCTCAGGACACTTTTAGTAGCTGTGTGTAGGATTTAAAAGAAAGTCTTTTAATGTTTTGGGTTTTTATAAAACAGTGTCACATTTCTGTGGACATGAGTGAAATAATGTTTTGGAGCCATTGCCTTCAGTGATGTGAAGATCTGGATAGACAGTGACTGGATTGCTTGTGCCACAAATGGAGCATCATTTTTATTTTTTTTGCAGTAAAACTGGATCTTAGTGACACAGTAAGTACAATAAGTACAGTGTCCACGAAGAGCACCTGCTTCTTTCCCGAAGGCTGTTGCTCTTCCTCACACTGTCCACTAAGGCGTGTCCTGCGGGTGTAGTGGCTGTGGGGGTGATGGAGTGCTAAACCCCTGTGCTGCAGTAGCCGGCTGCAGAGGCCAGGACACCGCACACTGGCTGCTTTACCTAACATTAATAATGCACCAGTGCTTCTTTATGGACAAATCCTGCAGTTTTCCAGCCTCTCGCCTTCTTCCTGCCTGATGCTGAGCAGCAGCTGTGTGTCGCAGGGCATTCTATTTGCATCCCTGGTTTGTTTAATGATTAATCATTATACATTAAATAATGGATCCCGCACAGCAGGGAGCTACAGTAGCTATATTAGCTTAAATCAGCCCCACTTTGTCCTCATTGGATAATTGTCTAATTAACTAAACAGCTAATTAGGGAGAGACATGGCAGTAATGTTGCCGGTATCTGCCTTTGTGCTTACTTTGTTCTGGGCCATGAATACTTAGTGATGTGAATTTGAACATTGTAGCCGCTTTTTACTAATTCATCCTATCACAATGCATTAGAAGTGTTGAGAATTATGTGGGGCTAATTGTTATCTGTGTGTAGCTAAGGTCAACATGGTTTCATAAATGAGTTTCCATTAGCGTGCACATTACTCACCGCATCCACAGAGAGCAGACCAACAAAAAGCAGAGAGACGTGTTCTGTAAAAGAACTGGAAACACTTCAGATTACAGACTGGCACTTAACAGGTAAGTGTAACAACAGGTGTAATTGTCCAAGTATTTACTGTGTAATTACAGGGCACCTACAGGATAATAACCAGGTATTTACCAGGAACAGGGTGTAAGTACTGGTAAACTAAAAGGTATATTTATACATTAAAGCCTGTAGAAGGTATTTCATATTTTATTTTCTGTTTGATTATACATAGTATCCATGTTTGTTCTACATAGTACAATGCACAGTAAAAATATTTTACTATACATTGTACAATGTATATTATTATTGTTATGTTTGTGTGAGAAATAAAGCTTATCCTATCTTGTATCTCTTATCTGGAATGAATGTAAATGTTTCCTGTGATTCTACTTTTGATTACATCAGAGCTACACTGAACTTACACAGTTATTTCTTGGTAATTACCAGGAAAGTACCCCCTACTATCTCGTTTTAGATTACAGACCACGTTCTCCACTAACTACCCTGTAGTTACTACAGGGTACTTACATGATAACTATGGGGTACTTACCAACTAAGTAACCACCCCAAACCCCACTGTTGCTGCAACTATTACTGGGTAATTACCAAGGATGTTGAACTTTGTAAATGGTGATAGCTTCCATGTGTCAAATATTACTCTTGAACAAAATTTGATCACTGTGTTAAATGTACCTATGCCATGACAGAAATAAAAATAAATATATGTACATGTCCTTTTGAATTTATTTTCCCTCATTTTTTTTACTGTATGAGCAACAGATAAACTCAGGCGACATATTTTACATGTAATACTGACAAAAATAAATGTATAAAAAATCTTACTTTTACTCACTCTTTTATTAGAGACACTTACTTATTTCCTAAATAATATTGAAAAAAAAATGAATACACACGTATAGTTATGGGACTTTAAAAAATGGGTCTAGAAATTACAACCTAACAATCTAAAGCATTATCAAAGAAACCTTCAGCACATATCTGCTATGGACACGTGTAATAAAGAAGGCAGGCTGCTGAGGTCTGTCCAGGTGGATGTGAAATACTGTATGTAAAAGATCAGAAGGTCTACAGCTATGAATTATCAGAGGATTAGTGAGAAAAAGCGTGTACAAGCAAATACAACTGAAACCAAGGTGTTTTTGTGAGCACCCACTACATGTGCCTCTGGGTAAGCTCCTAAACTTAACCCTTGCTATAAGTCTGTATACTTTTGAGGTTCTTCAGTTTTACAATTGTTTTAATAAAAGATGAAGACTGATTCTCACATCTGAACTCTTCGGCACGTTCACAAAAGGAAGACAGTCAGTGCATACTGTATCTAATTCAAAAGCTAGTTTTTATAAGAGTTACTGTTTTACGTTTTGTTTGAGGCACAATGGGTTTAGAGTAAATGTAAAGACACTTTTCCCTGTTACAAAAAGGCGTGTCTGTTCACAGTAGCCTAAATACTATATATAACATCGAGTTCACAATTCCCTAAACTTAAAGTGCATCCCTCACACAAGCTCAGCGGTTTGACTCATTAGCATTGACACAAGATTGACCCAAAGAAACAAAAGCTGTGATATAATTAGAGCAACAACCTGACTACAGCTTTTTCTCAGCTTTAATACATTTAATGAAGCATGGATCCTGTAGATTTTTACTATTAGACATTTAAGATTAAAGTTTATTTTTGCACATTTCACAGGCTTTTATGCAATTTACAAGTTCTCTTTAAACACATCACACAGAGGTACTTTGTCGAAGACTCAATTTCAACATTCACTCACGAGGAAATCAAATCAAAAAATCTAAAGTAAGCAGTCATTTTTGTCTAAACAGGACATAAGAATCAAATGGTATAGTGTGGTGGAAAAATTGATGCAATGCAAATGTCAGCTTTTGTGCAAAGTATTGTCTTGCTGTTTTCTGACTATCTCTGCATACTGCACAATTTCATCGAGAACCTTGCTTCTGAGTTCAGTGTTACATATTTTCATTCAGATTGCAAAAAAAAAAGTCATTTGAAAACA
Source organism: Neodontobutis hainanensis (assembly GCA_024349245.1). Classification (NCBI taxonomy): domain Eukaryota; kingdom Metazoa; phylum Chordata; class Actinopteri; order Gobiiformes; family Odontobutidae; genus Neodontobutis; species Neodontobutis hainanensis. The sequence continues at coordinate 14,768,626 of JALDNG010000002.1, read as the reverse complement.
ATTTTGATACAAAGATTTGTTTTTGCAGCATGTTTACTTTGTGAAAGAGCAAATTGCAAAAAAAAAAATGTGCCATTTTGTCTAGAGAACCCCTGTTTGTGATGCTGCAGTAACTGTTTGGCAAATGTGAATTTAGATTTTTTTATACATAAAAAACTGTAATCAACAAAAGTATAAATCACTGAATAAAAGCATGTGTAATTTCAGATAAATGGAAATGATTGGTGGGATTTCTACTGTGAGTGGAAATGGCTCAGAAGAAAAATAATTTTTTATATGATATTTATTTATCTTTAGAGTTTACCTTAAACATCTTGAATGAGTAAAAAAAGACGTTTCCAGAGCCGGAATAACTAAAACTAAAACTTTTTTTTTATATTAGTAGATGTTACTTCCTTTTTGACAAGACCTGTAGACCAATGGGAGCCCTTCTTATTTAGGAGCTAGCATGTGATTGGCCAAAGTCTCTGGTATGTCCTAAACATCTATTTAAATCCTTGATAATAAAGCGATAAATAAATATTCCGTTTTCCTCTAATGCAAGCAAAAAAATGCATACTTTCTGTTAAAGAGTTTTGATATACATTTGAACTGTTGTGACAAATTTTAGTGTAGAAAATCTTCAAGACTGTTTCAAAAAGTGAGCCAAAGCGGTTGAGACAATGTACTACTGCAATTATTGCGACAGTGACAAATGTTTATAAAGACAGTGAGGAGACGCTGATTTGTTCCAGTTGGTGAGCCTGCCTGATGTGCAATGCCTTTGACTCCTCCTGCCATTTTGAATTCTACCCCATATTTATAACAGTTACATTTTTCTCCAAAATCCTTCCACTACTTGGAAGTTCCAGTATCTGGAACTAATTTTCTACACTTCTGTTTGGATTTGCATCATATAAAGCCAGACAAGCATGCCACGCCACTAGCTTTTACTTTTTTAATAGAAATGATGACTGACCATTTGAAACTATTTATTTAAGGCTTTTAGCTCCCTGAAGAGAAAAGAAATATTGCCAAGAACGCAACCCTGGAATAAAAATAGGCACCTGGCTTCAAAAAGCAGACACTCATTTGTAGTGGTGCCCAGAGGCGCTTGTGCCAGCGCGTAATTGAGCAGAGACTGATGTATGTAGAAGGTTAATTGAATAACATGGTGAGTGATATATATATATATTTATTTAGACTTAAGTAAAAAGTGATATTTAGAGTGATATTTTTGTATTAAAGGCCTCATGAGCATTTTTTCCATAGGACATTTGCAATAAATGTATAATATGAGCAGGATTACAAAAACAAAAGTAAGCACTTCTTATAAAAAGCTCAATAGCGCACAGGAGGTAATGTCCGGACAAATTGAATTATTGAATCTTTGTAACAGTCTGGCAAACCCTAATTGAAAACACTTAATGACATGGCTGCCTATTGCGTGAAGAACATTCTGTTTGTGTCGTACTACAAGCTCGACTAAATAAAAAAAAAAACCTGAGAAAAAGGCCAAGGATTAGCGGATCATATCTTGAGCTTCTTTCACACATGGTTCACAGTAAATTACCTGAAACACTTTACCAGCATCATCAGTAGTTTTCACCCTTTCCCACATGCACCTCATTACCAGAACATTACTGTGTCACCTCTGTACACACTTGACCCAGCAACGTTGAGAATTTGAGTTCCTAAACCAACCTTAGGTAGAAAGTAGACCAAAGCTGAATACAGGACCAGCAACAAATCTAGGGATTCTTCCTGGTGTTATTCTATATATTTGCTAAAGCACTCACAGGTGGCCCAGTCCTCACACAGCAGTCCCTCCCAGCTCCAGTCAGAATTGCAAATGAGACTGTATAATGCAGACTGCAAATTTTCTGTCTCTTTTTGGTCCATTTACCAAAAAGATGGTAAAGATGGTCCAGATGTTAATGTAGATTGTTGTCCGACATCAGTACGTGCCCTTTCCGGCAATGTTACTGCATTTGTTCTCAATGCAGCCTTTCCAGTATGTTCCCTGCAAGATTACTGGGTCTTGTAAATTTCCAGTACAGTGGGAAATTAGCTATGGTTCTTTTCACACATCAAACTTTTCTGGGAAAATTTGTCAAATTTACTTTTAGAAGAATTGGGTAAATTCGCTTTAAACACTAATATGTGTCATGTGACTTGTTTAGAATACACTATATTTGCAATCGTCAGGTGGCTTTAGAGTTCATGCTACACAACTGACTCGTGATCAGGAGTGGAATTGCAGGTCTGAGCGGTGTCAGGGGATCACACACTACCTCATCTTTCACTCTGACAGGTTCTTCAGGTGTCCAAGTAAAATAAGAGTCACACAAAAAAAGTATAAAAGAAAAATAACGCTGTCGAGATACTGGGTGTGAGCTGGCGATGAGTAAGCAAGCATGGCTGATGACACGGATGAAGAGTTCACAAAGAGATGGCTCATTGCTGTCACTGACTTCAGGCTTAATAAGGCAAGGCATAATATCTGTTTGTGTTGGTTGCTTTTTTTTTCAGAAGCTTATCATTTTGCAACTGTAGCCCTGGCCTTCCATTGTGGAGGGATGTGCCTGGTACATGTGAAGCCTTTTATCATTGTTTTATAGTTCCTACTTTTGGTTTGGTGTTTTAAAAGTGAACGGCTTCTGTTCACTTTTAAAACACCAAACCAAAAGTAGGAACCTATGGCACAGTTTGGGACACATAACTCAAAACATACAGAAAAATCTGAATGCCATCCGTCACTTTGACGGATTATTCTGAGGGTGATCTATTGTAATTCCTACTCCTGACCAGTTGGTGGCAAATGTACATATCAATCAGCAATTATCTTGAATCGTGTCGTCTTTGTCACGCTGCATTCAGTTGCAAAAAGGTCACGGCAGCAGTTTTTGGACATACAATCCAAATTCAAGATTTTTCCTTTTTTATTTGCGCGGCCCGGAAGTTGATCTTTAGTCGCTGTTATTGGCACATCACTTTGTCAGTTTGTCGAGATATTGTCAGCTCCATCACGAAGGAAAGGAGTGAAGGAAAGGGGGAACCGATAGAGAGAAAATAATGAGGCACAGAGGAAGGAAGAGAAGGAGAGAATAGAAGGATAGATGAAGGACAGTTGTTCAGAGAATAACACTTCAAAGTTCAACCAAAGTTCCAAAAAACAAGCCCTGATTTGTTTTTTTGTTTAACATTAAAAAAGAAATACAGAGTTCTTTTTAATGTATTTATTTACAATTTTACCACTGTTTTAGTGGAGATCAATGTCCATTTTTTTCTCTGTCATGAGGGCATCAATAAAAGCTGTAGATATTTTCCCAATGATATAGCTAATCTAACCTTAGTTGTTTTCATGTTCCTAATTTTGTATTCAGAATCAGAAAACTATTTTATTTCTATATTAATAATAATATTTTATTTTTACATTCTTAGGATAGAAAATAAAAAGATATGACACATACTGTAAGTGTCATATATCAGATCAAAAAATTACAGGTTCTATATTAGCTTGGTCCCTTGTTCATTGCCTTTATTTCACTGGTTGTGTTTCAGGGAGCCCTCTCTCACTGGGATGAGAAGAATAGCTCTGGATTTTCACTTAAAGCATTAGTGTTGCATCACAGCAGGACAGTCATTGCTCTCTGTGACCACTGTAGCTATTGTGACTATTCCACCACTGTTTAATCCTAGTTCTGTGCAGATATAGAATATTTTGGAGGACTTGTTAAAAAACCCTCTCCCACCATCATTAAAACGCAAAGCAGTGGTGCTCCCGTTCCAATGACTAACAAACTTGTAAAAGCAGTGGCAAAAAGCATTGAAGCTGTTCCGTGAAGCATTTTGTTTCCTTGTTTTGAAATATCCAGAGTTTTGTGGCTCTAATGAGAAGCTTTGGGACTTGTTTGAGAGGAATTGCAAAGTTAAGTGCCAACTAGCGGGAGTTGGATATAACCAGTAACATTTATTCCAATACAGTTAAGTTCTTGGATGGAAATTACTCACTGGAGTTGTATTATTTTGAAATACCAGTATCTTTATTTAGTATTGATTTGGACCAGTCTGCTTTTTTTATTCAGTCATAAAAAAGTACCTTATGTCTGTCTGTTTGAAGGAACTTTGGCATCGGTGTGTTACTGCTCCAGCTTAAGGGCCTTGATTTATGAAGAATGACAATTTTTTATTTTTTTTATCTCTTTTGCACAAAGTAGACACCTATGAACTGGACTTTTGTCTTTGCTTGTTTTCTCAGCTCTGTGTTGTGTAGCTTAATGCATTGAGGTCTCCGTCAAGTATCACGCAAAGGTTCAGCATGTGTTTTAATCCACAGCACTTGAATGTGAATATATAGGTAGACTGTGAGTGCAGCCTTTCTAGATAGTGTAGCTGTGTGACATTCAAGCTTTTCAGGTGCATTTATGCAAGGATGCGCCTACACAAACATACAACATTCACGTATGTGGAGAGTGTTCCACACAATGCGTCTAGACCAGATTGCACCACATGAATTAATCATTCACGGCCATCCAGGGAAGAATATTGGTGTACATATTGCAGGATTTAAAGCCAAATGGAGTGTATTTCATTTCAAGGCTCATTAGTCAATAGAGGCCACAAAGCCAGTGCCTGGATCACCTTTGCCATTAGAGTTGCCATGATCTAACACTGACTGATTGGCTGCTGGGACGCAGCTTCTTGCAGTGACATGGCGTCAAAGCGAGATCAGTGTCACTTCACTGCGCGCCCTGGATACGCTGCGGCAGATGGATGGTGACCCTTAAAATCTGTGACACGGCAAAATGAAGAGATTGTGCTTTAGATGACTTTAAACAATCAACAAATGATGTGCTGACGACCCATAATAACAGAATTGAATGCATTTTCTCAACGGAGCCTATGTCACAATCTGTCTGGGTGACAGCATGGGTCCCCAAATCAAAAAGAAAGATGAATGGAAGAAAATGAGGAGTTGCTTGATTGACTTTGTATCCTGCTGTCATTTTCAGATGTTATTTTTCAAAGTTAAAAAAGAATATTGTTTCTTAAAAATCCCTCACATCACCAACTTTATTGATTTCTAAAAACACAATATGATAGTTATGCAGTAGACATATTTAAATACAAATACTTACAAAGAGACAAGCGTATCAGGCAGGCCACCATTGTTCTGTGAAACTGATTTGTTTACCGACAGCACTACAGCTTAAACTAAAAACCATGGCAGTCCACAGAGTGCGATTTCTCAAAATGAAGTGCCATTTTCCGGTCTTTACAAAAATGCAGGCTTTCTTTAACAACTTTATACTTTAAGACAACATGATGAAATTAAGTCCAGTGCTTTTCTCACAACCCTTTTAGATCACTACAAAGCCCCTCAGGCTGGGGTTGGCCAGACTTCCCTGAGACATCTCTAGTTAGATTGAAACACTGCTGTTTGACTGTTGCACAAAAAGCAAGAGCACATTTTCACAGTTTTAGCTTCTATTCTTTGGCTCCCAGTGTGTCTCCAAACTGTGTTTGAGATTTAAACCTTAGATCCGTCCCTGCTGGTTATCCGTTGCGAAGACAGCCTGGCTCACTGTTTTTAAACCTCTTAAAACACATTTCTTGTTGTTGGCCATATTTAGATTTGTTCTAGAAGTGGTTTTGCTTCAACAGTTTTTTAATGGATTTAAGCGTTTCTGTCTTACAGCAAGAAGGTTGTGCGTTCAAACCCCAGTCGACTCCAACATCCTCGGCCAACTCCGGTCTTTCTGTGAGGAGTCTGCATGTCCTCCAAGTGTTACTGTGGGTTCTCTCCGGGTACTCCAGCTTCCTCCCTGCGCCCAAACACATGCATGTACAGGTCAACTGGCAAATCTGAAGGGTTTCTAGTGAATGAATGTGAGAGTGAATGGTTGTCTGTGAATGTCTATGGCTAAGTGTCAGTCCTGCAACAAACTGGCCTTTGCCCAGGGTGGACCCTGCCTAAAGCCCAAAGCTGCTGGGATAGGCTCCAGTCACCGGCAACCCCTAACAGGAATAAGTGGTGGTAAATGAATGAATGATTGAATGAATCTGGGTATAACTGGATTTTGAAAGATTTTAGTTTTAAGTGTTTTTTCTTTTTCTTCTAAATGGATTTAAATGTGTTTGAAGTGGTTTAAGCGAATCAAAGATTGTGCCCTGCTCCACATTAACTTGCATTAATTTTGGGTGACTGATGTCTCTAGGACAAGTCATGACTTCTGTAATGACCTCTGCTCCCAGTTCAACAGCATCTGAGGCAAGCTGAAAAAAATGCAGCAACTTTTATTTCTCAGAAAGTACTTTGTGCACTGTCGGAAAGCAAAAAGACTGAGAGCCATGTTGGAAAACTGAAATGTTGCCAAAAGGTAGATAAAAGGAAGAGGTAAACAAGGGAGATAATTTTTTGAGTGCCTCAGTGTTCCGCATGCAGAATTAGCATCATCTGACCTATTGTTAATATCCCCAGACTAAAAGCCAATTAGTGGTGTCTGCATCACTGAATAGGTTTGCATGATGTTCATTTTTATCAGGCAGCAGCAGCAGTGTAGTTACGCACTGGATTGAATCAGCAGTGAACACGTCGCCTCAACTTAAAACATTGTTAAGTCTCAAGTTAAACATTTTACGATTGTACTATACTTTACTGAAAACCCTGTTGTAACTGTAATTGTGTAAAAGAGAGTGACTACGTCCGTAATATGACTTGAGTTATAGGCTACAGTTTAGTATGACCTGACTGGAGGGACGCAGGTTTGATTCCCAGCTTGGGTGTGTTTCCTCTGTGTCTGACTGCCCTAGCTACTGTCTACTCTGACTCCATTAGTCCATGAGTCAGTTTTTACCATTTTCTTTCATAGATTTATTTTTACTAAAATCAGACCCTGGATAAAAGAATTTGTGTCTTTTGTCATGTTCCTTGAAAGAAAAATGTAGTCATGCTCCTAATGCATACATGCCATACTGTCTAATAGTTTATTGGTTTTATGTTGTGATTCCCGCACTGTTTTTACTTTTGCACTGATCAGATGTGGCACTTTTGAGGATTTAATGATTTTGACACATTTTTAATGAAAAGCCACATAGAATATAAAAAATTAGGTTTTCCGATGCATAAAAATGTGATAGAAGGTGTGAGGAAACATGAGTTTGTATGGTCATTGTTAAAAACCTTACCTCTTGTTTCATTTAAAAAAAGTCCTAATTCCTATTTATGGCTGAAAAATGTAGTTTGAACCGCTAAACTATAAAAACAGCAATCAAAAAGTTCCGTTTGATAGGTAACCCCAGGGGTTAATGTGTGTGAATGGCTTCGGGTGCCTTGCATGGTTATATAGTGCTACAAAAAAGACTTCCCATTTACTTTTGTTTTTCTGCAGCATCATACCGTCTTTTTGTTTGCTCTGATACAAGATTTACTGGCTTTGAAAAATTAGAATAGGCAAAGCATCTAAGAACCTGCTTTAATTACGATAATTATGACGTCACTGTTCATGTAGCAGATGTCACTCTCATGCTCACAACACAGAGAAAAAGCCAGACTAGAGGTTACCAGTACCAAACCGTGCCCACGACATGACATGTACCATACCTCTCAGTGGAAACAAGGCTCAAGTGTCAAATGTTTTTCATTCTACCCTTAAGTAGATGTTCTGGTTGACAGGAAGTGTGTGGCTTCTTTCTAAAACCTGCACAACACCAAAAGTGATTCTATTGTGTATTGTTAACTTCAAAAATAGAAAAAAAAAACTGAATGAGAACCAACTTAACCCCAGAGCCCCTGGTACTGCACCCCACACTTTGACTGCATGAGTAACTGCACCCAAACTGATAACAGAGCCACCCAGAACCAACTCATCAATATGAGGCCAAAGGCTGTTAAAGTGCTACACTTTTACTAGCCGGATCAGGAAGATTAAGTTTCCACCATGTTGCAGAGATTATTAACCTTCCACAGTGCTGTAAACATGACATGGGCAACAAGACGGTCACTGATAGGACTGCAGATGTTTCATGATTATTGACTGATGCACTGTTCCTCAAACCAATTTCCACCCATCTCCTCAAGCTGCGTTGACTATTCTACAGTTATTAATTAGTCAGTGCTTTTGTTTCTCCAGCCAACAACTTGTGTTTTCTTCACTTTTGTTCAATTTGTTTACATCTGACAAGGTAGCAGCAGCTGGCTCAAACAGAGTGGCTTGTCTCCAGGAGTCTGTTGTGGATTCCCCTGTCGAGAGATAGACTTCCTTATCAGACGCCGAGGAGCAGATCAAAGAGATGGGAGCTTCGGGGCATTGTGCATTCTCTCCAAAATTGTACCTACAACATGGAGATAGACTCGCAGGGAGCACAATCTAACACCCTCAATCCCCACACAGGTATATGCAGCCCTATGTAGCATATACAACCTGTGCTGTAAAAATATTATGTTTGAGCTTATGGTTTGACATAAATTACTCCAGGTTACACGCTGGCCTGGCAGAATACTACTTTAGAGGTGTTTAACAAGGTGTGTTTGAACTAAATCTCCTGAGATCTTGTATAATCTAAATGGTGATAGTCATCTTTAGTGGTGTCTGAATGTCTGGTGGATTCAAGTGTAGTGCACTCACAATGTGTCATGAAAAGTACTGAAAAGTATATACAAGAGATTTTATAAGTTACACAGGAACGGAAGTCTCTAGGCTGCTTTTGGGGAAGAGTGGAATCTGATTGTTATGTCTTGTCTATTCTGGCATCCAGGATAGGTCTGAAGAGCTCTGAAGGACTTGTGAGAGCATTTACAGATGTGCTGTGTGGAAGTATCATTAGTCAATAAGACAATTTATGTTGGCATGGCTTAATGAACCACAAAGCAAACAGCAACTTCTATTCCATTAAAGAAAAAACTGTCAATAGTGCATCTGTAAAGACTGATGATGAACTGGAAAAATGCTGGAGTTAGCACTAAACTTTAGTTTTTGAAATTCAGTTTACTAATGTTTTAAGGCAGCAATCAAAACCAAATGTTCAACTAACATTATATGTGACTGTGGCACTGTCCCATTGGACACGGTCAGTATTATCTGTCAAATTCTCTGTGTTAGAATCTCAAACTTAACCCTCCCTTAAGCAATTAAAAATCATGAAAAAGGGTACTGCTGTCGACATATTGGGCGTCAGCGTGAACCGCCTGATCCCGGTGTTGTTGCCTTCCAGCAGTAAAATAATTGAACTGCCAAACAATAATAACTGCAACCAAGCATCAAAGAAAAAAGTATTATCCTTATCACTTCAGTTAAATTTTGTGCTTCAGACTTTTCATTGTTTATCCTCGGCCCCTCCAAAATGATTATCCCATTGGGTAAAAACTGTGAGGAACAAGAAAAAAAAAAGAGCATAATGGGGTTTGCTCAGCTGCTTTCAAATTTAACGATAAAGTTAACTTTTTGAGAACTACACAAAAATAAATACATATATCCCTACCTGTCAATATACAGGGCACAAATACAAGATAATATGTTAGTTAGAGAATTACATAGGGAAGTGTCAAACTATTGCTTGATCCCCTAATGCTGTCATTTGCACATATGTTGTCCTCCAAATTCAAAAAGATATACAAATGTCTCTTGAAAATACAAACATGAATTACGATTTGGGATTTTGAAAATATGCTTATATATAGACCACAAAAGTGTCATAAGTGATGCCATTAAGTCCCCTGTCTTCAAAGTTGTTGAAAGCTTATTCATTCCTTACAGGCATTAAGTAAATTCTATGTGCCAGTAATAGTTCACACAAGTTAATAAACCTTTGCTAAATGCTTGTGTAAACAATAGATTTCTTGCTACTGAATGTTGACTTCTTCAACAAACAACATTAATATCTTTAAAGTTAAAGCTTTTAATAAAAATCACTGGACTAAAAGAATAAATGGCTAAGACGTTTTTTTGTGTTCATCAAAACATCATCATCTGCTGGAAATTACAGCGCAGGACGTGACTGGCCAAAAATAGTCCCTGTGTTTGTTGTCATAGACCTGCGTCCATCTGCTTATGAAGGGTCTTTCTTTTCATTCTGTGGGAAACAACCTGGTTCATCCATTAAATGCCAAGGAACAATCTTTGGCACAGCACTGTAAGATGCAGAAAAATGGTGTCTTAAAAGCAGAGATCGAGCACTCGAGTAATCAAGTCTCGGGACTCGGACTTGATTCCAGTCATCAGGCTCATAATTGTGACTCGTGACTCGACTGGAGGGTAAGCCTCAATGACTCGACTCAGAACTTGGCTTTTTATGGCTGGACTCAAACTTGGACATGTTTATTCTCAAACACAAGGACTCGTGACTCGACTCTAGCTTTAGAACTGATGACTCGAACTTAGGCTCGGACTTGAGCACAAAGGACTCGCAAGTCACGCTCAGCAACAACATCACACAACCTCTGCCTGTTGCATGTGTTCAGAGCTGCTCTCATTTAACTCCAGCCCTAAATGTGACCCAGAAGTTGAGCCTAAATAAATACATACAAATAAAGGACTAAATAGGCTACAGCCCTAATTGTAATGCCGCAATCAAAAATCCATAAAATGTGTTAAATGAAAAAGGCTTTTACAAAACTAAAATCCAAATCAATGTGTCAGTTTGGCTCCACAGTTTTCACTTTGGTGACTTGGACTCGACTCGGACTAGACTTTGTTGACTTGGACTTGGACTCTGACTTGAACACTGAGGACTTGAAAGTGACTTGGACTCAAAAACTGGAGACTCACCTACAACACTACCTCAATGAGTGCCACTCCCCTTTAACATGAATGGCCTCCTTTACGTCTCTGCTGAAACACCTCTCCTCCCTGGCCACTTTCTGCACATCCTGTTCTTTGAAGTCCTGCCCCGAGGAGTTGGGCCTTCGAGCTGCACCTGTGGTTAGTGGCGCATGGTCTTAATGGTGTACCTCCTATGGCGCCAGTAGTTCACTGCTCCCCAATGACATCCAATCCATCTTTTTGATGACTGACAATAAAGAGTGGAATTTTAGTGTAAAGACACCAATGCATGAGAGATTGTGTCAGTTGTGGGATGTTGGCAAACAAAATCAAAATAGAAGTGAACAACATTTTTAACAGACTTTAATCCAAAACTACTGTCTGCACCAAATTCTGGGACAACAAAATGCTTTATGGTGTGAATGACATGAGTACAAAATAATAAATATTCGTTTGTTGAAAAGCTGTCGCATTTTCAATGACCGTGTGCCTTTCAGACAGATGTTAGAGTGAAACCTAAAGCCTGCGCTGCGAGAGAGGAGCCTTACAGATGAAGAAGCAGTGAGAGATAAAGATAGAAGCAACACATGGACAGAATAAAGGTGTGAAATAGAACAGCCTGGTGAGCTACAGTAGACCTCTCTTGGAGGATGAATTTAAATGATCGCCATTGAAATTCAACATCAAAGTGTCCAAGAGAATGATGCATCTCTGTTGCCAGACGTGCTTCAGAGACGTTATATTAATGTAGTGAGCATTTAAGGCTCCAGCTATGCAGTAAGTGGAAATGCAAGAAATGGAAATGATCTGGGTTATTGGTTGTTACAAGGTCCTGTGATCAGTCTTTTCTTCTTTCCACACGTGCACTACCTTCCGGACTTATCCAGACATTCTCTGGAAAAGCTGCATGTATGAACACAATCCAGGCAATATTTTACCTGGAGGATATCCTGCTGGTGACCTAGTACAAGCCCCGGGGAGGGGTTATGTAAGGGAGGGCCAGGTGTGGCTGTATTGTTGATGTGTTTTTGATGAAATGTATATTTTGTGACTGATGCTGTAAGATGTGTTTCCAATATTAGAACCTTAAGTGTCATCACTGCTGTGTACCCACAGAGATTTCTGCTGGTGGTAGCAACATGCCATACATGCTACGTATGTGCTTTCACACGCTGTCATTTAATTCAGATAGAAAGATAAAGTGATACAAGGGCATGTTGTGACAGTAAAAGATACATCATTGGATTTTTCTTTCCAAAAAGAAGGTTGTGGGTGTGCTTAGTGAATGAGAGTTCTGTGTCATTAACAAAAGATTAGGATTATATGTTTATGTAATGTTGCAGCACATTGTGTCTTTGTGATTCAGTGTTTATTTATTTATAACCTGAATTGCTGCTGAACTTAGAAAAGAAGAAAAATACACATGCTTCTGTAAGTTCTGTAGGCTATTGGTGGACTTAAAACTTCTGACAAAGTGTATTATTGACAGAAACTATTGGCTATCTCTTACTGCTATTTATATGAGTTTGTTGGTCATACAACTGATTTGTTTTAAATTTCACAACCCACAGAACAAACTAATTGTTTTTTTGTCCCTTTCTTAGACTCCACTCATCTCCAAAAGCAGCCTAGGGACCTCTCCTGGTTCTCTTTCATTCAAAAGGATTAAACCAGACCAATGTTTCCCCACAAAACTATACTAATACATTACACCAAACTGAAGTTTAGAGTTTATCGTTAGCTTAGCCTTAGCTGCAAGGATGGCAACTATCGCCTCGTTAAACATTACGTGATTGAATTGACAGTAGTTGTCCAGATTTTACATTTTTTCACTGTTGATGTTATTCTTTTTTGAACTGTTTCTCTGTTGAAATATATTTTCATCGGCAAAAAAATACACTTTATAGACGGCTATTAAACTTCCTTTTTTTTGAGCATTTAAATTTTCAAGCTTGTGATTGGCCAAGGTGTTCAGGTATAAAATACTGAACATAAAGACAACATAAAGCCTGTTTTTTTTCCACAAAGAAATTTTAGAATATAGTATTCTCTAACTAATGGTAATCAGGTACAGTCTGTTAAAGCTGCATGACCAGTAATTTTCCTTTTTCCCCAGAATTAATTCAGCTTTAACAGTGAGAACTCCAAATAATTATTTCTGGGACACATTTCCATATAGTGTAAATGCACCATGAACAAAAGATATGAAAATATTATTTTCTTTACTAAGCATTCTGTAGCCTTCATCCTAATGTACATAAATAATTAGGATGAATAGCAGTTAGCTCATCTATTTACAAAAGAAAAGACATGACAGTATTGTAAAGCACTGTTTATTTGTGTTATGACTATTTTCAAAGATGCGTAGGAATATGCAGAATTTTATACACTGCATTCATTTTTATACATTTCCAAAAGCCATAGACTTACTTTAATGTTCACTGTAAAAAGTGAAGTGAGGAAGAGCTTGGCATTTACTTGAACATATGGTGAACACAGACTGCTGTCAGACCACGGTGTTCCTTCAGAGTGCACCGACCGAGAGGGTTCTCAGAAGGGAGGCACTCTCACCTTTGTATTCCTTTAAACTGTATTGTGACAATAATAAGCATGGAATTAATGTGTAAAATTAATGTTCACCCTAGACGTGGTTAATCACGACTCCCTGTGGTGTTTTAGAAGTGAGACCAAACCCCTGGAAGCACAGAACCCTACAAAGAATAATCCTTCATTCTGCACATAATTCGGTTATAGAAGATTTCCTCTTGCTGCTCCAGCCACAGCACTTTATAGCACTGTCCACTGAGGTATTCTTATTACAACATGTCATTTCTAAAGCTCTAAATAAAACGGCATTGTGCTCTACAAGCAGTTATTTTAATGTGCATGTGGATTGTGTTGAACATGAGAAACTGCAACTAATAATTGACCTATTTTATTTAAATTAGTGGATCAGTCATGATTAGTTTTGTCATGGCCTTTAAAAGTAACTGTACATACAAAAGCCTATAAATGTGTCATGTTGATGCTAACACCAATTTACCATTTCTTTAGAGGCGTAGAGAATTGAAAAATGTTCCATCAAACCTTATTTTGTTTGTTCTGTTCCACCTTAGTTTAAAGCTCGTCTTTTTGGGACTGACTGGACTCAGGCTATATTTATTCTGTTTGCTGTTATAATACCAATCATTTACAAAGTGACTTGCCTCCATTTACCAGTGTTACAGCTGGAACACCCACCGGAGCCCAGGGGGTTAAGTGTCCTGCCCATGGACATCATATACATAGAGTCTCCTTGGCTTATTACCTAAGGTCTTTTTTTAAGTCCTTATTGTAGCAGCATCTCATTATCCGTGTTTTGTTTAAAGTAAGAGAAATTATGTTTAATCATTCAAGACTTTGTGGGCGGAGCTGTTTTTAGCAGTCGCACTCGAGCTGTCAATCTAACTATTTTCCTATTTTGTTACTACTAATAAAGCAGATCTTTCTCAAATGATCTATAGGCAATCAAAATGCAGGACATGGACTTGGCTATGTGCTTGATTTATGTTGAAAATGGTGCAGTCCACACAAAGTGGGCCATCTGGTAACTCTACATAATTCTTCTCAATATGGTTATCTGAATGCATCAAGAAAACCCCATCCTTTTTTTTTTTAAACAGGGAATTTGAATAAAGAAATCTGGATACTAGATGAAGTAAGTAGTAGACATTTGAACAATCAGTGTAGGTCAATGCCAAAACAAGACTTGAGGGCCAAACAAACTTTAAAAAGGTTTGTTGCTCCGAGTTGTCCAAGTTCATTAATCTTTATGACAAACTTTGTTCTGAAGACTGGCTGTTATCTTTGAATGGATGGTCATTAAATAACCTTTACTGTAAACACTGCGTCAACTACAAAAATTCAACTATTTTTTACACACAGATGAATGAATGTCTGCTCCATAGGCTGTTGTGGTATTAAGACAAGTCATGTCAACTCAGGTCATGTCCCTTTTGTCAAACATTCTATTTGAGGATTGCTCTCAGGAGCACAAACACAAGTGGAAGCCTCTTGGCAGCACTTTGCACATTGCAAATCTCAAGCTCATAATGGCAGAAAGCTTAGTGACATTGCAGTTTGAAGGGCAACTCTGGCCTTGGGCTGTATAGCGCTCCCAACGTGCGCAATGTGCAATTCATTTCAGAATCAGCCCGAGGTGACAGCCAATCATATTATGAGATTTTTTAAGATTCCTGTCTGAGAATTCTGTCCAGTTTCTAAGACTAATACTGTAAGAGACAGACATTAGATTTAGCTTCTGTGCATATTTCAAACCAAAATGAGCTCCCCAGGTTTTCACATCTACCAAGCTGATTCAAGATTGTTCAGATTAGAATCAAAAACAGCATTTTAAGACCCGCTCCCAATTCTCTAACTTACCCTAGCACTTAGTCCTACCCTTTGGCCCTACAAATGAAGGGGTAAAGGGTAGGGCTAAGATTACAGACTACCCCTAAGAATTGGGACACCACACTTGTAGGGGCATAGATGTATAATAAGATTAGTAATAATATAAGGTTCAGTTTAAAAGGGTGTATAACCCTTATTCTTGAGCCAAAAGAGTATTGGGACACCACTTGTTCTCTTGTGAACGCACAAAACAAGGTCTGAGGGATAAGTTAAAGAAATGGGACTAGGTCTAAACCTACAACACAGTTGACAGTGTCTGACCTTTAATTGGTGAGGCTAAATAAGCTACAATTTTCATTTATTTCTACTATCTTTATTGTCTTTAGAGAAAGAAAGATAATTTCCTGTGTAAGCCACTCTGTACTTTTAAGATGCACAGCGAGTGCTTTACTTCCTGTTGTGTGATTTACCATTATAAATCAACAGTCCATGATACAACGTTATCTCTAGTGTTTTCTCTCTGATGATGTAAAATGCTTTATTAATGATCAAATATTAAGTGCAAGCTGCTGCCTCACTCACACGCTCCTATTAATAAATACTGACATAATTAAGACTTTCAATGCAAAGCGAGTGGTGCTTTGGCTAAAAAAAACACAGTCACAGATGAAGGATGTCTCTGCATATAGTCAGGATGCAAACCCATTGAGACCTCCAATGAATACATTCAGATGTGTCCCTAGATCCAATCAGGACACATTCAGCCCATTGACACATTAAATCTGATCGCTCCGGATATTAGTGCAAGGACTGAAGGTTGTCTTAGTCTGTGAAGTCACGCTGCGCTCCACAGTTACTTCATTGGAGGAATAGCTGTAGAGATGGTATCTTTCAGTAAATACCTGAGTGTACACATCTCAAATAACTTCACAATGACCGCCAACTCAACTAGCGTTATGAAAAAAAAAAAAAACGCGAGCACATACGGTGTTGTATGAGAACTGATTTGCTGCTGACATAGAGCGGTCGAATCATTTACATCAGCCAGTGCAGGAGCAGAGCCACACTCACACACCCCTTTACTCACAGCGAAGGTAGCCTCAAAGCGAAAACAACAAGGCTTAAACCCAACACATCTTCTCCCCAGAGACACAGTGAGACAGAAAAGCTCTTTCCCGTTGCCCTTACTATAACAAATGACGTTTAATGATGTCAACATGCAATCCAAACTCATTCAGGATGCATTTAGTCTGTTGACACATTGCATTAAGACTGGCCATATAAGATCTAATCACTCTGTCTGGATTTTATTGCCAGGTCTGAAGGTGCCCTTTGTGAAGTTCTTGTTTTCTATCTCCACTTTCCAAGATCAAATATTTCTCTCTTTTTGTGCAAATTAATTGTGAATAATCTCAACGTCACATCATTGTGCATTTTTAATTGAGTATGTGTTCAACAGGAACGAATAATGTAAATATCCAGACCCAAAAGATGAGGTTAGGTCTAATAAAGTGAAGGAGAACTTTTAAATCCTTTCATTCTCTGAACTCAAAAACTAAAAACTAATCTTGCTTTTCACTATATTCTATATAATATACTTGTGCAACTGTCTAAATGCAGCCGGCTGCTGGATTTATTACATTTACTTTTCCAATTTGCCACCTCTCTATTAAGAAAAATGATTGTGCATTTGGGTGTAGTACTTTCAGTTTAAAGTACCCCATGGGATGTGGAATTTACACTATAAATATACAGACTTTGGCTCTTCTGTTTATTGGTTGTATTCCTTGTTATGTGCTTAATGAACTGGAAGTGGAATAACTGCAGACATATGCTTCTCATATCATGTTTAGTAGAATGAGCAAATAGTTTAATGCAAACACATACAGAGTCCAACAGACCTGAGCTGAATGGTTGATATTACAATTGTATTTAATTAATAACACACAAACCTTCAGCAGATTCCTAATAGACTATCAAAGTCTATCATCCAATTTAAGAAAATACTAGTCTATACATTCTAAAAGTGTTAATCCTATTCCAGTGGAAATCCTTAATATCCCACACGTCAAGGCCTGAGGTTGGGCTCTACTCCATGCTCCTCCCACAGACTCAGCTCCTCACCTTAAATCATTGAGTGACCCGGGAATCATCCTTGAGTCTCATCTTAGCCACCTCACACTCGGCTGAAAACTGCCCCACTGCGTGCTTACGGTCCAGGTTTGATGAAGCCAACATCATCCAAAGCTAATGAACAAGCACATAATGTTAAATAATTACAAGCGTGACCATTTTAGATTCTGATACTAAAGTTAGAAAATTTATTAAGATGTAACTGGTAAATTAATGTGGATTAAAACATAATGGAAGAGAAGAAAAGTGAGCAAAGCTTTGTTGGGATAAGATGGATCTAAGTGAGGCACTAAATGATCGGACTTGCTGTATTCAACGTGTCATTGATAGAGCTGTTGTTGTGTCTCTAGCTGTATATTTTTAATAGTTTTCATATAATGTCACATTCTCAAGGGAACCACCTGAACAATAGTAAGTTTAAGTTTCTTGGAAAGCCCCCAGCTGGATTAAGAGATTTAACATAGCTCCATTTATATTGTGTACAACATTTGTACAAAGTATTGAAATCTCACACTAGACAGATTTTTACAGCGGTTACAGGCTTAAAAGATACAGTGACAAGTTTTAGTCAAAGAAAAATAATTAAATGACAGAATGCGCTCATGCACAAAATAAAGGGTGTGGATTCAGTTTAAATACCAGAGGGGTGGGCAGCACAAAGACGTAGATGGAGTTATTTTTATTTCATACACTGAAAATGACTGGGGGTGGGAGTGGCTAAGATACTGTGGTGACCCTCTGGATAAAGCGCTCTCACTGGGGACAATGACCTACAGCACTCTTAAAAACATGTTATTAATGTTGATAGATGAAGCAGACCTGGGACTTCTGCTTGACTCATGCAGGTTTGGCCTTTACGAAAAACATCCAATGCTTTTTGCTACACCTGAGTTTTAATATGTCCATATACAGTGCAAGCAAATGTCTTATTATTGCCTTTTCTGACCTTAACTGTATATAAATCATCAGGCAGCGATAAGTACGCTACATTCATAAATACCAGTTGACAGTGACTAGCTTTGATTTAAATGCAACGCAGCACCAGGGAAAACAGGAAAAACGTAGGAAAGCCGGTGAATGGCCGTGTTATTCCAGCAGTGTTAAAACGGGGAAGACTTTCAGAGTCAAAGGTTAGAAATCCTCTTTGTGCCATCAGCCTGTATAACTCAGTCTGGCTAAAGGCAGAAGATTTCAATCTGTCAGTATACGAGCTGAGAAGGAGGCCAGGCAGAAGACAAGCACAAACATATCATTAGTGAAAGAAAAATGGAAATGTTGACTTTTAGATGTCTGTAAAATCATAACATTTCACTTAAAAGGGAAGTAAAAATTCTGTAATTTTTTTTTCTTTCTGTTTTTAACAGTTATCAATGCATTTGGCACTCAAGACAAAATATTAACATTTTTTTATCAATGGATAATAAATATATTCCTGACAACAAAACTAACCTTATTTACAAAGCAGCTGGATTCCCAAGATTCAAATCCATTTCGTACAGCTCCAGGAAATTGTGAAAGTGTGGCTGTAACAAACATCCAAAAGGCTACTCTACTGTCAAATAAACCCTGGTCCTTAATTGTTTGAACTCTATGAGGACAGCTCTCTTTTAATTGAATCGTTACTTAATTTTTAAATTATAATGCACTTGCAAATCTCAAAGTTTGTGAGATCTGACACACTCCTCAGCTCTGCTTCTTCCCAGTCCTGTGGGCTTTACAGTTCCCAACATCATTTCTGCAGAAACCACTCTGGATTCCCCAAAGTCTTTGTAGAGCAGAGCCAATTATGACAATTTACTTGTCACTTACAATTGTAGGGCTTTTCAGTAGGTTAATTTCTGAAAGACTAAAGTAGTGGAAATATTTTAAATGACACAATTTACAGAAATAGAAAACTGACAATATGTAATTTCTAATCAGACACTAATAACATGGTTTTAATCCTTATGTGGTGTTTTCTTTGTTACACAGCCAGGCTCCAGTGGGTCTGGACACAGTTAAAATAGATTTGTCTCTCACCATTTTAATATATATTTAGCTTTTTAAAACAGCTTTATTCCTAACAATTATATTTGATGCTTTTATATTGATTTGTTTGTAATGGACAAATAAATAGTGGAACTTGAATAAGACTCTACAAAGTGTGCTTCTGTTGTTTCCTCTGGAGATTCAGCACTTTTCCCCTGAACATTAAACACCAGGGACACACTGAGACTATGCGGTTTTTTAAAACAAAAATATTTACTGCAGTTAGCGCATGTATATTGTGTCTTTTTGCTGGTTTCTAAAGATTATTTTTGAAAGAGCACTTTGCACAATCAGTGTAGATTCTGCAGGTTCTGTTCAATAATGAGCAGGTCATCTTCATCTGCAGTGTTTCCTACTCAGTCTGCAACGGGAAATCACAAACAGTTTTTGCTCAGGAAAAACTGTGTGATAATGAAGTTTTACTTTGTTGCCTTGTTTGTGTGGTGTGAACATGCAACTGTTCAGATTAGGAAGAGGAATGTACTGCAGGTACTTTGACAGGGGTTATATCTGGTTAACTTTCAAAAACCTTTTCTGTGCATTGTAAATATTCTTTAACTTATCAACATATTTCACCATTTAACACATCCATCCATCTTCTACCGCTTATCCGGGGCTGGGTCGCGGGGCAGCAGTCTAAGCAGGGACCCCCAGACTTCCCTTTGTCTTCAAACATCTTCAAAGTAATGCATGGGAGGTAGTTGTGTTTCCGCTTGTGTAATGTAAGTTTTTGGCTTATTCCCTATTTCTGGGTCTCCAACCTTCTCTCCTCAGAGAGCTACTTTTACAAAATGAAAAAGGCAGAGAGCTACTCGTGTTTGTAATATTTATTCTCTTAACCTATTTTAATGGAAACAAAATGAATTTTGTTTTGCCAGAACATTAACCCTTAACTATTACTAAATGTTGGTGTCCACACATCACATTATGTAATAAAACATAATAAAAAATAAACATTTTGGTCATCTGCATGTTTATGTTGTATATGTTAATGCATTTCTTTCCTGTGTGTCTCACTCTGTAAAATCAAAAACATAAATGCTGTCAAAACTAAACAATGCAATTTCAAGTGCACAGATACTGGTGTATTCACTCAGAAGACAACCAGAGGTGTAAAGTGAAGTAGAGCCACTCAGGTTTACTCTTATGGAGTCATTTAAATGTTTATCGGTCTACTTCTGAACTTAATTTTATGGTCCTGAATAAAGTTTCAGCCATCTCGGTCATAGCCTCTTTTACAATCCCACCATCAGTGAACTGCGTTTTATACTTCGTAAAGATATGTGCCACTTTAAACAAGGATTCTGTTGCTGCGTTGTTCTTCATAGATTTAGTGAACAGGAACTGCTGCCTTTGAAGCATTGTTTTAGCTCCTTTATCTTGTCTTTTTTCAGACTGCTACCAGCAGAAAAGTCCCGTGAAAAGTCTCTGTGGACCTTTGTGAAGTGCCACTCCACATTACAGCACTTTTTCACCTAGTACACTCAAAGCACTTTACCAGTGTTACAGCTGGAACACCACTGGAGGCAAGGTGGGTTAAGTGTCTTGCCCAAGGACACAACAATAGTGTGAACTGTGGGGGAGAGTGGGATCTTATGATATTTTGGGATGTTTCAAGTGGGGATCGAACGGCCCACCCGCCGGCCGAAGAACAGCCGCTCTACCACTGAGCTACTGTCGCCCTGTTCGCTTTTAGCGACCACCACGATAGCACTGCAGATCAGACACACACACTTACCGTTAACATTTGTGAAGCAAAAGTCTGTTTCCCACTCTTCATAAAATTAGTATGTTTTATACCTTTTAGCCGCTTTCATGGTCGCTACCAATCTCACATTACCAACCGACTTGACAACCGAGACTGACAGCAACTGTTAGATTGACAACAAATTGGCAAATAAAGTATTTGTGCCCAGAGGGGGCGGGCATCTATGTATTTTGACTGGATATACCTGTATGTTGACAAATTAAGTCTAACTAATCAAGTTTATGTAGGATTGTAGGATTCATTAAGTCTCGGGAGAGCTGCTTAGAAAGTGGTTGCGAGTGATGTGTTGGAGACCATTGACCTATTCCAATAGCATGCCCCGAGTTTGGAGAAGCAGATAGGAGCAATGGCTGCCAGTTAGGATGGAAGGTTTGGGCCTGCATAATTACACCTCCAGAACTTTCATTAATTTGTACAAGCAACCAAAAAAGTAACACAAAAACTAGTACTGTAACATATACTGTGAAAATATCCCCTATGAATGAATGAGCCATCTTTTGTACCAGGCTATAAACAGGATTTTTACACTTCTAAAGTTGCCATTGGGTTTCTCCTTATATTTTCGTTTTTGGAGCCTGCCCTCTGCTGGAACGACCATTTAGGAGGTTCCATGGGAGACGCTTGATTTAAATGAACAATGTACAGTTTTAAACATTTTTTTCAATTCTTTTTTTATTGACCCCATTTACAGCAGTTCAGTCTCAGTGGTGTTAACCATCTGACCGCACATCAAAGGTTACTCAGACATTTTGACATTTTGGGATATATTTGAGTCGTGTCCTACCTTGACTTTCCTCTTCTGGAGCAGACTATTACATTTTTACCTTGTTACATGCTGAACATAGTCATGTTTCATTGTCATGTAAACAGACTGTCTTTGGCTTTATTGAAGCAGCGAGGGGTGTGAACATGCAAAGAGCACACAAAGCCTTAAGATCCGGTTTAATGAGACATTGCTTCTGACATGGAGCTATTTATAGAAACTCTTTGGATGAGCTCTCTCCACGGGCTGGTGCTTGAGCGTCGTCTCGAAGGTGCAGATCAGGGATCAGTAATCCAGTCATAGCTAATCCACTCAATGCTACTGTCTCATACACAGTCTGAGATTAATCTCAGACAGCACTTTATTTTAATTTGGCTGAACCGAAGATGTCTGTTTTAATAAAAAAAAGCTCTTCACTGAATGCTGACCATGTTCAAGTCAACTTAGAGCATATTTAAGTGAAGAGACAGGCAGAATTAACACTATAACCTATATATGTACCTATGTGTGTGGAAAAGGAAACTTGACATTGTGCTAAAGTAGTTAGGAGTTCCTTGACTGGAGTGTGGACGTCATTGACAGTGTTCAGGAAATATGAAAATAAATGAAACTGCTTCACAATGTGGACTATTTTTGCTCCAAGCTCTGACTCAGTGGACTAAAGTCTTTGTTCTCAATTCCTTTTACAGTTTATAAGAATTATTGTCAGGCTTGTCTATGTACTGTTACCTGTGTCACAATGGTACTAACAGTATGTCTTATGTGTAATCCATAATATGATCTATAGAAAGATGAAGTCACGCCCTTTTTAACAAACTCTATAAGTTCCTCAAGATGAAAATCAAGGGGAAACTGGGAGCTATTATCTTAAATTCACTTTGTGTTATGTTGTAATTTTTAAATAATGTTTGTCAAATGAAAAAATAAATGTTGATGCCAAGAAAGCCATTGAAATTCTGAGAAAGTATAGAATTTAGAAACTATGCT
This sequence comes from Neodontobutis hainanensis, assembly GCA_024349245.1. Taxonomy (NCBI): domain Eukaryota; kingdom Metazoa; phylum Chordata; class Actinopteri; order Gobiiformes; family Odontobutidae; genus Neodontobutis; species Neodontobutis hainanensis. The sequence goes on along the minus strand of JALDNG010000002.1, from coordinate 14,745,813 downwards.
TTAAATGGTTTACATAAACGCATAATGAAATCACATTCTCACCATATTATCGTCAGTGACTAATGAAGATTGAAGTCTTATTTAGGATAGGAATTAGACAAGGATTAGAAACCAGTCGAAACAAGCCGGTTGTTTGGTGGCGGAAAAAGAAAGCAATAATTGTCAGTCACAGTCAACAGCCAAAATGATCACAGTACAAAATATGTGGCATTCACCCGCTTCAAAATGTGATTTTCAACAGGTTTGAAGGACAACCAACATTTAAAAATATGTGTAATTTTCTGCTTCACTTCTTATACGTTTGTGGAGGTTCTCTCATAGACATATCCAGAAAAACTTAAAAAAAAAAAAATAAAAATAACCTCAGAAGGGCCAATCTTCTGCAGAGTCTGCAGAACACCTACACCTCAAAGAGAAGGGGCAACAGCAACGTTGGAATCTTCTGGGAGGTCAGATGGTTTGAGAGAGGAGTAAAGGAAGCCATCTTTGTTCAAATTAAAACCCCCACTGAACTGAGGAGGTGGTCTGAGGCACAATTCCATTTACAACAGTGTAGCTGAAGGTACTAGTTAAGCTAATGATCTGCAGGAGCATAACGTCTCCCCCACCAGTACTCCCACTGCCCATTCTCTCTGAACAACAGTGAAACCAGAACTTCAAGACCATCGTCCTATTCTGTAGTTTCAGGTTAAACCCCTCCCTCTGAACGATGGAAAACTTTGCTTTCTTCCCAGTTGAACTTTGAATGACTATGTCCAGAACCTTTTCTTCGCTTCTTATAATTGACTTAACAAAATAATACTGAAGATAACCTTCCCCTAAACCTGACCACGCACACCAAAGCATTATAAATACTAGTCACCAAAAACACTACCCATCCCTTAATGTTACCATATCAAACAAATGCAAACTCTTTTAACATAAAGATCATTCAAATAAAGTCAAACTAAATATTAGAGTTGCTGCGCCATTTATTCATAATGTTTGATCATTGGTTCAAATCCAGACTTGAACATTCTTGGCCATTGTCCAGGGTTTTCCAAGGCCCAAATTTGCTTGGATAGGCTCCAGTCACTTTTGACCCCTAACGAAAATTAATAAATGAATGAATGTGCAAAAACAGTAACATCCATTTTCCTTCTCTTAACCAGTTTACATTATGAGCTACATCAAACCAGGACTTGTACTCAGAGGGTTTGCAGAGTGTGAAGAAGCACTTCCAAGTCAAAAGCCATAGCTGTTCAGTCCCCTTCATATTGGAGGAGAGTTCCTGCTTTAAGTGGATGAGTTCAAGTATCTTGCACTCTTGAGGAGGAAAGGATAGTTACAGGAGATTGACAGAAGGATTGGCGAAACAGCTGCATCAATGTGGTCATTGTATTGGTCTGTTTTGCTGCAGAAGGAGCCGAAGGACGAGCTAAGCTGCAAGGCAAAGCTCTTGATTTACCGGTCGATTTATGTTCCTACTAACACCTTTGGTCATGAGCTGTGAGTCGTGACCAAAAGGCCCATGTCTCAGAGACAAGTGGCCAAAATGACGCAGGCTGGGGCGCTCCTTCAGAGATATGCTGAGGAGCTCTGTCACTCGAGAGGAACTCAGACTAAAGCCGCTGCTTTTCCCAGTTGAGAAGAGCTAATTGAGGTGGTTCCTGTCTGTTTGGTTAAATAATGCTTGGTTCAAAATAAGAGACCATAAGATGTATGGTCTTTGTTTTCTTACACTTTTTGAGGACCATTGTGACATTTAAACAACTTTAACTTGGTGTTTTTCTGCCTGCTCCAATGCTGGGCTGTGACTCATCTTGTAAAATGAAAAATCTAATATTTGTTTCTCCTTTTGTACCCTATTTGAAAGATTGTCACTCTAATAGCCAGCCTGACATTATCTGCTGGAGTTGTTCTCTTTCTGTTCTATTGGAGCTTGTTAATATCTCCATTGAAGACAAACTGCACCAGTGACTTGCACCACTGAGTCTGTGGTTGAACAGCAGACCATTATCTTGTATTCTCACTCGAGGATTCGCCTCGCTTTGCTTATTAAACTGGAAGAAAGGACAGGATCTTCTTTGTCTGTCACACATGTAGCAACAGTTAGTGCTAAGAGGTGTCTAATGATTTGATTTAGTGCGAGCGTGCCCACCTGAACCACAGCAGTTAGCCATGAACGACTGCACACTGTTCTGCACAGTCAGTCAAGAGAGGTATCAGCCAAGTTCCATAAAGTCCACAGCATCTGCAAGTGCTTTGATTTTCTTTCACTCTTGTTTATGACCAAATATGATTATCTATGCATAGTTGATTTAAATAGGTCCAAGCATAAACACAGAAGGGAGAGTTATAAATTAGATTGTAACGTAAGGATCAGGTGAAGCTCATGCACGGGCCACAAAGAGAGGCAGCGGAGAACGTCAATTAAAATGACAAATGACTTTAGCACATTTGAATCGATAGAATGGCCATTAGCTGTGAGTGTGGGGTTTCAAGAGAAGAGGAAGACGCCCAAGTGGTAGATTAAAGTTGACATAGTTATAATTTGGTTCAGCAAATTCCTCAAGATGAATTTAACATCATTAGACTGGCCTCTTTCATGTAGCCCAAGTATGAAATAGCCAAAGCTTAATAGCACACAATCTAAACCCAGATTGAAGAGAATTTCCCCTGGCAGCACATTTCAGTCCAAACATTTAAGGTGATGAAGCTGAATACATTCCACTCATGCATGGAGATTGGTGACCACACTCGCTGGGCTCGGAGCGGTGACCTCTGAAAGGACATAGTGTGCCCAACAGGCCGCCGCACAGGTACGGAAATGAGACCGAGCGTCGGAATGGAACTAAGACACCCTGCTGATTGCAAACACATAATGTGCTTCATTTCAATACACACAGTTCCCATTAGAGGACGTTGTTATGGTTCATAAATGTTTCAACAGACATGACAAGAATGGAAAACAAAACTGAGCTTTCAAGGACAAATGATGTAGGACAACTCTCAAATGGGATGCAGGAGATGGACTAAAGCCTCTGTCAGACCTTGTATTTCAGTCCCTCTTGATTGTGTCTAGACATTCGCTTGACTTGTATTTACATGCATCCTCCTTTAGCCCTTTCCCAGCGACCAGGCGCCAGTTCTGCTTCAGTTATGGAGACTGGAAACACGGCCCACATTCACCAGTTTGAGCTAGAAACTAGGCTCAAAAAACAACATGAAAACTGTAGTTTGTAAAGAGGAACTAACTCTTGTTTGGATCAGGCTGAGAAACAACTTTTTCTAAATCCACTTATTTTTTTTAAATGTTGGCCAGTTTGTAATTAGGTTTGTGAAACAGAAAGAGCACGAACATGGTTTAAATAGCTTTTTTGAGCGTTTGTTTCTGCTAAATTTATCACATTGAGATAATTGTATTTTGTATGAAGCCACTAGTACTATTATGACAGTGAGCGCTTTTTTGATTTACCATAATACATAGAATAACTTCTAGGGATGGGCTTATCAATACTCAGGTATCAATCCCCACCGGTCAGTAGTTTAAAATCAATCCTTTTTTAAATATTGCAGTACCACTGTGCTAGGCGGCAGTAGCTCAGTGGGTTGAGAAGTCGTCTTTCAACCCGAAGGTAGTTGGTTCGATTCCCGCTCTCCCCACAGTTCATACTGTCGTTGTGTCCTTGGGCAAGACACTTAACCCACCTTGCCTCCAGTGGCTGTAACACTGGTAATTACTGTAGAATGTAAGTCGCTTTGGATAAAAGCGTCTGCTAAATGAATAAATGTAAATGTAAATGTACAAAACGTGCAACTTGTTTTCATTTCTGAGAGTATTAGGCATTTTTTATTAAGCATAAATGTATGTGTAAAACCAGCCCAGGTTTCTGTTAGATGGTCTTAGATCTAGATCTGTTAGATGTCTGTGCAGCCTCAGTCAAGCAAGTGAACTCAGCAGCAGCGCCGTGGCAGAATGGACGGCCGAGAGACAAGAAGTGTAGTGTGGTGCTATTTTTCACACAGGACCAAATGTATTTAAAAACAATATTTATGTTTGTGAGGTTTATTCATAGTTTATATTGTCCTAAAAATCAAGTTATTAATGAACACTACCACTACATGCTACACACAATCATGTGATTTTTTTCCTTAGGGACACAAAGTATTCTTTGGTATTGGTATCGATGACAAAGCAACATGAACAAATGGTATTGTATCAAAAGGAACATTGTTGGTATCGCCCATCTGTAGTAACTTTATAAAAGTGGTACTTTTGTGTAAGTTTTTCCTCCTGGTGAGCACATTGTGGACTTTACTAAAGGATGTGTACAGACTGGACAGCACACACAAAAATAAATCCTAACTGATTTCCTTTACACTGATGAAGTGTGTGCCAGGACTCATTGACACCTACAGAAATCTGAAAACATCCAGAGACATGGAGACACAACGCAAAAGTTTAATTAAATACATGAATGCACTGTTGTATGAGGCTTTTACAATTGTACAATTACAAGAGCAATGTATCAGCATTAAATTTTACACGTGGCTTCATCTAAAAAGATAATCATTTCTAAGGAATGAACGAGAACTAAAAGAATCTCTTTTAATGCTTAGTTTGACTTTGAAAACAATAGTTGAGGATGAGTTGTACATATGAGAAAGTGCTCGGAAAACAACATTGATTTTCCTCTGCTGTGCGTGAGTGCAGTGAGTGTGACCAAATATTTTCATCTTCGAGCAAAGTGATTATTCAAACATTTATGTGAGAGGTGCATTCTTTTATGTCACTTTCTCTCAATATACTGTATTTTATCAAGACTTAATGCATTTGGTATGTAACTGCACTTATCTAAGAATGGTTTCAATCATTTTCTTTTCACTTAACCCGATGTGAGACGCCTGATATGCAGCTGTCACACGGTGACACTCACGACTCTTTAACTGTGCTAGGAAAAAAAATACACCATTATACGCTTTAACCACAGCCATTTACATTCTGCAACAAAAGCCCACTCAATGCAGCGCTGAGAAGGTAGCTGCCAAGTGATTTTTGTTTGTTAAATCTTGTTTTTGAATTTCAATAACAGCACATATTTACATTTCCAGTAGCACAGGCCTCACGTTTTAAAGGCAGTATGAGAGTGGCGTGGGAGCAGCGAGGTTTGGAGCAAAAAAGAGGTTCTCTATGATTGCTGAAGAGGATGTTGTTTCTCTTTCTCAGGTAAAAAAAGAACGATTTGATTTCCAGCTGCAATGAGAAGAATATGATGTTACAAAAAAACTGAGTTATTAACCCAGCATGTTTTTGAAATCTCAGCCAACATGTTCTCAGCTTGAAGCAGAAAGTCAATGGAAACCAATAGGAAGCAACCTTTTTCCTTTTTCCCTTATTCCTTCGTGTCAAGCTGTCACAAGAAAATAAAAATAATAATAAATAAATAAACCTTTCTAACATAAAGTGTAAAATAAAAACACAGCCAAATGCTTCTTGATTATGTAACATTGCTGTGACCACTCGGTTTGGTGCATTTTACTTATGTTTCTTTTTCCAGATAATTTACAATGTATATATATTTTTTTACCCTTAAAGGCAACAATTTTTTTTTACTAAAATATGGATTCCTTTTAGTTTTATCTTTTCTTGTTTTCATCTTTTCAGTTTTTTAGTCAGTTATAATTTAAAGGCACACAGTCTTGTTAATAGAAGTATTAAACAGTATTAAATAAGAGTTAACATTTATTTGTACCACAGTGTGTCTTTATTATTCCCAAAACATGAGAAAATCCCAACATAACACAAAGGATACGAGAAAGCGTGACTGCTTCCCATGCATACTTCATGAAGGGGCGTAACTTGGGCTCTCCATTCGACAGGGATGATTAGTAGTTGTTGGGAGAGCCCAGTCTTGTGAGTGGTCCAGGGCTGCTGTTGGCTGTGGTGTGGGTCATAATTCAAAGCAGAGGCAGCAGACTGGAAGCTACGCATTTCACACCATGTTCATATCGTCGAGCATCAAAGTCAAGCGTGATCCCAGCTGTATCGCATCACAGTAGCTGTGCCATTTTTTTGAAATTGTGCCCAGGCTGAGGGAAATGAGCTGGCTTCCACGTTCTGCCAGTCACACTCTGCAGCCGTCAGTAGAGCTCTGATTAGAGCTAGACATGTGGACAAAGACGTGGAGACAAGTGACGAGTATTTTCCCTCAAACGTCTAATCAGAACAGGGCCTACTCGTGTATGTTGCAAATGGGGATAACACATTTACTTTTCCTTGTTTAAGACTAGAGTCAGATACATTACAGGACCAGATTGAATAAAGAAAAAAATTCTTCTTTTTCTTCTTCTAAATCTTACTTATCCACCAACTACATAATTACATATGATAGTTGATCTAAAAAATCCCATAATGCTATTATTTTTTCCTGTGTTTTAGCACACTGTCCAAAGACATGCAGGTTCAGGTAAACTGCACAATCCAAATTGCTCATAGTAAATAAATGTGTGAATTTGTGTCTGTCTCTAAATGTTAGCCCTGAAAGTTCAATGCACTTGGATTCAGGACCCCAGTGCAGCTGGGATAGGCTCCTTCCCTCACAATCTGTAAAGTACAAGCGGAAAGTGAATAGATAAAAATTTTCTCAATAAGTAAGATGCTTATTTAGTCTGATTTGGGGCAGCTGTAGCAACAGGAACAGGATGTACTGTAACGTCATGTGGGCTTTATAAAGCTTTAAATGACTATTGGGGGAGTGTTTGATTATACACTACTGAAAACAGTGATGCATCTGGTTCAGCTAGCCTATATACTACAAAATCTTACAAAACAGCCCTTTAATTTTTGTCTTTTAGGTCAACAAATAACATATATCTGAGGAAATTCAAAAAAAGAATACAAAAATGTGGCACAAGTTACAATCCAGCATGCCTGAAAGTGATAAGCCCATGATTTATAAAAACCTGAATCTGTTTTCCTGCTGCATGGGTTGTTTTTCCACCTGACGCCCAGAGCATGCTGGGATCAGCTCTGGCTTCCTTCATCTGTACAGGGTCAACAGTTGCCTTCATGCTTGGTGGTGCTTACTGCTGCTGTAATATGGTGTGATCATTAGTTTTGGGGAACCGGTGCAAAGCCTGGCTACGGCCTCAGGTGGTTATTCCTGTGCGGCTCCATTAGCTGCTATAAGCTGGCTGTACACTCGGCATCACTATCAGTACACATCCTGACAGGCCGGTGCCGTATTGTGTCCTGCCCTGGCCCTGTATGTCTGCCTGTCATTTATCAGCAGAACAATCAGCTGCCTGCTCTTGTTCTGGCTGATATATCTGACAGTGATCATCTGGAGAGCTACTTAGCCTATTTAAAAGCCTGTTTAAAAGTCTATTGTCGCTAATGGGGTCCGGCAATAAACCAAGAGTAAAATTAACAGCTCTGCTTGTAATGCTCTCTTTTTCCCACCATTGCCAGCTTTATGGAAAAGGGAGTGCAAATGTCATACTCTGTTAGAATACTGAGATTTACAGATATTAGCTAATTACACATCTCGGTGCTCAGAGCAGATTGTCTCTGGCCATTTTCTTCCATTTAGTAAGTATTATCTATAGTTAAATCATGCAATATCAAAATGTACATCAGTAGCAAAAGTCCCCGAAAGAGACAATTTAATTGGGTTCTAAAAACACCTACGGGCATTTTTAGAATTACCAATTAACCTTAGATCATTGATGGTTTTGCGACTGAGAGAATTCTATATCGTGTGTTATTTATGTAGTGAACCCTACCAGCTCCGACCAGTTTATGTTCTTTATATAAAAGGAAAACGTTTGCTTACATATAGAACACACAAGCTGACACACCAGCAACATAAATAAGGAATGGGTGATATTTTGGGGGTTCCTTCAGTAGGGTGTTCAAGAGCGCCATTAGGCAGGCTCTTCAGAGCGATTATACCCATAACTAACCGCTATAAGCACTCTTTCCTCCCAACGTCCTAAATGAACAAACCTAACATAATATATTTTCATTTAACCTGTGTGTATATGCATGAGTGTATGTGTATTTATGTGTGTGTATATATTTACATAGATATATTGTTTTTAAGTGTGGGCTATCTGTATATTTGCTTGTTCAATTATCAATGTAAGCTCTGGACCAGACAAGGACATGCTGTGCACCTTATGTACCTTTCCTGTAGTGAGAGGGTCAGTGTGGTCTTGTGGGTTGTGCAGTTGTGTGCAGCGCTGTAGCCCAGGACACATTTTCCTTTTAGATACTATAAAGTTCATCTTATCTTATGTTACTTTCCAGGTGTGAGTTATGAATCTTTTGGTTTTCTTCCAGTCAATGTGGACTTAAGGTATGTAAAAACTTTTTTTCTGCTACAGTGCATTGATTTGTTTTGCTGAGCCATGTTTTATGCATCTTATACTAGTGTGTGTTGTTCTGAATGATTATTTATTGAGACTAAATGTCTAAATGCAGGTGTTCATATTGCTCCAGTACTGACAGGCTTAGCTAATTGAGAAGCAGGGGCGGAGTCAGGTTGTGGCCAATAGTATCCCCCGACAGAGTCTAGTGCAAACGTGAGAATTTTCTGTGTAATATGCATTTGTATAATGTCAAGGTATTTATTGGTAAATTATATTTCACTTTAATGTAGGTTTTTCAACTTCGTCATGTTCTCCATGTGGTGTAATTTGGCGTTCTGTACAAGTCCAGAATAATAGTTTTTTGCATTCAATGATTTGTAGTTTGTAGCTTAGAAAGCTCAGACAAACAAAGCAGCTAAATATGAATCCTGCAGCGCACACACGTAGTCAGTCAGTTTTCAGAAGGATCTTGTTTATTATTAACACTTTGCTATTTTTTTGTGGTTTGTTCTCTTTTGTAGTTCTAAAAAAAAAAGAATAGCATTTTGTCCTGCAGGGCTACCATAGCTGTTAACATGCTCTAAAATGAATGCAGTCTGCACCTTTGGAAAGGTCATAAACTACACACCACCCAAAAACCCCAAAACATATTAGTTACAGGCAGTAATGACCAATCTTTCAATGATAATCGAGGATGACCATGTTTGATTCTCGCTCCAGTTTTAATAATGCTTCCATGCATTTTATAGGGTTCAAGCTTGACATGTAATCTTACACACATCTGTTTTTGAATAAAACATACACTTTTCTGAATTTCGATTGCAGCTGTCATTCAGTTCAGAAGGTCCCAAAGGTTTGCATTTCCATACAATCTATGGTTTAGCCAGTGGTTATTTAGTCTGACTGGAGCTACTATTTTATTTCTCTATAAGATAAATGCTAACATGCAGAGCCACAGTGTTCACTCTGCTTTATATTATTCTGACTCATTTGCCAATAAAACAAGGAAAAACACAGTTCCTACATTGATGACATATATTTGAAACACAAAAGTAATTGAGAAACCCAAGCTGAACTCTTATTCAGCACATCTACTGTAGAAGACAGAAAATCTATTGCTACGACACACATAGAAAGTCCAGAAGTCAGTCCTAACTGCCAAGATGCAATATCCACCAGTGACAGCTGAAGCTCACAGGTATAAATGATTTTTTAAAGCATGGATGAAAAGCTGACAGTCATAGGGCAGCTTGTTTGTGATTGCAGGTAATGCAGGAAGAAGCTTTGCAGGGCATTTCCACAGAAAAAAACTGCCTCCTGTTTCCTGAAGGACAAAGCAAATGAGCCATAAAAGCACAACAGTGAGAGAAAAGATGTTGAAATGTTCTGCGAGACAACTGCATTTCTCAAATCAAGTCAGTAGTCTGTAATCTATAAATATTTATTGGTTCATACTAAATGGTTTATACTGATTAAATGCAATGCAATGCAATGAACCACATTATGCAGCATAGATATGCTACTTTTGGATTTGATCGGAGTCTTTTATATATTTGGTCAAATAAAATTATAAAAATTTCATAGTGAAAGTAAGAGAATTCCGCACAAGTACAGAAGAACAGACAGAAAAGAGAAAACATATCATCATTGACAGATTTTAAGATGAAAGGCTTCAGTTTGCGCTGGAGCATAAAGATTGTAAAAGGTCATGTCTACTGAGTCAAGTCTGACCTCATTCCAGAGTTTTGGGGATTCAAGAAAGAAGGGAATCAATTGAGATTTCATGGTCCATGAACCTGCTTTATAGCCTCGATCACATTGTACAAATTTAGCCATTACCAGCAAAGACACTTAAATAACAAAATCATTTAATTTGTTTTTTACTTTATTTTCCAGAGACAGTGTTGATGGACAGGAAAAGGTGAGAGAGAGACAAATGACATTGAAGTAATGGACCCAAATGAAACTCGAGTATGTGGTATGTGTTCATCCAGGTGAACCACCAAAGACCCCTCGATGCTTTAAACTGGAGGTTGTACGTTGCACAGGGTGACAGCATGATCCAAGACAACAGATCTTAAGGTTGAACAAATAACAATTACTGAAATTTAGGACAAATATAAACAATCCAGCTAGGATTTATTGGTAACAGTGTCTGTAAAAACAAATGTATGCTGATTTTATTTTCAAACACAAACTGGTCCAGATGCTACTCCTCTTGTTTTCTCTCGTTTTTAAGCTCATGATTGCCACTCGTTGATGTTAGTTGATGCTCTAAGAATTGAATGATAGACTCTCTAATCACACAGTGAAACATCGATCAGACTGCTGAGCGTTGCTCATTAGAGTTGCACAGCGTGACATGTAATAATCTTATAAGATTGCAGAAGTTGCCCAGTGTGGCAGAGCTTAAGATAAAACATTTATACAACTCTGGGCGGAAAGACATGTCATGACGTTGCATAAGCTTATCAAAAGGATGTCAAGGCAAATGTGTGCTGTCATCAAAGCTAAAGGTGAGCGTGCTCAGCCATGCTGTCCAAGCCAGAAAAAAATAATACAATGTCAATATGAGCCAAACCAAGTGTGTTCTGTTAAGGCTTAATCACCATTTAGCAGCAAACCTACAACCAATACTCAGCAATCTCTATAAAAAAAAACTTAAAAAACAAATTTAATAACATATTTGATAAACTAAATTATTTATTCTTGAACATAAAATGATAACATTTGACTAGCTAAATATTTCAAAAATAAAATGTGCTGCAGTGTGCTTTTCTCACTTTTCTTCTCCTTTGTACAGCCGTGTGTTTTTGCATGCGTCTTGTTTCAGAATGGCTTCTCTAACAAACTGAAGTGGGCAAGATGACACACCAAACTGAAACTATGGCAGCTTTCTTCTGAGACACAATTATCCTATTCAGATTTAGTCAAACAAAATGTGCTGTCTACTATTGCAAATCATGCATTATGTAACTCCCAGCCTTTTCCTGTTTTCTGCCAGACGTTTGGGTTTCTCAACAAAGCAGAACGAAAATATTGAGACAGAGCTATTTCATCAGTTGGAAGCTGTTAGTGAGTGTGTGCCAAGCCGTCGAGCGGCCGGGCCAGTCAGTCAGACTGCTGCAGCAGCCGTCTGCCAGGGTGAATAATAAAGATGAGCTCTCACAATGGCTCGCCTAAAAGAGATGGCTTCTTTTCTCAATGCTGGCCACATCTACACGCTCATGAAAAACTCTGGCTCTATTATGCCTCAATGACTCCCGCGGCCACATGCACAGATGATACTGAGGTATTAGACTGTATTTCCTGGACGCGTATGTCATTGAAGCACATTTACATTGTCCCTTTTTTGTAATACATCAATAGTGTGAATTTGGTACGACCCGACCAAGAACACTTTGTGCCTTCAGTTTAGTAGGCTCCTCCACAGGTTAACACTCAGTGACTGGTAACACAGCTTTGAACAACTATGCTACGTTTTCACTCGAATTGGTACGGCCTGGTTTTGTACGAGTAACCCCCTGTATTTCCACGGGCCTGTGCAGGAGAGGGGCTATGTCTATGAGAATGTGATGTCTGCAGTGTGAACCATGCAGTCACTGAAGTGTCACAAGTTGTGTTTTTTTGATAAGATAAAAATCCTATTAATAGCCATCTTTGGGCTGCTTTTAGCTGCAATTAAAAGAAGTAAGAAAATCCAGGTTTGTGGCAGTTGCTGTTGCTATAAACAGAGATTTAAGGATTATGCGTGATCTATTCCATCATTAAATCATAGTTATTATTGTAAATAGTAATTATAACAAAAAGGTAATAATTTACAATCATGAACATTTTGTTGCAATGCAAGTTTGATTATATTTTAAAACTGGAAATTTCCAGCCTGAAGAGAGAGTTGAGAGTGTATCTCCTCGTTAGGGACCTATTGTTTTCAGTCTTTCCCAGGTTTCTGAATCTTGGATGAATAATGTTGCATTAAATTTCATTTTGAGAACTCACTCACAAAGCAAGAGCTGCAAAATGCTAAACAAATAAAAAGCTTTGTTTGAGGCACAACATGACATTATGTTTTCTTCCTTGAAATAAAATTGTAAAAGTAAGTAGCTAATGTTAATTTTTTACTTCTTGAGGCAAACTACTATTCAACCACAGATACAGCTGTTGCTAAATGCTTGTTTAAAAAAGTAAAGTATTTTCTTGGAATATATTATTTATTAGAAGAAAAAAACACGAGCTTCTTTTGAGGAGACATGGCCATTTTCTGTTTTTCCAGTCCTGGTTCTTGATACCTTTTTTGATAATGGAAAGTCCTCTAAAGGTAAACCATTCTAAACTGTTCCGCTTCAGTGAAACTGTTCTTTTAGAGGACATCTTATTGACGCACATTCAAAGCAACCTTGTCACTCAGAATTATTGGTAAAAAAAAGAATATTTGAATTAATAATATTTTTCTTATTTCATTGGATCTGGTTTTAATTATTGAGAGAATAAATAATTATTTTTTATTTACAACTTTTTACATTAGGCTTAAAATCGGTGTAGTTTGGGAAAGAAGTGGGTCGCTCCTACTGTCTACACAACAGTTATTACCTAATCATTTATGCAACAACAAACTCAAATGAATATCCCAGTTAGACATTTTACAACATGGCTTAAATCAATACATTTGACCCTGAAAGTTTTTGTAGCTACTCAGCTACTTCATACGGCATCGCTACTGAAAATTAAAGACGAAACTTACAATTCCTTTTTACAGCATGTGAACAGCTATGGTTTAGTGCATAATGGTTGTAAACCTTCATGGAAGAATGTGTGCTCAGGTTACACAACATTTTTTGTTAAATAACAACGCATTATCTTATTAAAAAGTTTGGGATTTTTTGGGCCATTTTACAGAGAATATGAATATCACTAAAAACTTTTCTTTTCATAGTAAGTAAGTAAGTAAGTAATTTTTATTTATATAGCACCTTTCACAGATAATTATCACAAAGTGCTTTACAACAGTGTTTTACAGCTTCCACTCACCCCATTCACACACATCCACTCCTGGGGCAGACAGAGAGGGGGGCAGCCACACAACCGGCGCTCACAACCTTCTCCTACCACCACCAAACACACCTCTACAGTCACACACATTCATACACCAGTGCTACGGACACTGGAGGTGTTAAGGTGGGTTAAGTGTCTTGCCCAAGGGCACAACGACAGTATGAACTGTGGGGCGAGCGGGAATCGAACCTACTACCTTTCGGTTGAAGGACGGCCGCTCTACCGCTCTAGGTGAAGCCATTGATTGTAAAACAACTGTGATACTTATTTTAAATCATAATGACAACAGAAACTACCCAAATTACCCTATTCAAAAGTTTACATACCCCAAGTATAGTGCCACCTTTAAAATTGATGACAGCTTAAATTATTTTGTGGTAGTTTTCTTGGCGGAAAGCCTCCAGTTCCTGTAAATTCTTGGGTTGTCTTGCATGAACTGCACGTTTGAGATCTTCTCAGAGTGGCTCAATGATACTGAGGTCAGACTGAGGTCAGTCCAGAACCTTCTCTTTCTGCTGCTGTAGCCAATGACAGGTCGACTTGGCCTTGTGCTTTGGATCGTTGTCATATTTGGAACGTCCAAGTATGTTCCATGTGCAGCTTCTGGGCTGATGAGTGCAAATGTTCCTCCAGTATTTTCTGATAACATTCTGCATTCATCTTTTCCTGTGCCTTTGTAGCTCACACATCCACAAAACATCAGCTCCACCTCCATGTTTCACAGAAGGAATGTAAGCGGGATGCTTTTTGGCATTTGAACAGTAATGGCTTTCTTCTGGCGACTCAACTTGTTACTTTCAGAAAACATTCAAACCTGTTTGTGTCAACTTGTGTGCATGCTATCGGGCCAAAATCACCAGACTATGTAAACCACTATTGTGCTCTAAAAAGCTATTCGTTTGTAGATTCTGACACAGCCTGTGTTCTACAGAGGTCTATTTTTTTCAAGATAGACAAAAAGGAACCTTATTTGATGCAAATACACTACAAAGTAAAACCGCCCTGAACAATGTGGTTCTCGTTGCCATAATATATTCTATTTACAAGTGTCTGGAAACATAGCAAAAATGATGTAACTGAACATAAACTTATTAGCAAAACTATGTCTAAAAAGTATCGAAGCCCAACAAAATATAGCACCATAACAAAGAACACAAACACCAAAAAGCAAAGCATTTTTGAGCTCAGTGTGAGGTTACTTCTTGGAGGGCCCCCTGTAGCTCCAGCTTAGTGCACTGCTGCCTTCAGCTGTATGCCCTCTGAGGAAATATAAATGATCCCACCAAGTATAACATGCATTTCACACAAATTCACCCTCCTCTAACAGGCTTGGCTGACTTCCCCAGCCCACGCTGTCATATCTGCAGGAGAGCACGTGAGGCCTGTGGGACAGCTGCTTCGACAGGTCCCTGAACTTTAAATCTGCCTTAAAGATAGATTAAGTCGGATTTGAAGATAAAAACTCTATCTTCCTCAGCTTTTAGTTGTTTCGAGAACACAGGTCGGCAGTTGTAATGATAGCAATTGTACAACCATGGGAATGAGGGCTACATTACAGATGTACGTGTTTGTTTAGTTTGTGGTCATACAGCAGAAAATGGAGCAAATGCATTAACTATATTTGGTTAGAAGCAGTGCCTTGTATCAAATATTCAATAAACGTTATAAAACTTTTCAGTCTTTTACATTTGAATCGACTCTGAGAACAACTTTACTTCTGTCAACGTCTCTGAATATATCTTATTTATGCAAAATGTCAATCTCATGTCACCGGCCCCCACCGCTTTTTCACAGTGAAAGAGAAAGTTAAACTGTTTCTTTTCTACAGTTTTGAGAAATGTTGATAACAAATGAGGAAAGTGTGGTATGTAGCTTATTTTTATCCGAGTACATTTCACGTTTCAATTTTCATTTCAAACATTCCTTTAATTTGAACAATTGCTTCAAATCTTCAGCCATTGCCTTTAAACAGAACAATACAGCTTGTGCTTGGTTCAATACAGATTTTATGTTAGAGTGTGCTATAGAATTACATTTAAACATGTTTTCAAGTCGTAAACTAGTTTTCCTAAATAAATCCAATCTTTTAATGTGACTGTAAATATACCCATTTGAAAAATAACACTTTAACTCAGGACCACATGAAGTTTTAGTAAGTAGAGTTTTTTTAATACAAGAGACCAAAACCACAACAAACTATTCATTCAAAGTGACTAATATGAATCAGCACCAGTCTACAAATGAGTATTGCTGTAAACAAAGGGAATATTTTGTTTTAAATTCGTTTACAAGTGTAATGTAACCACACTGACTCGGGTCACTCTGTGTCGTCTGTGGGATCTGCAGTAAGAGAAGTGCACAGTGACACAGATACAATAAGTTTACATACAGAGCTCAGTTGAACTATTCTCACATCTTGATTTAACCTTCTCAGCTGGATTTCTCATTGTGTCTGACCAGCCTCCGCTCAGACTGATACTGATTTAACAGCATTAAGTCGTTAATACTGTATATTATAAAATACAATAAATGTTAAAACCTGGCCGGTCTGTAGGGTTGAATGTTAATAAACTCCGGCTGATTTGCATTTGAACATAAAGGAGACTGGACATGTTTGACCATCTGTAACTTGGAGCTTGTTAATACTAGAGCTCTCAAACTTTGATATTCGACATGTTTGTTGGCCTTTTTAGTGTAAAATACAAAGAGTTCCCTTGTAACAACTGACCCCTCACTCTGGGCCAGAGTTAACAGAAGCCTTACAAGATAAAGATGAAATGTTTTTAATAACTTGACAATGTCATGGCCTCACAGCCAAGACCACGGAAGACTTCAATTCAAACCCCCAAACACAGGCAGAAAGTTCAAACAGGACTTATTGAGCTGTAAAAAAGGTATAAATCAAAATCCAGAAAACAAGGTATATAATTATAAATAAATATCCTCCGAAAACACAGATTAAAAAAATAACTCTACAGCTATAACTCAAGGAAACCCCAAAAAGCAGCCCACCAGACTCACAGTATGGGTGAAGACTACCTGGCACCTGAACAGGGGAACACACACGGGTTATAAAGGAACACCAACGAAGCTCAGGTGAAACACATTAGGGCGGAGCAGGTAATCACACAGAAGGGAAAACAACAGGCAGGAAGTAAATCAGAGACACAGACAGAGGTGACACACTTCACAATAAAATAATCAGCTACAATAATGAAACAACTCAGATATCTTAAAGAAACATGACATCAGATACACTAACTAAAACAGACTGACTAACACGCCAGGTACTGATCCTGACACTACCTGGCAACTTCTATAAAGTTGTCACAAATTATGAGGCCCACATAGACATCCTGGCTGGGATTTTATATACATAGTTTTGTTCCGTAAGCTCACATGAATGTAAATATGACATACAGTATTATGGTCTCACTCTTACTGGCTCTTAAAGGCATGTATTCACACTGTTCCATGAGCTGATGTCGTTACAAATAGATGGAGTTAATGAGTCCTGACGGATCATAGAAGACTCACCAGGGGGCTGTCCACTCATGACCAGGGAACGATGACAGCACACGCTGATCCTTGGTGTGAGCAGACACAGAGATTATTCTTACATTCAAAGTAACCATAAGATTATTAACCTGCCCCTGGCTCAGAAAGTGATATGAATGCTGTTAAAATGGCTCTTGTAGCTGAGGGTAAAAGTACAGATACTTACCGACATAGAGTTTCTTTGTTGGTAGACTTTGTTGTGAATGGTTTTAAAAAAGCATGTACTGCTTTGAATAAATGCATAATTCTCACCATCTTTGTTTTTTTGTTCTATATTTACTAAGCAGACATAATGGTACTTCTTTGATTATTGTCACACAATCAAGTAAGTTGTAAAAACATTGTGTCCAACATCCTTTACTAGAGTTTCATAATAAAAGCTCAGAATCATTTTGTGTCAAGCAGCAGGGGTTCAAGCAAACTTAAGCCTTAAGAGTTCACACATATATTTTTAAAAACGCAGAGTTTTCTTTTGAACTTGGGTTTCTTGTCCGCATGATTTTGTTTAGAGTACCGGAGATGTTTAAGAACAGATGTGTGAACATATGTGTCTGACTTCATGGCTCAGTTCAGCTCATTGTTTTGTGTAAATGAGAATGTGCGTATCCATGGTGACCATATTAACAGTAAAAGAGGCTGCAGTGCCAGGTTTCCAGACTGATAATTAGTTTGTAAGTTGACCGTTTTCATTTGTGTTAATTGCATATAAAGCTAACACAGCATTTCAGCATCAACTGTCCATTTACATGATAAACCTGACAGACCATAGTGTTCCCTCCAATCAGATTCAGCTTCATTTGTGCAGAATGTTGCATAGACAAGGCATTTGATTCCAGCAGTTGCTTTAGTATCAGTGTTAAATATCATTTTGTATTGTGCAAATGAACAAAAGACTCTTTAAAAATTTAGGAAAAAAATGATTTTCCGCATTTTGTTTCTGATTTTAATGGAATGGTCCTGAACTAAAAATATCTATGTATGTGTTGCTAGGGCCTGAAGTTTAGAAAGCAAAATCTCCAACTGGAGGCTTTCATTTGATCTAGCTGGGCTGCTGTGTGAGTGTACACAGCTCTGTTTGTCCGTCTTGGGCAGCAGCAGAGCTAATGGCAGACGGCCTGTTGGCATCTTATTGAGTTGTTCACCTCCCACGTCCCCAACCCCAAGAACATATTGACTCACATCCCTCAATCTGTGTCCATTTCATTGAGCGGCAGAGAAAGGGCCAAAGGGACCTGATGATGAGACGGGGGAGATAGGGCAGGAAGGGGAAGTCCATCAACAGGTCTATTCATTTTGCAATGAGCAGCGCCAAACACATTTTCTGCAGCAGCTTCCCCCTTTTTTTTTTTTTTTGCCATGTTTGTCCAGGAGAATGAGATTTTAAATTTGGAAATGATTGTGATTTGGTATGAATATGTTGGACACTCACCATCATTTGCTTTCAATTAATTCACTTAATGTCTCAAAGGTGTGCCCTCGGAGTGAATATTTAATAAGTGGGGCAGCTCTGTGGTATCCATGGAGACACTGTGGCGGTCATAACAAAGAGTAACACCGGTAATGATGAATAGCATCCCTAATAACTGTGGCTAAAATATTCATATCTCGATTGAGGAAAAATGAGCAGCGGCATTGATTCCTCAGCATAATCCCTTTACAGATGTGCCACATTAATCATAATCCATAGTGATTTATTACCACAGGGAGACATGGGAGAAGATGTTTTGTGCCAGGGGGAGAGCAGTAGCACAACATTATTCAAATGTTTGAATTACTGCGGTTATGTTGTTTGTCAATGTAGTTACACTTTGGGCCCCTGAAAAAACGAGACTGAGGTTTAAACATGAAGCATTTAGGTTTTCGATTGGTCCTTTCATTACTCACTACGTAGAAATTTCATGGCCTTTGTCCAACCATAATCAGACTTTTAAAATGCATGGTAAAGTGTAAGTTGGATTGTCTTAGTCGGACTAACACATCTGGATAATGTGAGTCGTGGTAAACTTATTGTTGCGTGTGTAAGGTAGTCGAGCTATAGTCGGACTTAGCGTTATATTCACTTGTGCTACACTGATACTCTGTGCTGGCTAAGGTATGCACATTAAGAAAAAGCATACAGACACATAGTTTTAGTTTCTTATGGCCTACACAGTTTAAAAAAGTTATATTCATTCACAGTTACCATTAAAAAAAAAAACTTTCCAATGAAAAAAATTATATCCTGACAAATCTGTGAGTATCAGCGATGGCCAGTTAAAGTTAAAGTTAATACGCCAATATTCAGGGGGGAAGATGAGAAGGTAGATTTTGGGTAAAATGTCTCTTTACAATAATAAAAAAAAAAACATTGTTTTTTTAAGGTGAATTTTTCTAAGGACGATGTGCAGTAACGGGTGCAACAGATTGAAGTAATGATTAATGTTCATTATTTTTCTACCGCTTAGTCCCGTTGGGGGTCGCGGGTGACTGGAGCCTATCCCAGCAGCTTTGGGCCTGAGGCGGGGACCACCCTGGACAGTGGCCAGTTTGTCGCAGGGCTAACATATAGAGACAAACAGTGACAGACAACCATTCACTCTCACATTCATTCACTAGAGACACTTTAGATTTGCCAATTAACCTGTACATGCATGTCTTTGGACGGTGGGAGGAAGCTGGAGTACCTGGAGAGAACCCGCATTAAGACGTGGAGGACATGCAGCCTACTCACAGAAAGACCGAAGTCGGCCGGGTGTTGAACTCACGACCTTCTTGCTGTGAGGCAGGAGTGCTAACCAATCTGCCGCGTTCACCGTGATTAATGTCATAAAATGTTATTAGTTATTAGTATCCAGAGTTTCCTGTTTTGAAGCCTGAAAACTCTGTTTACGAGTGGACAAGAGGCACAAAAAAACTCTATTAGCACTACTCCAGAAAAAAACATCATGCAGGTTTTAAGAATTTTGGAGCGGTTACTTCTTGTGTGTAATATCTATAGCATTACCGACCGAGAGGTTCACAGAGCATTAATGGCCTGGCAGAAATGTTCACAAACAGTGCATATCTATGTCAACACAGTTTTAAATACACTTCAGGGCTGTGTTTGTGTTTTGTTGTCATGTGAACGACTCCTCAGAGAGAACAGACTGATCCACGAGTCAGCAAACCTAAACAGTCTCATTTTCATTAAGAAAGGACAATGCACTGAAAAACAAAAGTCATAATGTACATTTTAAATTAGCAACAGAATACATCACTTCAAATTGTAAATTATCTAACAAATGAAAAAACAAAGAGAGAAGAAATCTGCTTCTATAGAAAACCACAATAAAATGAAAAATCAATCATTTCAGCATTAGCGTGTGGTCCTGTACAACTGGCCCTTATTTGGTCACTTTCACAAGTTTGTGAAGTTTTGTTGTTAACTCCGGCTTTTTTGGGGGAAATTCACATGTGGCCAATTACTGCTGCAGCAGGCAGAGGCGTGTATGGGTTTTCTGAAGCAGCATGAAACAGCTTTGTATGCGCTAACATGCGGCTCACCGAGGCTTTGATAAAAGTTCAGTCAGCACAGTGTCACATTCAACATTCGTTCGACTCAAGAGTGTGATTTGTGTGTTTGTTTACTGATGACTGTTATCTGCTAACTGCACCCCGAGCAACTCCAGCTCCACCGCGGGGGGAAATGTGCCAATGTGGCCATATTGATGTGTGGGGACAGAGTGTGCACAGTCGCAAATGGCTCCAGCTCAGCGGCAGATAGCACCCAGCTGGTGATGTATCGTGGGAGCAGCGAAACAAATGAGTCTCATTTTCATTCATGAGTGAGAACTGATAACAGCAACGTACAGCTGAAAGACACTTTGGAACAATCACTACAGTTACCTCCTGTTTTTAAACTGTAGGCTACACAATAATACAAAACTGTGAAGGGTGATATTTAGTAGTGTTTAGCTCAAAAATGGAAGACTGAATGTGTGTGAATCTGGCTCCCATTGATAAAAACTCCTATTCAGACACTGGCTTCCATTCAAAAAGCTCACAAAAAAAATCAATATTCCTTCCCAGTTATAATTTTGCCCTGACTTCTTTATCTGCAAAGTGTTGTCAAAGCCCATCAGTAGATTAAATATTCTGAGATGAATAACAGGTCAATCAGCTGTCAACATGTTTGCTTAAAACTTCTTTTAAAAGCAAAAAATGCTGAAGGCATTTAGCATTTCCGGTAATCTGCACATTTGTTTTCCATGTGTCCAATGGTAGTTTACAGTCCGTTAGGATAAATAACTTCCAAAACTACTTGTTAAGCTTTTGTGTTGTTGTCTATAACAGTGCATTTCTAATGGAGAGGCAGGGAAAAGGTCAGGTCAAAGGGGCACAGTGAGGCTTTTAGAGGTATTTCCACTGTCAAAACAGTATTAAAATAAGCATACCATAGCATACTTGGTAACCACACAAGTGTTTTTACAATAGTGGGGTGTGGTTGCTAAACTTTAAACACTGCAATCTAGCAATGATATCTAGAAAAAAAAGTGAGCAAAGGTGATGAGAAAAAACATAAAACAGCATTTTCTTGAATTGAGTATGTCTTGTAATAAACAGTTTTTAAAACTGAAATAGGTCTCTTGTGGTATTTGTTAATGTCCGGAAACATTTTGACTGTGAGCAGGTTACACCAGAACTTGCAGCAGTCTAAATGCATTTTTGTGGCACAGACTCTGGTTTGGTTCAAACCAAATCCCCAGCGATTGGAGAAGCAGCAGATTGTGATTCAGAACAAGCAGCTGGCCTTTGGTCCATCAAAAAGAGGTGGTCTTGTGCTGGGCCAGAACAAACCATGGACCCATTGCAGTGTGAACGGCGTTTAAGGAGAGTTTAAGTTTTAAAACCAAATACAGGAAGTCACAGACAAGAAAACAAACAAGGAGCAATCAAAGGAAATGATGAGGAAACAGACCAAAGACATACATGTCGTTATACGTTTTTAAATGACATCATTCTTACAATAATGATTGAACACACTCACACTTAGCATTGGACACATTGATGATGCAGTCAATCCAATCAATGTAAGTGTTTTCTTTCTTGAAAGAATGTCAGTTTATTGCATCTGTGCGCAGGATTTGGTCAGTTTTCCTCTCGTCGCCCATAATGTCATGTGATTATTATGCTTCACTTTTCCTAAACTGTCCTATTTCCAAATATAGTTTTCAGGCTGTTATCACTGTGTACTCTTTACCAAGCTAGTACCGTCAAGATAATTGAATCCTTTTACATCATATGTCTCCATCATGGCAGTTTTCATCTGCATAAGTAATATTAATAGGTTTAAGCAGGATTTTTTTTATTGCTTGTCCAGGATTGTTTTGGTTGATGCACAGGAACCACATGCAAACCCCAGGCAGCTTTTCTTTCAAATCTAATTGCACCGCTGAAACTAAATTAATCATACTCTATGACTCAGTTTTTGGCTTTTCAATTATTCACTTCAGGTTCAGTTAGCTTCCTTTTCCTCTGCCTGACGCATTTACGCACATACAGAGAAACATAATGTTGAAGCACTTGTGTTTGACTCCTCGGTATTTTAGTCGTCCCTTGGCGTTTGTGTCAGAATGCATTAGTCAGTGCCCCACCAGCCGCAGCAACCGCAGTAAAGCAGCAGTCAGTCCACTCCTGGGAAAGACTTAGCAGCTTGTCAGTGGCTATCAGCCCACAGTCACCAACAGTTTACCACCGCTGAACTGGCAGCGCTCCAGAGTCGCTCGAGCACATGCTTTCATTCTGCACACTCAAGAAAAGCCTTGACTTTTACAGCTACACTGACCTCCCTGACAGAGAAGTCACACTAAATATTTAAACACAGCAGTACTACTGTTATCACATGGACTTTGGCTTTCACTTTGTTCTCTGGCTTTTGACAATGGATATTTGGGGTGGAGGTCCTTTTTTAAAGGTGCATTGTGTAAAA
Source organism: Neodontobutis hainanensis (assembly GCA_024349245.1). Taxonomy (NCBI): domain Eukaryota; kingdom Metazoa; phylum Chordata; class Actinopteri; order Gobiiformes; family Odontobutidae; genus Neodontobutis; species Neodontobutis hainanensis. The sequence goes on along the minus strand of JALDNG010000002.1, from coordinate 14,722,901 downwards.
TATTGTAGAATACAGTTGAACAAAGTGGAACACATCAGTCAGAATGTTTTCAAGAGAGTATATTCTTGTAAAAAAATACTTTCAAAGTTCTATAGAACCCGAATCTAATTTGTCACATGGCATTAGCATCAAAAAAAAGTTTTATTAATCCCCACAAGGAAATTGTTAGGACTCCAAATAATTATAAAATCAAATGAATATATTCTTCTTCTTCAGAGACTGGTGGACTTATGTGTTATGGCAGACCGGGAAGAAGGACTTCTTGTGGCGTTCTTTCAGCTCACTGTTTTTCAAAAGCCCAATGCTGGGGATGGTCCATGTTGTTCAGAATAGCATCTGCCCTGTTGTGTGTCTGTTCCTCCACTGCTTTAACACAATTCTCCAAACTAACACCTATTATTGAACCAATGACAAAAGTTTTATTTGTCTGTAAAATTGTGGATGTAATTCCTGCGCGTTTTTATTTTTATTTTTTTAGATAAAATAGATAATAATTGTTTAGGAACTAATATAGTTTTGTCTGACCTCTAAGCCTGTTCATAGACAACAGGATGTCCCAACGGGGTTATCAAAGGTGCTCACAGTCTTTAGAAATAAGGAGTGCAATCACCACCAGATGTATCCAAAAACCTTACACAGCACCTTTAACAGGAACATTCGGGTTGTATATAATAATTTATTGCCTGTTAAAGTACAAAGAGTAATAATATTGCTTTTGTAAAAATAGGTCCATGGGTCCCAGGAGGCTGAAGACTGGACTAAGAGTTTGTGCCATCTGGGTAAACACATTTAATGTTTGGAGTGAAACAACTGCATGTTGTCAGAGGTTAAAATAATCTGCTGTAAGTGCAATGGGAGTTTGTTTAGCCCATTCTCTTTCCAAAAGGTCAATTCTGAAAATGTCCTGTAGCAGTCTATGCTGATGCATTTTCTTGCAGCCTTAACCTAATCTTCCCAAACACATTTTCATTTGCTAAAACATATTATATTCTGAAATAACCACTTGGTTTTGAACCAGTGCTTGAACCTAATGCTTTTTACAGGACTCTTATGACACAGACCTCAACATACCTCTTAACAATCAATACTATCTTTTTTTTTTGGATTTATATTGTGCTTTTCTCCCGAGGGCCTAAGGGACTCAAAGTGCTTACAGACCGTCCATTATTCATTCATACACAGTCACACTAGTGAAGGTAAGCTACATCTGTAGACACAGATGCCCTGGGGCAGACTGACGGAGACATGGCAGCCATTTTGCACCTACGGCCTCTCCGACCATCACCAAGTAAACTCACTAAACATTCTTACACATTCTAACGAGGCAAGGTGGGTTAAGTGTCTTGCCCAAGGACACAATGACAGTATGAATTGAACTATCAATCCATCAATACATCTTAATTTATCAATACTAAGGGTCAATGGCAAGCCTGTTAAGTTATGGTAGGGTCAGGTTCAGGGGCCAAATACATGAGACCGAGATGGACCATTACAGAAAAAGCATAATATATAATTAAAAATGTACAGTCAGTTGTATAACCAAGCATCCTGCTTTACTATACCTCAAGTAAATATGATCAATTTTCTAATTTAATGGTACAGCGGCTCAAAAAGCCTTTAGAATATCTAAAAAAGCCTGTGAAAAGCCTCTCTCTCTGTGCCACTATGGTATTACCAAATAGTACTTGTGTAGCTCAGGGCACATTGACTTTTGGACAAGTGAACTTCAAATGGGGTCACACCTTTAATTTTGAGTTGCCAGCAGCTGTTTGAGGTACTTTTGTAGCTTATCAGAGAAGAAAACAATCCCACTAATACTAAAGGTGACTATAGACTGAATATAAATCAAAGTTTGTGCAAAATGTGCTCAAAGGGAAAATAACAATCAAGACCTGGGCTTCAAATTTCAAACCAGGCCACGACAGGGTCCAGTCATGGCACTGACTTCTGTTTCCGTTGTGCTGTGTGCAGGCGACTAAGAACATGGTCCACTCAATTTGAGAAAGATGACTTGTACTTTAAGGGGAACTTTCTAAAATTGGACGCCTTGCCATTCTTTTTGTAGTGATGGAAAAAAGGAGGATGTATAGCATTGAAAGATGGTTCATCAGAGTAATTCCATAAGATTCTTGAAGAGGTGTAAAGTGCAAAGTTAACATTTTACAAAGGGTTTTATCTACAACAATATGTAAAGACAAATGTACTGTATGTGACTATGTATTAAAATAAATCATTTTTGTCTTCTTTTGAATCATGTCCGTTTCCCATGTATGTACATTATTTTTCTCATACACAGCGTGCAGTTTATTAAAACATGTTTTCAACTCTGCAACCAAGGAATATAAGATATCTTTAGTTTGCCTTAACTGTCCAACAAATTACAGCTGCAGTACAATGTTAACAGTTAAATGCAATCATTTTTTTCACTTACCCAATAACTATAAAATCAGAAATAGTTAATGAATGCTTCCTTTGATTTTAAAGAAAGTACAACATCATTTTTTTTTAACTGATTATCACAAGAACAAGATACAGGGCGCTTCATTTGAGAGAACATTGCCATTTTGTATTTGTCTTTTTTGCAATTTTTTTTTGCCTGAGTGATTCCTATCAGTGTTTAACTCTAGATTTTATTTCTGTATCAAATAGTTTGAACCAAACGCTGACAAATTACCAAATAGTACAATACCATAGGGAGGTTTATATCTCTTGTGACATTATAAACAGACTTGTACTGACCTGACAAGGCTTTAGACTCAAGTGGAACCATCAGGAAAGCCTGGATGTGCTCAGAACAGGTGTACAGGTGTACAGGTGAGTGACAGGAGAGGGAACACACCAGAAAAGAAGCATGAATAAATGGACTAGCCTGTGCATTAGTCTGCTAGATTATCATCACAATAATAAACTGACATATTCAGAGAAATCCTTACAAACTGTGAAACAAGCTGAAGCCTAACCAGCACAACAAAGTGCGGCAGCAGCCGGAGGGTGGGCGGTTCGAGCCCCCCTCGAAACATCCCAAAACATCATAACATCCCGCTCTCTCCCACAGTTCATACTGTCGTTGTGTCCTTGGGCAAGACACTTAACCCACCTTGCCTCCAGTGTTCCAGCTGTAACACTGGTAAAGTGCTTTGAGTGCCTACTAGGTGGAAAAGCACTATATAAATAAAAAAATAAAAAGAAAATGATGGTGGTCTACATTCTTACAATCCATTTGATCTTTTGTTTTTGAGACAAAATACAAACCCAATTCTAAAAAAGTTGGGACACTGTACAAATTGTGAATTAAAAACAGAATGCAATGATGTGGATGTTTTAAATTTCAATATTTTATACAGAACACAACATAGATAAAATTAATCATTTGAAGAGAAAAATATGTTGATTTAAAATTTTATGGCATCAACACATTTCCAAAAAGTTGTGACAAGGCTATGTTTCCCACTGTGTGGCATCCCCTCTTCTTTTTATAACAGTCTGCAAACGTCTGAGACTGAGGAGACAAGCTGCTCAAGTTTAAGAACAGAACTGTTGTCCCATTCTTGTCTAATACAGGCTTCTATTTGCTCAACTTAGGTCTTCTTTGTCGCATCTTCCTCTTTATGATGCATCAAATTTTTTCAACGAGTAAAAGATCTGATCCTTTCAGAACCGGATCCTTCTTCTCCGCAGCCATGATGTTGTAACTGATGCAGACTGTGGTCTGGTATTGTCATGTTGGAAAATGCAAAGTGTTCCCTTAAAGAGACAACGTCTGGATGGGAGCATGTGTTGTTCTTGAACTTGGATATACCTTTCAGCATTGACCACACGCACTCATGCAGGCTGATGAAAACTTGGGTTGTCCTTGTCCTCTTTAGTCCGGATGGCATGGCATTCCAGTTTTCCAAAAAGAACTTTAAATTTAGATTCTTCTGACACAGAACAGTTTTCCACTTTGCCACAGTCCATTTTAAATGAGCCTTGGCTCCAGAGAAAACACCTGTGCTTCTGGATCAGGTTTAGATATGGCTTCTTTTTTGATCTATAGAGTTTTAGCTGGCAACAGTGAATTTTCCCGGTGGATTGTGTTCACTGACAAAGTTTTCTGAACGTATGAATGTATTCGTGGGCCCATGTTGTGATTCCCATTACCTTAGGGCCCTGACTCTTATGCACGGAGATTGTTCCAGATTTTCTGAAGCTTTGGATGAGAGAAACTGAGAAACTCTTTTCTGATATTGCTCCACTATTTTTCACCGCAGCATTGGGGTAATGCCCATCTTGACTTCTGAGAGACACTGCCGCTCTGAGAGGCTCTTTGGTCCTCTAGCTGTTCGTTATATGTACACTTAACTTTTCCAGCCTCTTATTGCTACCTGTCCCAACTTTGTTGGAATGTGTAGCTCTCATAAAATCCCAAATAAGCCAAATATTTGGCATGAGTTTTTAAATGTCTCACTATTAACTTTTGATATGTTATCTATGTTGTATTCTGAATAAAATGTTGAAATTTGAAACCTCAACAACATTGCATTCTGTTTTAATTCACATTTTCTACAGGGTCCAAACCTTTTTGGAGTTAGGTTTGTAGAAGACTATGTTTTAGCCAACACTGAAGCCCAGCTTAAAATGACACTGCACGTTTAACCGTAAAGTGACAGCATGTAACATTCATTCAGTCTTTTTTGTTCGCTTATTTCTTTTAGCCCATCCCAGCAGCTTTGGGGCCGAGGGAGAGCACACCCTGGACAATGGCCAGTTAGTCACAGGGCTGACACTCAGACACTGACAGGCAACTGTTCACTTTTCCCATTCATTCACACAATTTTAGAGGCACCTATTCACCTGTACATGCAGGTCTTTGAACGGTGGGCGGAAGCCAGAGTGTCCTGTGCAAAGTTATACAATTATTAGAACACTTGGCCTCTTCAAGAGGTTTTAGTTGTTTTTGTTGAAGGGTTCATTAAAATACTCATAAAACAAATGAATTATCTACAAAGTCATCATTATGCTCTATAAAAATGTAGAATAGAGCCGTCTTAACAAGATTTAAATAATTTTCCACCAAAAAACAAACTAGGACTATTTCACTGTTGGTGTTAACTGCTGTAAAAGGTGGACACATCAAATATTAACATTTAAAGTGGATAAAAACAGTAGGACTCACTTCATCTGATATTTGTTCCGCTCAGAGCATGCTTCATGAACATGATGAAATAAAATCATGTTTTGGAGAAAAAATGTCAATATTCAGATCTGTCAGGTGTTCTGATAATTTTGGCCACTACTGGATATTCCTCAATACAGATGAAGTAAATTCCATGGTTCAACTCAGATCATTTAACCTCCACCATACAGACCAAATGACATTTAACATATCCATCTGAGGCCTCTGAGGAAGTGTGGTTGCTCTCAGAGTCTTTTGGTAGCCCGACAATCGTAAAAGATTACTTATTGTGCTCATGTTTCTGAATCTGTGGCTTCATTGTAGAACGGACGGTCCATGCAAGTTGGACTACAAAGACTGAGTGTGTTCACAAATGATAAATCCCCATCAGAAAAAGAACTGACTAAAATGTAAAAAGCAAATTACAAAATGCAAAAACAGTCCAAATATGGAAACAGTAGGACCTTAGAGGTGGTTTGTGATTGGACAGAACATGGCCACTTACTTAAAGGACACAGAACGTAGCTACATACAGTAGTTGGAAAAATTAAAAGAAGAATAATGTAGTTTACACCAGCAGGCTATTGAGCTCAGGCTTTGCAATTATGTTAATTATACACTTTACATCAGAGGAAACGATCAGTATTTTCTACATTATGCTATCAATCTGTAAAGAAAAAGAAAAGTACATTTATTAGCACGATTACCCAATTGCACTTAGGCAGTTGAATGGTGCATAGTGAAAACATAAAGGTGTATGTTACAATAATGTGCACAGCAGGAGTTCACTGTTGGTATCACTTTGAGCTGAAAAGCGGCGGGGGCCACAAGGGTTCAGGTTTTGAAGAAAGCTTTATCTTCTCTGTTTTTACTGAGAGTAACAGGGGTTGGTATGAGGTCAGGGTAGATGAATGTGCAGCGGCACTTCGCAGGTGCAAGGCAGCTGCGAGGCGGCTCCAGTCAAGACAAGAGAAATACTCAATGGCAACGAAGCATTTTTATTTTATGAGTGTGAATAAACTGACAATGAGTGTGCCAGAATAACATATGATCATAAGATGTTGGTGGAATAAACAGCAAGGCCTATGTTATATAATGGATGTTGGGTTTATGTTCAGATGTGGCTTTCTTTATGGTCGCCTACTTAATCTATTGTGTGGGTGAAAAAAAAAGCCATGTGCAGATTTTCTTATAGCGATTCCACGAGGCTGCCAGCCAAAGACGCCTCAGTGCCAGGCCAGTGTCAATCAGCATAAATGTACCGTGTGTGTCAGGCTGCGATAAGAACCCTCACGTATAAATGTCAGAAATAAATGGCTTGCTGTTCTGCATTATGACAACGATGTAGAGATTTGTACACGTTTAAATGTATGGCACACAGTATGTTTGTTTTACATGCATGTTGAACCATAGCGCTAAAGGGCACATATCCTCTCAACTTCTGTTGATAAGAACGTTGATTAAGGATGTTTTAATGTCGAGGCATTTTGAGCAAGTTGCTGATGAAAAGCATTTTTCCACATTAGTGTTGCTTCTGACTTGCCTCATGTTGCATCAGGACATCTTCATCAAACTTAATCATCCCGTAACTTCAAACCAGCAGCTGGCTGTGGAGCTTACGCTGCTTCTATCCACGGAAAAAAAGTTTAAGGACATTCGATAAATCAACATAATTTATGTACGCCTACAGCATATTCCACAAATATAATATTCTTATTATGGTAAGAAGTTTATTAGAAAGCACAGTCAAATGTCAATTCCTATGTGCTCTGAACGAATACAACAGGAACAAAGCTGTGAGTTTCTGTAAATGTGGTTCTATTTGATACTCAAGGACATTCAATGTTTGGAGGAACAAACAGGAGAAATGTCACAGAGTCAAAGAGGCTGCATGGTTTCTGTCTAAAAAGTTTCCCTGACCCCGCCTCTCTTTGCACAGTACACACTTTTAACATTTTACCTTTTTAACTTTACAATTTTACCTTTTACATTGTTGTTCCTGGCCTAAAATTATAAATCTTTTTTGCGTTATTACATTTATTCAATTGTCTTTTAGCCTTAAATAGAAATCTAAAAAGAAAACTGTGAAGTTCCTAAAGTTTCTTCAACTTGACGCATTCATTTAAACTCTCTCAAAACGAGACTGGTGTGTTTTTTTTCTGTACATACAAACTGTTCTATCCTCTCAGTCTGTGAACCTACTGAAAATAATCTTTGTTTTATACAACACTAAGTAATTCAAAACTTGGAATAGATGTGTGAAGCATTATTTCTGTATGAAATAAAAGGGTTAATTACATGTTGGAGATCAATCCTCTTTCTGTGTGGAGTCTCCCTGTGTTACCGGGGATTCTCTTTAAGCTCTCAGGCTTGGTTCCACCGGTAAAAGACATGCATAGGGGAACTGGTTACTCCTAATTGCACACAGCGAAGGAATGTGAGTGCAAATTGTTTTCTGTTGATTTAGTATGTCTCTAATCGTTAGCCCTGCAATTTACGGGTGATTGTTCCCTGTTTTCTGTCTCACACCCAAGACAGAGGTTGATAAAAACTAAACATACACAGACCTGGAAAATAAATGGACATGCAGTCTTCTTTTTAATTGGTAGGAAGAATTGTGCACGTAACTAGAAGTAGCCTGAGGTAGGATACGTATATAAGGATTTCCAGCCTTTTCTCTTGTTAGTTTTGTGGTCTAAATAATCCTTTGTTCACCTACTTTTACAAATCAGTAACAAGTTGTCGCTTCATCAACAGCTTTGTGGACACCTGTGTTGTGTGTGGCACGTGTCTGACGATGTGAGCCGAGAGCTAAAGCCTCATACTCTCTGCAGCTCTGCGATGTCGCTAAACAAGCGTATGTTTTGTGAAGCTGCACAATCTTTATTTGAGTGAATGCATTATGTTCATTATTGGCAGCTAAAGCTCAGTGCACATGAGGTTATCTCTGGCTGTTGTTTTCATAAGAGCATCTGATCACCGCATCTGATTACCTTCTGTCTTTGTTTGTTGTTTGTAGGACAAACAGTTGACTGTGACATTTCTGTTCCTTTTATTTAGATGTACTTTTTTTTTTATCTCCCTTTAACTACAAAAGAGTGCATGTTCTATATGTGTACATGTTGAACTCTTGTACCTGCATAAAGCTCTGGGAAGTGTTTGTTTGTCCTTATCACGAGGTTCATGGGATTTATTGTCGGACAACTGCTAGTCCACTGTACCTGATGATGAGCTCGTGCATTTGGAACGAAAGACGTGTTTTGTTCATGTGTTCGTAAACTTGTCCGAATATGCTCTGCAGGAAAACGTACCAACTGTGTTTTACTGCAGTAGTTTTCATGAGAGTGTGACCTGTGAACACTCTCTGACAGATGTCTTTCGGCTCAGTTACAGCCATGGAATCCTGTTCTGCATAAGAGTGTTGTGTAACATCTCGGAGGAAGTGAGTTCAGCCAGCCTCCGCATGACAAAGTGTACACATAATACAAACATATAAGCAGTATTGCAAGGTAAAGATTTTAAGAAAAAGAACAACATTCTTATCTTGAGTAAAACTGACTGAACTGTTCCTTGAAAGCATTAAACCCCTCATGTCTCGTATCAGCAAGAGGGAAAGCTATCAGGACTAAAGAGATAAAAAGAAGAGGTTTAAAGAGACATGTGAAAAAATATGTAGGTCATTAGTCATCTTCAGCACAAACATGCATCGATAATGTTTCCTGCAAAATCCCATCAGGACCAAACGATAAAACCCATCACCAAAAGGGGTCCAAGGAGTCTCTAAGAAGTGTAGCATTCTACTTTGGGAATGCTTTGGTCCACTTTCCAAAGGGTCAAGCTAAAAGCCTCCATCTGTTAATTGGACAATAAATAAGCCTTACAAAAATGAGGAACATAAAGGAAAATTATTAAACATAAATGTTTTTCAAAGGAAGGATTTTTTTGTTCTTGTTGAAAATTGGAATCTTATTTCTAGAGGAACCATGCTAAATGTTCATTTGGATTGTCAGATTCACACTTTTTCACAGCATTGAGTAAAACATTAGTAATTAGTAGAACTCTTTTGTCTAAAATGGGTATGTGTTATTTCTCTGGGTGGTTGTACTTCTTTCAAACTGCATCAGTCCAGAGGCAGGTTGAATTTTTTTGCACTTTGGTACTGCCGCTTTAATTCTGGTTGGTTGTATTATTATGATTATTTTTTAACAATTGAATTCAGAGGTAGTTCAATCGTTGTCTATTTAAATTCAAAGTGAGAGGGACGTCTGTGGGGCTTCTCAGTCATCCAGGGCATATTAAAGAAAAGGCCAAAACAAAAGCATCTGAAGCGAAAGAAGAGATTCAAAGAAACGTGTCAAACAATGTTAAGGTTATTAGTCACCTTCGGTACATACATTCATCAATAATGTTTGCTGAATCTCGTCAGGACCAAACAATAAAACCCACACATTTTAAATAGAAAGCTGTAAAAGCAGGTGTTTATGACCCATGTTAATGTCTTATTTTCTTATTTGTTCTAAGGAGGATTCAGGTGACACAATACACCATCTGCCAGCAGCTTTGTTTTAACTCTGAGCTTTGCAAACAGAACGTCAAAACAAACTGGAAAGAATCAGGCAATATACAGAGCACAACAATATAGAGTGAGATCTCCAAGTGGACAGCTCCATTACACTGCAACATGTCGGCTTCCTGGAGCATCTCAAAGATGATCGATGCACACACGAGTGCAGTCTGCGCTCATAAATCGAGGACGGCCTGTCGATAATATCCATACATTGAAGATAAATCTCAAGCGTGGCTAAGAATAATACTGTAGCTGCAGGCCATGTAAATAGAGAGACCAGTGGACTCGATTGGAGGAAGAAGATTTGTTTCCTGAAGTGAAGTCAGTCTGAAAGACTTCACCAACTTTGCACTTGAAAGGTCACATGCTATTTTGGTCCACTCAAGCCTTTTCACTGTCGAGAGTTCATTATGTGTTATACTCTGTGTTAGAAGATGTACTTAAAGCCACGCATAGAATCTGCAAAGTGGGATTAATGTGAACTTCAGTGGAGTCTGCACAGCCCTTTTCTGTGGTTTTTGCTTGTTTTTGACGATGCAGAAGAAATGTGGCTCATTAAATGTTACAGTTTTCCTCATGTTTTGAATTTACTGAAAAAGCTAGGCTTAACCTAAAAAAGAGATTAAAATGCATCAGAAGAGTAGTTTCTTTTTTCTTTCCATCTCAGTTTAGCTTGTGAATCCAGCGTTAATATTTCGAAACCCATTTACTTGCCTCGAGAAACACAGGTTACTTTTGCAGTATGCGTGAACAGTAAAACATCAGGGAAATAATCCACTGTTAAATATTCAGAGACTTTTTGTGATGCATTGCAGGTGCATTGTGTACGAGTTTGTAGTACACAGATGAACAAACAAATCAATACATATTAAAATACCTTTGCATTGGGCTGTTACAAAAATAGTAAATTAAAGCTCCTTTAGTCCAATATGTTCCTTTTTCTGTTCCTTTAACTGACTACAGTAGACAAGGTGCTGTTTCCGCTGCAGCTGTAGGCTATAGGTCAGGTCAGAACAGGTAGGTTTCCATCAACAAAAGGGGTCCAAAGTGTCCCTTAGAAGTGCACCATACTACTTTAGGAATGCTTTGGTCCACTTTCCAAAAAGTGGAGCTAAACACCTCAGTCTGTTGATTGGACAATAGATAAGCCTTACTCCGTCAAAAGAAAATTATAGAACATCTACATGTAAAAAAATGTATTTTATTTCAAAAAGAAAAATGCTAAATGTTATTTGGATTGTCAGATTGAGATGAATGCCTGGTCAATGATTGGATGAATCACCAGTCCATACTTTTTCCAATCACAGCATTGAGTAAAACATTAGTAATTAGTAGAAATAGTTTGTGTTATTTCTCTGGGTGGTTGTATTTCTTTCAAACTGCATCAGTCCAGAGGCAGTTTAGTTTGCATTTGTTGGAACTGCCCCTTTAATTCTGGTTGGTTGTATTTCTATTCAATTGTATTCAGAGGTAGTTTAATCTTTGTCCATTTGTTCCAAAGTGAGAGGGCTGTCTGAAGGTTCTCAGTCATCCAGGACATATTGAAGAAAAGGGGACTCATTTATATTGAATAGAAATAGAAGTAGGATGGCTACATGGATAGAGAACTCTCAGCTCTCTAAAGCTAATGTTCAAAAAGCTGTGAATAAGTTCATAGATTCATAACCTCACACAGGAAGAACAGAACTAAGGTGAGAAAACATGAAAGATGATCAGGGCATGATCGTGTATATTCAACCCAATACAAAAACATGAATCTTTCAACCCTTTACTCTACACTGTGGGTACAAATATGGGCAATTAAGAAAAGAACATGAATCATTTTGTACACTTTCCTTGTGTGTATTCTTTTTTAAGCGGCAAATACACACGACTCTCACAATGAAAGAGAAATAAGGTTTTTCCGTCATTATAAACTCTATAGCCTGCAGGTAAATGGACAAACCACATCACAGCAGGTAAACTCTGCAGCTATGAAATTACCGTAATAAAGACAAAGACTACAACATGATCATGCTCTGGAATCATTTAAATTGACTTTAAACTCTATAAATGTATAGAGTAATGCGTAAGGAGAATTCATAAGCTCTTACTCTTGTTTTAACAAAGAAAGAATGAATTGTCTATTGCTTTCATCTTGCTGCAGATTTGATTCTGTTTAATCGAATGTTCTAATAACATTGTGGTACTCCATCACTCTGCTCCAGTCTCTATGTTACTTAACTTTATTAATGTATGCTATTTTTCAAAAGAAAATACGTTTTATCTTACTTTATTTCAGTAGAAACTAGGGAAGATTGAGTGAAATACAACATATCTTCTTTAATGTGATGTTGATGAATTATATTGCAAAGCATCTAGAAAGTACAATGAAAACCGTGAACCAAAAACACTTGCAGATCAAAGACTGTCACCATAATTCAACTTTGATCAATGACCTCGGCCTTAATGGGAAAAGAAATCAAGCAACATTGATAAAGAACAATTTATAGATGCCACAAAGAAAGCGTGACATGGTAAACCTTTGAGCTTTTAAGTAAAGAAGATGGGAACTAGCAGAGGTTGTGTAGAGTGGCACATAAAAACTCTCTTTATTAAAGCTTTCAATGACTAGGTCAAGTTTTGGTTGAAGGAGAGGCTGAAGGTAACAGTGTTTGAATCAGTTAAGGGACTTCTTCACAAAATGCTGATATTTTTAATCATAATGGGTGCAGACTAGAGGGCTGGATGAGGGGGAAGTCAAATTAAACAAATAAATAAGCAAAGATAAAAAATACTTTAAGTTTTGAAGCACAACCTTGCAGCCTTTTCTCCAAAGTGACAAACCAACCCATGCTACAAAGAGTTCCATTAAAATTCTAAGGAGGACTGAAAGTTTTCATTTCCTGATTTCTGAGTGTTCGTCAGTTCAGAGACCTCTCAGATGACAGCAATATGTTCACTTGTGTAATTACATAGACAAGCATAAGTTGGCTTGTATTTGCTTAGTTTATGTAAGTGCAACACTTTTTTAAATCTTTCTGTTCTCTGTAAACTGCACACCTGTGGCGCAGTTACAAAAAGACCAGCATGCAGAGAATAACATAATGACTGTTGCTGCTGTAGACCCATGTAGTGCCAGTCAAATGTTTGCTAAAGTTGTGCGATCATGTGCGAGCCGGGCAAAACGTCCTTCTCAAGTTTCCTGGTGGAGCTTGACTCACGATGAGCTGGTTTCATGGAATGGAAATCAGAAGGAAAGTGATCCAGATTTATCAAAATAAGCTGAACTAACCTAAAGCTAAACTAATGTGAGCATGTGTTTTTGAGGCCATGTCCACATAGATACTGGTTTAGGCTTATCTGCTAAGGTTTTTTATCTTATGGCCGTTTCATCAACAGGGCTATGGCGTTCTGGGAGCCTGAATACGATCATTTTTGAAACCGAGTCCGAGAGACGTTTCCATTTTTCCAACCTATAGCTCCACCTTTTCACCTTAACCCGCATGCGCTAAACTCCAACAACAACAGCACCTTCCAGTGTTGAATACGTGCTGCATAAGGTTTTGGTGTCAGTGTTACAGCGCCACTAACAGGCCTGGCATATTTACTACAGCGTTTTCATATGTTTTGTGTGGACTTGTGTGGACACAACAATCTTTGAAAAGAGGTTTCTTAAACAATAATGATTTTGACTCTGTTTAGACATAGTATGAGTGTGTGTTAATAAGGGTTATTGTGCTTGTCCGGTGGCACTGTGGCAGAGTGGTTAGCATTCTTGAAGCTTGTGGGTTTGGGTGGGTGTTTTTGTGGATGTTCTTTCTGCGCTGCATTTGTTCTCTCCAGGTGCAATCACTTCTTTACACAGCCCCAACACAGAAATGAAAAATGGACTAGATGAACAGCCAACTGTGAATTGCTCATAAAATGAATGTGAGAGTTATTACTGTCTGTCTCAGTCCTGTGATTACTCGGAGGGCTTCATTTTCAGTGTTTGGGGGGAGGACCCAAATATCATATAAAATAAACCTCAAGTTATATTTTTACCCCAATTGTAAAATTTACCTTCTTATTAAAGAGCATAGGCTCCAATCGCTAACGCATCTGAGGGTTATTATATTTATTATTATTTATTAACAGCCTGGATAGATGGTTCATTTACACAGAACTCACAAGAATCCAGCTGCTGTGTGAGGTATATTATTTAATGCATCAAAGTCTGACATCATTAGGTCTTCAGTGTGTTGCACACACCAGCTCTTTCCTCGATGAAAAACTTCCCCTTCAGTTTATGAAATCCCTGCAGTGTTCAGAAGGCCACCACAGGAGAGACCCCCATGCTTTTATTTCATTACTACCTCTGTTTCCCTGGAGGTTGTACTTTAGCCAAAACGACAGAAAACTTAAGAACACAAATCATGCCACAACATGCCAACTCACCATTCATATTCTATTTAATTTAATACACAATGGAATGGTCACGTGTAGGCTGTATATCTGAAGGTTCAGAATGTTTTACCTGGATGTTAGTGACTTTGTTTATAATAAAATGAGTGATAAGAAAGTATGGGCTTGTCTGAATGATTAATATTTTTCTGCTCATCTGAAAAAAAAGAAGGGCTAGACAAAAAATTCAACAATAAAAAAAGAATAGTTATGCATTATGACAGTTCAATGAGTAAAATAAAAAAAATAATAAAAGTAATAGAATTTAATGATAATAATAGTTGGTGCTGCCCTGGAGGAAAGCCCTGTGATTGGTTAAAAGCAAAAACACCTCTGACACATAATTCTATACCAGCACCGGCTCAGGTCCTGCCTCTTTATATGTCTTTTGTTCTCTCCAGGTGCCTCTTTATTTCTTTATTTCTCCAGGTGTCTCTTTATACTTCCATCTTTGCCCTGAAAATAAAAAATTTGAAATTTGAAAACGGCCGTCAATGAGCTTCCATCTGGAAGATCATTGAGGGCCATTTTCAAATCTGCTTTTTTTCCCAAAATACAAATATTTAATTTTAATTTAATCATGTACATCTTTAACGCAATCAAGCAAGATTAACTTGTTTTCTTTTGCATTTAGAAGCTCATAATCTATAATACAGTTGAAGAGAACAAAGAAAAGACGTTTGTGCTCTTCAACAGTATTATAGATTAATTATGTGTTTACCATGGTTTTAAGAGTCCAAGGTTCAACCCAATTCAAAACACCATGTCAAACACTGATAATAAAGCTCTAAGAAGATTTGATTTGGCTGAAAATGTTGAGAGGGGAGAGGCAGACAGAAATAAACTGATAGAGTGGCCTTCCTCTTTGAGAGCGAAAGCATGAGTGAAAAGGTAAAACAAACAATGCAAAGGCTTTATAAAACATTGATAAAGACTGAAATGTGACTTACTGCAAGTCAGTTGAATGAAATGTAAAGCTATGTCTGTGATGGTTGAGTGTCTACCACAGCCAATATATCTGACTGAGTTACAAAACCCATCCAAACCAGCTTTTTAAATAAAACATGATACAAAAATGTAAATATATATATAAATCAATCTATATATTGTAGTGTTGTTGTGAGTTAAATACAAATTATCTTTACTCAAGTCTAATATCAACACAAGCATTATTTTCTACCTGATCAGCAGCCTGTTTATGAACTCCCAAAAAAAAAGTTTCATAGGGACAATGCATATTCATGAACATCTGTAACAAATGCTACAGCAGAAAAATATTCCTGAGTGTAGCAAAAAATGCTAATTCCCATCATCTGTCCCCAGGCAGGTAACATAAAAAACACACACAGTTAAAACTAAATGAAATACAAATACAAAAAGCACATAAATGACCAAACATCTGACTATAGTAAGTGTAGAGTGAAAGGTAATATTTACTTAAGGCTGATTATGCGATGAAAGGATAAAAAACCTTTTGGACTGAATACGGCCTTTTACATAATTGGTATTTTCAACTCTGCAGTAAATGATCAACAAAAGTTCATGCGATCATTTTATATTATTAGTTATGTAATTAAATAAATGTGAAAAACGTCCTGTTCCTGTAACTGCCTAGCGCAAACAAACTGAGCCCCACTGGAAAAGAAGCACACTCATGTTTTGGAGCACGCATTCTTGGGGAAGGTTTAGAACATTTATAAACTAAACCGATTTAGTTCCAATTTTCACCCTGGGTTTGTTCATAGACAACAATATGTCCCTGCAGGGCTACCATAGCTGTTCACATGCTCTAAATGAAGTTTTTGTTTTAGCTTTTTGCCTTTAATGATAGTTCTGAACCTTTCATTACTACGCATGTTGTAGGTAAATATGTATTTGCAGATTCACTCCAGGGACAGAGCAGCCCTGCAGAGAAGCCTGTTATTGGATGTTGGATTTCACAATGACTGTGAATTTAGTTTTGAGTGAGCCATTAATTATATGTGTGTCTATGTGTGGCACTACACTGCAGTCATTTCAAATTAGTCCCATATTCAAATCAGTAAACTTTATCTGTCCCCGAGGACCAATTAAAATGGCACGCCTATAAAAACACACCGTAAAAGAGATATTAAATATCCTCTTTAGATGAACACGTCTGACAGTACAATGTGAAGCTGATGGGAGGTGGGACGTGCTCGCTGACAGAGTTTTTTGTTTATTATTATTGTTATAATGAAGTGCCAGTGCTGATGTGCACAAGGGTCAGTCTTCTTTATTCTTTATTTATATAGATACGCATTAGCTGGTACAAATAAGACACTATTATGACATACAATAATTAACATAACCTTAGAAATATGGAAACCCAAACAAACCAACGCAAACCAATGATAATAAAATAGAAAAACAGTACAATAACAACAATTTTAAACTATTACAGTGAAACAAAGGCAAAGTGCAGTATTTCCATGTTTGAGCAAAACTGAGTTAAGATCAAAAATGGGCTTTTTATCATCCATTTTATTTGTTGGCAACATTTTATGCCTCAATTATGTCCCAATTCAGAGAAATACTGGCGTTACATTTGCAGCAAATATAAGAAAATACTGATGACAAAGAAAAGTAACTGCAGCTCGAGGTATTGTAACAGATTTATTGTTACTGCACCGCTCCATATTGGTCGCTGTATTAGTTGTGAAAAATAAATTCGGACATAATGTGAAATTGTGTGTCCATTTGCCATAAATATATGGATTTATCAAAAATCAATTAATATATATGGTTTTAAAGAACCTCGTAAAAGGAAATGCCAAATCTACATTTTTGAAAGGGCAAAGGTCAACTGGGTAGCAATGGTTTTGATCCATTGGAATCTCTTTGTGACAATGTATTATATTTATGATTTAGCTCTAATGCAGCTGAAACATAATTAGTGAAGCAACACCAGTTTTCCTATTATCATCTTATTGCTGCAGCACTCTGACAAATTAAAGACAAATTAAAATGATAAAAAGGTTAATATTTAAATAAAGTTTAGAAGGGGTTTTAGGAGCTTTGGATTTATTAAATGTCAGTTTGTTCTAAAAAGTGACAGCTCTATAAAAGACAGATCAACACTGTCTGACTAATGTGACAGTGTTGATCTCTCCCGTAATGTAATTGAGAGTGCATTGAAGATATTTGACATACATGAATATATATATATGTAAATAAAACTCATTTAATTAATCTTAAGCCCTTCTTCTACCCCGAACCATGAAAGATTGCAGTTTCTCTGTCTCAGCCCTAATGGACAGTCCAGTGCCATACATTTAGATCGAGTGTTATTTAAAGTTTGGGCAGGTCCATCTTTGCTGCACCAGACCGGACCACAGAGCAGTGGTCCAGATGAGACAAAAACCCACTAGTGCTTTAGATCCTGGTGAAGCATGAATCTCCTTTTTCCATTTACTTCACAATGTTAGAGTCTTTTTTTCCCCACAGTCTCTGTAATTTAAAACAATGCTCCCTTTGGCTTGGAAGAAGAAATTAAGCTACACGACACAGTCACTAAATTGGATCTTGTCAGATGGAATATGTACATAACCTTGACACTTTAATTACATAATAGCACAATAGTAAGACAAGAGAGCTGCCTCTAATGCTACGACAAAACCTCTGTTTCAATTGCCTCCAAAGCCTCCACAAACTCAAAGAAGATTGGGCACATTCTTTTTCTACTGCATTTTAGTATTCAAACGAAGATAGACTTCGTCATCAAAGAAAGTCAGACAGATTACATCTTGTCATTCATTCAAGCAAGAGAAATGCCTGTTCATTGTGGCATTTTTAACATGGAGCGAACGCCACAACCATGTTGGATCTGCTTTTTAGAACATTTTGAGGTCAATTTAAAACATGTGTAATCCAGATTTACCAATATTATTTTATGATTTTGTAATAACAATATCATTATCCCTGGTGAGCGTATGGAGACTCCGACAGGGCTGTTCTTTAAACTAAATTTCTAGGGAATGGAGGTGTCCAGTTTGGGGACCGCAGGCGCTCGTCTCTGCTTTTTGCAGATGATGTTGTCCTGCTGGCCTCACCAGGACCTTCAGCCTGCACTGGGACGGTGTGTAGCCGGGATGATAATCAGCACATACACATTTGTTTTGACAATCTTTAAAAGTGTTTTGTTGGTGTAAAGGGCTTTAATAAAGTGTAAAAAAGTGTGTTTCTTTGTGAATTTACTTTGCTCTTCCCAGCCATGCTATTTTGTTCAGGCTCAGTTCTAGAGCAAAATGACAATTACGTATTGAAGAGAGTGTAGGGGGCGTTGTGGCTCAGGTGGTAGAGCAGTCATCTTATAAATTCATTCTGTCGTTGTGTCCATGGGCAAGACACTTAACCCACCTTGCCACAGCTCTGGAGTATGAATGTGTGTCTGTGGTGGTCCGTGAAGGTGTGAGCGCCTTGCATGGCAGCCCCCCTCTTTGTCTGCCCCAGGTGTGAGTGTGACACAATGTAAAGGGCTTTGGTACAGGTACAAAAAACATATAAATGCACAGTGAATGGTGTTGTAAAAATATTCTACATGTTGAATATAACATGCTACTAAGACCAGGTTAGAGCATTGATGTTGAATTAAATAAACATTTACTGACATTTAACATTTCTTACAGTTTTAGTTACACTTTCCTAGGATCAGAAAACAGAGTCTGGGCTTGAACTGGCACAAATCCTAATCCGCTCAGAGAAAATTAACCAGCAAGGGAATGCTATGACATTGGATTTAAAGCCAGTCTTATTAAAAAGGAGCCTAACTTTTGTCTTTTCAACTTTGCGTCCATTGAACTGAGGCAGCCCCGTGTCCGAGTTTGTGATGGATATTTTAGTCAGAGATCAACTTTTCAGTTTTGAGGTATTTGCACTTTTTGTAATAATTAAAACACAAGCAGTCAAATTTAAATGTGTATTTACAACACATGCAACTGCAAAAGTTGTGTACAGTAAACTTGCGTTCATTAGTTTGATGTTGGCAGAAGAGAGTACTTTTTTCATCTTGGCTTAATTTCAAATGCATCCCGAACCCACAACTTTACTTCTATTTCCCGAGCTTTCTCTCGAGCGCATTCCCTGGAGTTTCCCAGACCAGACCTTATGATAAATCACACAATTCCCCAAAAGTGCAACTTTAGATGTTTACTCCGTCAAAACAGCCCATCCATTTTTCATGGACATGGATGCATGCCACTTTCCCAGAGCTCATTCTGGGGCTAGAAGATGGGCTCGGAGGCTCAGAGACTCACGGCTAAAGCTAAAGCACAAAACATAAAAAGTAGATTCAGAGGAGCTTGCATTTGTCCTGTTTACCTTATTTAGTACACTTTGATTTATTGGCTGTAACCAATCAATACAAGTATCTGTAGTTGTGAGCCCGATTATTAAAGATTTTACTCATATATGCTTTCATCAATACTTGAAAAGACTTTTCTTAATGCTTGCCCTTCAAATAGACAGCGGTTTACAGACCAGACATCCTTTAAACCAGAAGTTAGCAGATGAAATAGCTTTTTAAAAATAGATGGGTGTGTTTACTCTTTTGCTTTTCATTGTTACCAGAGAGAGTATTTTCTATTGTCCACACTGCAGCATCACATTTT
This sequence comes from Neodontobutis hainanensis, assembly GCA_024349245.1. NCBI lineage: Eukaryota > Metazoa > Chordata > Actinopteri > Gobiiformes > Odontobutidae > Neodontobutis > Neodontobutis hainanensis. The sequence goes on along the minus strand of JALDNG010000002.1, from coordinate 14,703,127 downwards.
CCTAAGCATACCTCACTGTTGCAGCCAAAGGTACTCGAGTACAATCTCACCTTTAATTAATGTCATGTCAATTTTCCTAGAAGCTGGCTCAGTTGTGTTCTGTCAGGTCTAGCTGCTGCGATTACTGCCTTAAGTGTTTCTTTTCTCAGAACAGAGCTTCACCAGTGTAAACAAAAACATTAATAACTTCAAGTTGATATTGACAAAAGTGATTCTGACTGAAATATATCTACTTTATGAGAAGAGAGGATAGACTTTATTTTCTTCCCATGGGGGCTTATATTCTTTGAACACCTGAAATGGTGTCAGGTGTGTAGGCGGAAATGTACGTATCTTAGAAAAATCACAAAACTCCAGCACTCTGTCTCACTCTTCATTCATTTATTAAACGTTTTGGTGCATTTGACCTTCTTCAGCTATGAGGACATCCCTTGCACACCTCCTTTTATATTTACGGAACCTGCCTCCAAAAACATCAATCATTCGGGACTGAGAACAGCATCCTTACCCCATAGCCCCACACCAAAATAAGATGGAAATGATGCAGGTCAGAAATATGAAAATCCTATTTCTCTGACCTCACAGACTTGTGCTGTGTGTTGTGCCTTTAGTGTCAGGAACAAATCTGACCATTGTAATACTCTAGCCGTATTTCCATCCCATATCCTCTGGTTAACACGTGGTTGTGAAGTGTTTAGCTCCCAAAGGAAATCCCCACCAGCGCTGCTTAAAAGCCAAAAACAATCACTTCAGAATAAGTCTCCAATGCAATCAGTCTTGGCTCCACACTATCAAGATAAGTGCTCATTGCGTGCATTAGATTACAGCGCTGTTAACGATGAGACAGGCTATCCCCCATGTGGAGTCCAGAGGTCTGGCGCGCAGAATGGGCACTTTCTAAGTACCTGCTATCTTTTCTTCATTGTAGTCTAACAAGATAAATACCAAACTTCAGGCAGTGCGTGGGGATTCTTCCCATTGAAGGACATTTTGATTTTGCAGACGGTGCATGGAGCTTGTGAGCAATATGCTTAATTCCCTCTTTATGCAATAGGGCTTTCAGAAAGAGATGTAAAAAGGGACACGGTGACAGGAGCTTCCCAGGCCTCACATGCACTGGGACTCAGAAGGAGCATTCATCTGTCTTCCCCAAAGCTTGCTATGCTTATCTTAATTGATGGCAAGCTATTTCTGGCTGCCACGCAGTAGCCTTTCACATTACTCTCCCGCCTCGTCAGTCGCTCTACCCCTCCGGCTTCCTCTCGCCGCTCTCCATTTCTTCTTTTTCTGTTTATCTGGCTCACTCTCTGTAGTCCTCCTACGCAGCACTCTCTCCCCGCCTCAACCTGTATCTCCTCAGTCTTCCAGGGTGATTTATTGGCTCTGGTCTACCTGGTCTGAATTCCTGCCTGCATTATGGAAATCCTGTGATGCCTAATGCCAGCAGTGATGCAGGCTAGCTCCCCTGAGGGAAGTGTGCAGGCCAAACTCTGCATTAGCCGCTACATTACACGTACTGTGAGGCATTGTGGGCTTCAAACGTTACAAAGTCTAAAGTCTTTCAATTAGGATTTTCTCTGCGTCAGCTCTTTCGCGCTAATCATTCCAGGTTTAATCTCTTGATTATCCTGTCCGCAGTGATCTTGCATCTTGAAAGGCACAGCAGCATGATTAAGCTCAACGGATATGAGTGAAAATGATTTAGCGGATTGTCTTTGATACACGTTGCCATCAATACCCATGTTTTCGCAGTTCTTTGGTTTATCGACACATCCATTCATCAGAAGCTCCTGTGTGCATTTCCACATTTAGCGCAGCTAAAAGTGGTGACTTCATACCTCCAGATGGAATGTGGCATGAATCTTTGATGGCTCTAAGTACGGATCTCACTGGCTCCAAAGTCGCTGCCGCTTCTTCACTTTGTAAGGACCTTAATGTGCTGCTTTATCACAGTTCATCAAATACAGTCGCCCTGAGATTCCCAATTTGTTTCAAGTAATTTAACTCCCCTTTAGCTTCCGGCTGTATAAAAAAAAATATTGTTATGACTGTCAAACACTGTTATTAGACTCAGTCAACCTGTTATGGTGAAATAAAATCTCACTATCAGTGCAGTTACATGCAAGTTAAGAAATCGCTTGATAGTTTAAACTAAATATACTATAAATAGTATAGTATTATAGATACTACAATCACAAAACACAAATGAGTAAAAGTGTTTAGAAGACCAGTGTTGAGTTTAATATTGACACATTTTTGGAATAGTGAAGACACATAGTTCAGGTCCCTCTGGCTAACAAGCAGTTTGCTCATTGTTTTGGTCTCTCAAAAAAAGTTTTAAAGGAAAGGTTTAGTCCACGTGCTTTCAACCCAAACACTAGTAAACTAGATTTTATATTTTTATTATTATTAATATTTTTTTATTATTATTTTATACATTTAGATGCATTGTCTAGTCAGATGGCTTAATTGAGCTATGTGCATTGTCGAGACCAGGCTGTGCATGTAAATAAAAACAGTGATTGTAAAATGGACCCAAATAGTGCTGTATGTTGCATTTGAGAGAACGTTCCACTCAATAATTTAAAACATATATAAAATCAAGTAAAGAGTTTAGTTTTATAAGGAAACACAAACTATTCAAAATGAGTTATTTTGGTCTGAAAGTTGTTACTATGGTAACATGTTTTGTCTTGATTTTCAATGTCTATTACATAGGGCTATTTCAAATTCAAGTCTATCTTTACGACCTGAACCTCACCATGGAAACTGCAGCCAGTGTCTTGGGCTGTATTTTAAGTCGTCCTCCATTGACAAAATGACCTCGTATTTTATAATCAAGGTTAGAATCATTAAAACTTGTAGTGGGAACAGAAACCTAATGGAAAATAACTCAGTAGAGTCCTTGTAATGGGTCTTGATGTTGTTAAAAGAGAATAACAACATCAAGACCCATTGATGTTGTTATTGTGCATGTTTAACATACTTTTTTTTTTTGTGACAAGTTATTAAATAATTATAAATAACCAGGTTGACCAGGTTTAAATTTTTTGTGAAATTTTCTAAAATGTTTCCAGTGTAATTTCAGTGTAACATTTGAATGTTTAAAGAAAAAAGTACATTACTTTAACATAAATGCACTGTTCTCTTGACTTTCTCCTGACTTTATCTGGAGCGGCTGCATGTTTTGGAGGATATCATGGTGACAATCAAGTACAACCTCAGCAGGGGTGTCACTGGGTTTGTGTTATTGCTTTGTGCTTGTGACATTTATATTGTGTGACTGGCAGTTTAAGGGAAATGGCTGTAGACATACTCTCTGCAGCTTGTTTCTGCATGTACTAGCAGGATACATTAGTATGGATGTACAGTATTCTTTTGTCTGCTACTTTTGAGTTGAAAACAAAGGGTTTCATCTACATGCACTCTGTTTATACCCTGCCTCGCAACAGCACCACCCTGACCAGCTCCAGACATGTATGTCAGGAAAAAGTTCAATTATTATTGTCCTGACTTCCCCAGAGACATAAATGAAAAGGGCTTCAGTCATTTTGGACTTTAACCAAAGCAATGCCAGACAAATGTGTGCGCTTTCATTTTCTTTTATCAAAGTACTTATTTTAATCAGGATTTATTTTTGTTGTAACGTCCATGGTCTATATTCTCCTACACTCCTGTTGGTAAAAAGATTTTTGTTAATTTTTGAGTTTTATATGAGATTCTCATAAAATGCGTTGTGACATGAATGAATGTCTTTTTTCAGCGTATCATTTTTTACATAGCATCTTATTGCTCCTGGAAATATCTTCTAAAATTATAGCATTCTGGTGTAAATTTTTTATTTATTTTTATTTTGTAGCTGATTTTAATTTGTACAATTAAATCGACCGCTGATATCTTACCTAACCTACTGAGCTAACACACATTTGAATGGCTAGTTTTGTCTACACAAACACACTCACCTGATTTAAGAGGTTCTTTCTTCTGATTGGAAACAAAATACACGGGATTCCAAAAGAACGTGTTCTTCCATGCCACTGGCCAAACCCTATTAACCATGGAGTGCGCTTGTTTATAAAACTATTTTGCACTTAGTGAATTACAAATATATAATTTCATCTTTAATAGTTTCAAAACAGGAAGAGGAACCCATATTTGTGAAAAACTCTGTCATGGTTTAGTGCATTCATTGTCTTTATTCCGTTTCCGTGACTGTCAGTAGTACATCAGCATCTATTCCCAACATTAAAGGTTTTCTTTAAATTCTCATTGCACGTTTTATGAGAGAACATAGTATTGACAGCATGAGAGGCAGACTTAATTAACTTTGATCTAAAAGGATCTTGTGAAATAATGCACTGAAAGTCCACACGGAATACAAATCGCAGACTGCACTTTACCTGCCAGCTCCGGGAACATGGTAATAAGAAGATGACAATAACTGGTGACTATCACAGACCAAACTCTGCAGTGTGTTCAAGTGCAAAACTGACACCCTCAGGGCACTTACCCCGGAAACATAATGCATACTGAGGATATACATCACATAGCTATTTTCACTTTCCTCTCGTTTGTATTTTCCTTTGGTAGACACAAGCCTTCTGACTGTAATGCACCAATTAGACACTGTTCTCTCTTCTCTGGGTATTTCTTTACAAACAGGCGCCAACCATTTTCACAAAGCTGGCTACATATTTCAGCGTCTCAGTTACATGAACGCTCAAATTAAATATTTAAAGACTGAATAAATATTTAACTGTTTTTACCTTGTAATGTATGCGTTGATATGACCGTCACAATAGTGTAGGCAGTGTTTTCCTGTTAAATGATAAAATGTCCATGTCCATATTTGCTCAAAGCCATTACCAAAAACAAAAACAATACCAAGACCTTGGTTGATGTATTAAAAATGTCTAATCTTCTATGTTGTCACTAACCGCTTAGTCGAGAGAACTATTCAGTCTTTTTTCATTACTCAGGCTAATTCTGCAGTTATAAGGTTCTGGGTATTTAACAGCATTCAGCATTAGTCAAAAAGACAAAAGAAGAGCCAATACAAAATCTTACTTGTCAAAAGTAAAATCTTTAGGAGAATGCCTGCAACTGCTGATGTGCGATACCACTTCCTTTCCGATCCGATACCAAGTAAAATGCAGGCTGGTATCGGTGATACTGATCCGATACTTTGGGAAAATAAAAATTTAAAGTAGTGTATTTTAATTCATAGTTTTATATGAAAGACCACAGTGGTTGTTTTTATGGCAAGCACCCTGTGTAATCCACTTTAAATGATCTATTCTACAGGCAGCTTTATCTGACTAAAGCCGATTGAACTGTTGTGAGGTGATCTCAGGGTTTTATTATTTTATTAGTTACGTCAATACCATATTTCATCATATCATTTTTAACAAAACACTATTTAATATATTATATCCACTTGTTTGAACATCAGCACAACAACCTCCATCTAGACGCTAAAATCAGCAACAATGCTACACGTCGCCAACAGCGCCACATTTTCTCCCTCTTAGAGCCTACCTGCAGCATCCAAGGACTCAGAGAGTGACGTCTGTCGCTCCAGCAGCACCTGACCCTCTCCTCCCATTTCAGATCGCCTCATCATATTCTGTGTTAGATTTATTCTTAGATAGTTCTCTTTGTGATGTAGCCTCTTAACCTCACTACCTTTTACTGTCTTTCCTATCGTTGACATGACTATGTTTATGTTCCTTGTTGTCATTAGGACTTATTGAGCAGAATGCTGCGACGCTCACATAAACAGCTGTAGTTCACATATGACTAAGACAGGCTGAAGAAGAAGTAGTTTCTACCAACTGGGTATCACTTAGAAGAGATCGCGATAGTATAGTTACTTTCCACTGTGTTTCTGTTATTGATAAACTACACATTTTCCCCAATTCTAAAATATCAATATTTAATGTGAGAATTGATTCTATTACATTAATATCTAGTGTTGGAGGTATTTGCACACCACTAAACTGCACGTTTTTTTTTTAAAAAATTGGCTTTTTATGATTTTGAAAGGGAAGTCAAAATACCAGCACCAGTAGGAAAAATGTAAATAAAGTAATATGTAAATGTATTATTTCACCTGATGAATTTTATAGAAATACATTAGAAAAAGTTTATGCAAATGTTTTTTTTTTTTTAAACTTTTAAAACTTTTAAAAGGTTATGGCGGTGAATGTAGTTAGCATTAGCTACTGTAGTCAGTTTGTTTGGTAAATATCCAACCTGATGCTAGCAGTGGATGTAAGAAGGGATTCGTCAAGTCTTTAAGAATTTTATAAAAAGAATGAGACTAAATTATGATCAGCCAAGGGGCTGCATAGGGTGGATTTCTACAGTATTTTCAGGCACGACAGGACGATTACGTTGGTGTAAACGTGAAGAGAGCTGATGATTTATTGTTTAGTGGTAATGTGCTTTTCATTTACGTGGATCTGGGTTTTTTTTGCTATGTTGTCAAGAAAACTGCTTGTGTCCTGGTTGTGACTGTTGGCTGTAGTTTTTCTGATAGGCCCGGATTAGCAGCAGTGCACGGGGTCTCAGCAGAAGCTCGGCTCTCTGCCCAGCGCCGGACCATCGAGCGCAGGTCACCGACAGTTTGTCCGCAGCCAAGGGGTTTGAACGGCTTCACTTAAGCTACTTCTGAGTAAAAGTTACAGTTTCCAATGGTTCATCCTCAGTGTGATCTGATTTGTCTCTCAGCTACAAATGTGTAATAGAATGAAGCTTAGTTAATGCCAGCGTTAACGTGAGCGCTTGTGGTGATGTGTCATTTGTTTCTGGCCACAGTCCTGGGGAGGCAGGGTGAATTAGGGCTAAATCGTGGAAATTAGAGAGATTTTTTTTCAGGATGAGATTAAACATTAGAGTTGTTTCTCAGGACCAGACAAACCTTTTCAAACAAATCACTGCAGCTCAGTGTTGTTGACTAATTGCAGCAGCTAATGTTCTGATCATGTATATCAGCAACATTTATTATTGAATATTTATTTATATTTATCAATTTTTACAAAGCCAAAGTAAAAGCAGCACTCCTAGTTTTCAGTCATGTCCAAAGTTGCATGTGCAAGCGACAGTGTGTGACAATTTTTCATTAAAACATGAAATGAAATCTATTAGCCCCTCCGCCCAATATCACCACCCGCCACCACTGATCAGGGGCGTAGTTTATTTCATCAAGTGCAGTGTAGTAAATTCATCCTAATCTAAAGTAAATATGAAAATGAGCTGAGGCAAAAACCTCTGGGGTGCACAGGTTGTATCAGAGGAGACTTCACGCTGCCTGGTTAGACATGAATAAACCTGACGAGAACACGGGCTGGACCTGCTGTAAGTGAGGGAGAAAAGGTTTAAACAAGTGGAGGGACTTACTCTCAACACATTTTAGATTGGGTGAATCTTTTTTTAGAGAGTGTGACTGTGTATGGACAAAAAACTAAAATGTGTCCACAAATGTGCTTATGTCATAGTGCTTAGGCAGTGACTTTTTATTTTATTACATTTTTTTCAAACAAGATTAGTGGCAATATATTTAAGAATCAGAAAAGCAATTTTACAATATTCACACTATTATGACTTAAAATTTTTTACTTTTGGCTTTGCAAAAGTTAAACTTATCAAGAAATATATATATATTTAAGTAAATATTTACTTATCTTGCTGGTGCCACTAGCAATTAATGTGTGACTCTATGATGTGTTTGGCTCTTATTTCAACATTTGAAGTCTAAATATCTCAAATGGAACATCATTTTTAGTGCTTTGACTCGTGGGTTCTGTGATTCATGATATTACTAAAACTATAAATTTGGGATATGCCATACAGCCTTAACTTTAATGCTATCCTTTTAAATGTAAATGCAACTACAGAACCATGAGTATGTGCTTTGGTCAATGTTGAAGAGCCACTTCAAAAGCTCGAGTGGACACACACAGTCCATTCTTATTTATGTTTTTAAAAGGCACCGAGACCCAGCTGCCCTCCTCAGTCGTTCCCTGCAATTCTTCTTCATGGCAGTATTTACAAAGTCTGACTGACAGTACCCTCACTCTATTATTACCCTCCACCTTCTGAATAATACACTGGCTGCATCTTTTGGTGCGCGGTCCTCATATGACCCAGAAATCTGTCCAGAGCTTTTATATTTCCCTTTATGAAGCAACAAGCGGGAATCTCAGGTCTTATAGCACAGCAGCACACCTCCTAATTAGAAGTCTTTTAGTGTTGCTGCAGCTAATCATGCACAGTAATATCAAAGTGGATTCACGCAGAACAACAAAATTAGATCATAAAGTCTGACTTGCTTTTGCAGTAAATAAAATTAGGACTGCTTCAAGCACAGACTTTTCCAATCCTCTATTTGAATGCACAAGAAAAACACTATACAATAATGCCTCCAGAATATCTCCACTGCAAAGTTCAGATGTGTTTATATTATTATTTGGACGCCAAATAATAAATGTGATGCTGTAAAGAAATTAAAGACACTGCTGCACAGTCTATTTTAAGCAATTGAGTTTGGAAGTCAAAACACTGGATGAGTTTCAAACAAACCGACAGCTAATCAGAGGGGAGCTTGTCATCAAAAGCATTCAGCGCATCATAAAACCTCAATTCGAAATATTCCCCATGCAAGTCCCTTCTTCTCAGACATTCGCCTCGGTCGCCCAATGCATTACAATGAAAAGTGAGGCAAAGTGCATTTAAGGTGATGCAGTGTTTGTATAATCAATGTGTGAGTTTAAAAGGTGACAAGGCCTCTTTAAAGGTGACATTTGTAGGATGTGAAAACTATCATTTCCCACTGCTTTTTCCAGAATCCATTGTGGTGACGAATCAAATATGTTCATAAAACGAGCATACATGTTGGAGTGAGGTAAAGGACGTGAAGCATTATAAAACAGTGGACAAGAGAAGGTTCTCAGTATTGTCTTTAAATAACACTGGTCTTGGACAGTGGATTTTAACTTAAGACTACAGCTAATACTACGACTATCAGGTCGGCACGTTTTTACCGTGTATTACGGTACAAGTCTAGTAAAAAACTATTTATCACATATATGCAATTTTGTGTTTTACTTTTCAGTGCTATTTTCACTCGTGTGTAGGCTGTTCTTTGTCGTCAAAAGACGTGTTCAGGTGTCTTTATTCATACCTGTAGGTAAATTGGTTTTGCAGTACAAGAGAAAAGGAGCCTCCTCATACACACATTACATAAATACAGTATAAATAATGGAAACAATATCTAGAAACAAACTATTTATTCAAGATTAAAGTGTTTTTTTTGTTCTTAACCTTCGGTAGGTGTCAGTAGGGTCACCTTGTCCCAACAGTGCTCCATATAGCTCAGTATGGGACACTATTTTAAGACTGTAGCTTTTGTGTGACTTGCTTCCTGTGGTCTTAACTAAAATGCTGCTCTCTTTGACGCATGACTACAATTTCCCCCAATTTGTAGAATAGACTTTTAGTGAAATAACTTCTCTCAATGAACCAGGAGAATGCTATGTTTACGTAAATTATGCAAATGTAAAACTACACTGGAGGGAAACTTATTATGTCATTTCTATGTCTGGCATCCATAGAGCCCTGCTGCCTTCACATCCTGGTTCAATATTCCGGCATTGATTGGGATTAGCTGTTGTCTGTAGGTCACAACTGTGCAGAGCGGCAGACCGCAGAGGATTAGGAACCGGGATTACAGAGGGAGAGAAGACAAACCGACATAAGGCCATAACAGCCTTTTCATCTCCACAAATCCACATGTTATGTATCTGTAAGTTATATGTAACCATCAAACTTATTTCTGCATTACACCGCAGACAGCATGATGAACTATGACCCTGTGGCCTGTCACAGACCTTTACTGTTGTTATAACTTTGTGCAGGAGACTTCTGAATGCCTTAGTACGTATTATTCTATTTAATTGGAAACAAAATCGATTAAAACAACAGATTGATGTTGCTTTTGTGCACCAGCGCTGAAGGGATAGGAACACAGTGAACATTTAGTAGCTACATTTTTAATGCAGCGGGACTGGTGAGGCCCAATTAAGGTAAAATGAGTGGGTTTTGGAGAAAACTATGGGATTACTGCCAGTGTGTTTAGTTCTGTTTTTTCTCACTGACCTGTATACACAGAGTAATGCTTCATTCATGTGAGTCCAGTTTTCATTGCTTTTAAATCTGAAAGTCAGAATAATAACATTTACAACCTAGTTTAAGAATGCTAAATAAATAATAATAATTACATGAAAAAATGTATGTAATCAGTCTAATTATGCAGCCTAATATCCAACAGCAGACTATAGACTAAGAGTTATGTAGTTTGTTTGTTTATGAGGATCCCCATTTGCCATTGTCTTGATCATATTTATCAAGGTCAGACACAGACTTTATCTTTCTGTTGTTTTGTCTTCATACTTTTAGTCCACTTCTTTTAGTTCAGACCAAAACTGAAATTAAATTTGTTTCAAGTCTTGGTCCACTTGGCATTCAAGGGCATTTTCAAATGCTCAACAAACAACATAAATGATAAGAACTTTTTCAAAAGAGACATATTAGATGGCTAAGCACCAATTTGAACAGCAACATCCATTTTGCATGCAGGCCCTGGGCTTGCTGGATTTTTAGCAAAGAAAGCACCAAAACGCTTAGGCTTTTATTGGACATCATTAAAAAATCCAGTTTAGTTTTAGTGTACGTTTCCCATTGGTCCACACGATGTCCACACGATGTCCACACGATGTCCACACGATGTCCACACGATGTCAGTGGTTATGGGTTTCTCGTTGATGCACCAAAACAGGACATGTAAGTGTCTAAGACAGTAAGTGGCAGAGTTAGTGCCACCCAAATATGGATTGTAGGCTGTAAAAAGAAAAGCTGGGTTAATGTTTTTTTCCAGCAGTGTTGTAGACTTGTGGCCTGTGGATTTCAACTGGCTGTAGGGCTTTTATCACCTACATTTATATATATTTAAGTAGCTTTCCTGCAGTGAAAAGTAATCTATTCTGTTACTCCAGTGTTCCATTTACTTTGCAACATACATTTTCTTTACTACCAAGATTAGTTTTCTTTATTCAAACAATGCTAATAAAGACATCTTAATATTTGTCATTGTCAGTCTGTTCTTTTATTTTCTCTGTAAAGATGAGTTGTTGGGCCAGACGTACTTTTGCTATAAACAAATCAGGATATCACGTACAAGAGAACATGACTAACTGATGATGACATGAGCATGGAAATGTGCTTATGCGTGCTTAGTGAAACCAAAAAGGATTATAAAAATATAACCTTGGGCTGCAGCTTGATTCTCGCAAGATTTGTGACTTAACAAACTTGCAAAAATTATTTTGATCTGCTTCAAGCAAAGATGTCAAGGTCTGAACCCTGGCCTCAACGGCTCGTTGTGGCCAATGACGTGGCAGCACTGACAGGTCTGGGCGTGTTTTAGGTTTGACGATGTAGGCAGAGTTTTAACATTACAAACGTAAACAACATGGCGCAGCCCTAAATTAATAAAACAGTAGTTGATAAATCCATTCATCAACCATATATTATTATTTTGCAAACACTTTCAACGGGAGCCCTCCCAGGTGGATGCTGTAGAGCAGGGGTGCTCAATACGTCGATCGCGATCTACCAGTGGATCGCAAATACTGGTAGATCGTGAGAAATATATATATTTTTTTAAAAAGACGTTAGCCAATCATCCATCCAATCGCTTGATGGATATACAGGGCAGCCAGTCAGATGACATCTGGATTTTTCTGACGCTTAGGTATTGTGCAATATTGGCTCATACGCTTATGAAGGTACATCAACATACATTAAACATATAAAGAATCCTCATTATATTTGTAAATAAATATATGTTTTGCTTTTTTGTAATCGGTAGATCATTTAAGTAGCTCGCCTGCTGAAAAAGTGTGACCCCTACTGTAGAGCATGTTCTGTGGAGCAGAGTCAGGTTAATAAAAATACACCTTAAAGTTGTTGAGTTGAAACTGCAGAGGCTGAGACAACCCCAGAAGACCAGGCAATGTTTAGTTTGAATGCTGTGCTTCTTTGTGACTAAAAGCCACTTCTCTCTGTTTAGATTTCGCCCTGAGCACCACTAACAGTCCACTCCCCGGTGCTCCAAGTGGTCTCGCAGGGTTAGATTGCTCTAGCACCACTCTGATTTAAAGGGACAGCCCGTAACTGCATAAATAATGTATGTAAGTTGAAAATAAATTTGGTGTGTACTACAGATTAGAAGCTGGCCGTTTTATTCTTTTTCCTCACAACACATATGCTGTATAGTTGTATTGATTGTCCAGTTTATATTGCGTTAGGTTGTTCAGATGGAAAGCCTGATGTAATAAAATACAGAATACAAAAGTATCTGTATCTATTTTCATCATGGATTAAAGCTTCAGAAAAGTCTGTTGTTGGTAAATAGGCAAATATCTAAAGGTTACCATTTGTCTCCTTTATACAGGCTCCAGAGAAAAACAGAAATATACACCGTGTAATTCATCAAAACATAAAGATAACTTATTCAAATTGAACACAAGAATCATGATTGATTTGTGTGTTGCTTACTCTTTTAAAGTAAACCAGAAACATGTGACATTGTTAAAGTTTCTCTGGAGATGCCTGTTGAAGTGTTGTATGAGTTTTATTTTCCAAAATATTCTGCAAGTGAATTGTCCGCAACATTAAATGCAGTACAAAATAAATTATTGTTTGTTTAAATCATGAAATTGCATTTGAAAATATAATATACCATCATTATTATTATTTTTTGATCAGAGTTTCATGCATTTCAAGACTCTAGCCCTTCGGTCACATTGTCTATGATTTGCTCAGAGAACCGTGGTTACCTACAAGTAACCTCCGGTTGGTCTCGCTGGTTAGGGTTAGGGTCCCTAACACCTCATTCACAACATAAGGCTGCACTGGTGACTATGTTTTTATCTGCTAAAGAATATGAACGTGTGCTAAGCTGAGTTAGATATTAAGGGAGTATACTGTCCAACATTTAACGTAGAGCAGTGTTTTTACGCTCTATGGGGACTTCATATTACTTATTTACAAATATTATGTGTGCAAGTAGCTTCCAACTTTAAATAAATGTTAAATACATGTCATGGTCAAGCTGTTCTTTTGAACCAGTCACAAAGCATTATGGTCTTTTTGGACTGTCTCGTCTCGAGTGAATATCGCTGTCTGCTGCTTTTCATAATGCATTTGGGAAAAAAAGTGCTCCACTAGACACTCAGAAACCACCAGAGACTAAGGAGCAATTTTCTGTCACAGTCTAGACTTGGATTACATACAGCCTTCCTAAACTGGTTTCCAAGGTTACCAACAACAGGATGTCCAAAAATGATCAAAATCTTATTTTTTGGTGTTTGATGAGGTTGCAATCATATTTCATAAAAAAAGAATTCCCCATGTTATTTTACAGTTTAGATACTTCAATAACAGGATTGTACAGTTAAAAAATGTTGTAGCCTGCTTCCACAGATAAAACAGAGGGCCTCATTTGGATATGTGCACAGGCCCGACTCAAACTGACCACAACAGATTATAAAACGCGTTTCCATGACATAATTTGGAAACCTTTCTCAAAAGTTAAAATTTCTCTGCCTTTGTTCATCATATGTTAATCTTAACTCCTCTTACTTGTGCTCCAAAACACTTTGAATGCAATCAGCGGTGGTTTAATTTTGCTGGAGGAGCCATTTTGCCGTTCATTGTCATTTGTACTTCTGGCCACAGTGTAGGACCTCATCATCAGTTGAGTTAATGAACTGTAGTAATTGCAAAGAGACCAGCTTTAGGTGCTGCAAACTGGTGGTACTCACTTTATTTAACAGTATCTCTATGTGACCTGTTTTATATCTTTCTAATTTTGAACAAAACACTGGCCAGTAATCACAGATCACATAATAAATTGGCCCAAAACCTTGTTGGATCAGTACAGTGATCTTTTAATTGGAGAATGGAGAAACCTTAATAGAAAGGAGAAAGAAAAAAACACAACATTGCTGTGATTTCTCACACAAAGATTGTCTTGTTTTTGTGATAAACCATCATGTTTTAAGAAGAAAGAGACCCTACACTACAATATATTGTACTGAACTTACGTAACTGAACTTAGCCACTGATTGTTAGATCAGGGGGGGCAATTTATTGGAAGGCATCAGTCGCAGCGGGACAAGACAAACACAGCGGCATTAATCAACAATCATCAGTAAGCATGTCTGCGCAACGGGTCAGACTATTAAGAGTAGAGCAGCCCATACTCGCTGCCATATAGGCCAGTATACGGGTCATTAAGTGTGGTGCAGTACAGCAGCAGGTCCTTGATGAATGTAGTAAAAGCACTTTCCAGTTTCAGTCGTTGCTTTGTCATTTAATATTACATTCTCAGTCTATTTGGGATTAACCATGGCTCAGACTGCATCAGTAGAAAACCACCAACTTTAAAGAAACAAGAAAACAAACAATGACCATATTTTGATCAAACTTTGTAACAGATTTGGTCTTAAAGCAGTCTTGCGTAGCTCGTACCCAGGAGAGGCACAGATTCCTCTCTGTACGACTGCACTGTCGACGCTTTAGTAGAGATTATCCAAGCTGGCAAGTTTGGAAGAAAGAACGGTAGGGTCACATTTGGCTATTTTTTTACAAATACAACTCTGCTAGGGTCTAGTGTTTTGGCCTATTTCCTTTGTAGAATAGTGTAGTAGAGTTACACAGGGCTGCTTTAAATATATATATATATATTTTCAATAACTCTAAATCTCTGTTAATAAAAAGTTCTCAAAAGCTTTTATCTAATAGGTCTCTCTTAGATCAGTCTTAAATGTCACTTATGTTTTTCGATGAAGATGCCCTTCACTTTACACAAAATGGCCGACCCTACGGACAAGGCTAGTATCACTAGTTTGGTTTTAGACTTGGATCAAGGAGGATTTATTAATGGTATCTAAAGACTATAGTTGATTAATTCATTTGAATGGATTGTCTTTATGTTCAGCTCTGGGCTTACATTACAACAACATGCCACAGACTGCATCAAATCAACATTTTCACAAAAACTGAATGTGTGAATCTTAAAGCCCTTGAAGTCTCTTATAAAAAAAAGGAAAATAACTTGCAGCTGTTTTGATTCACAGATATAAAGAAAACAACAAATAAAAATGAAATACATTTTTTATCAAACAGACCGTGACGATTTTCAGTTGTTTTTTGTTCTGCCAAACATTCAGATGTAATTTATGCTCTACACAAGCACAGAATGCAGACAAGAATTTCACGGCTTATTCTGAGAGAAAGCAGAAAATTAAATACTGTGAAACTCAGGAACTAAAGTAATGTTTTTACAATCTTTGTGGCAAATAGGAGCACCCTTTTCAACTGGCTTTAGTAAATGTACTATATGTTTGGAGCATCTCTTTTGCTAAATTTAATAAAAAAAAAACTGAGAGCACTGCATTAAAATGGATAGTTATATTCTGTAAATATATGTTTATGCACCTTACCTGCCTTATAATCTGTATACGTTTTGTAATTTTTTTGTAAATTCTAAGTAGATCTTTAGACTTTTTATTGCTTATTGTATATATATATATATAAAAAAAAAAAAAACTTTGTCCTTCACCCTCCGCGGGTGGTCTCATCCTTCGAGCTCGGGTCCTCTACCAGAGGCCTGGGAGCTTGAGGGTTCTGCGCAGTATCTTTGCTGTTCCTAGTACTGCACTTTTCTGGACCGAGATGTCTGGTGTTCTTCCAGGGATCTGCTGTAGCCACTCTTCCAGTTTGGGGGTCACTGCCCCAAGTGCTCCGATGACCACGGGCACCACTGTCGCCTTCACCTTCCAAGTCTTTTCTAGCTCTTCTCTGAGCCCTTGGTATTTCTCTAGTTTCTCATGTTCCTTTTTCCTGATGTTGCAATCACTTGGTATTGCCACATCAACCACAACGGCTTTCCTCTGCTGTTTGTCGACCACCACGATGTCTGGTTGGTTCGCCATTACCATTCTGTCAGTCTGAATCTGGAAGTCCCACAGGATCTTGGCTCGGTCATTCTCTACCACCTTTGGAGGTGTTTCCCACTTTGACCTTGGGGTTTCCAGTCCGTACTCCGTGCAGATGTTCCTGTACACTATGACAGCCACTTGGTTATGGCGTTCCATGTATGCTTTCCCTGCCAGCATCTTACACCCTGCAGTTAAGTGTTGGATTGTCTCAGGGGCCTGTTTGCACAGCCTACACCTTGGGTCTTGTCTGGTGTGGTAGATCTGGGCCTCTATTGCTCTGGTGCTCAGGGCTTGTTCCTGTGCAGCCATGATGAGTGCCTCTGTGCTGTCCTTCAGTCCGGCCCGTTCTAGCCATTGGTAGGATTTCTTGATATCAGCCACTTCAGTTATGTTCCGGTGGTACATCCCATGTAGGGGTTTGTCCTCCCATGATGGTCCCTCCTCCAGCTCCTCTTCCACTGCTCCCCGTTGCCTGAGACATTCACTAAGCACGTCATCTGTCGGGGCCTTATC
The DNA here is from genome assembly GCA_024349245.1 of Neodontobutis hainanensis. Taxonomy (NCBI): domain Eukaryota; kingdom Metazoa; phylum Chordata; class Actinopteri; order Gobiiformes; family Odontobutidae; genus Neodontobutis; species Neodontobutis hainanensis. Next base: position 14,686,547 of record JALDNG010000002.1, on the reverse strand, counting down.
TTTGATGTACTTGTGGATCTTGGATGTTTCATCCTGGATAGTGGCTCTCACACTCACTAGTCCACGGCCGCCTTCCTTACGGCTAGCGTACAGTCTCAGGGTGCTGGATTTGGGATGGAACCCTCCATGCATGGTGAGGAGCTTTCGTGTCTTAACGTCTGTGGTCTGTATCTCTTCCTTTGGCCACCTTATTATTCCTGCAGGGTATCTGATCACTGGCAGGGCATAGCTGTTTATTGCCCGTGCCTTGTTCTTGCCATTGAGCTGACTTCTTAGGACTTGCCTTACTCGTTGGAGGTATTTGGCAGTTGCTGTTTTCCTTGTTACCTCTTCAAGGTTGCCATTTGCCTGTGGTATTCCAAGGTACTTGTAACCATCCTCAATGTCTGCTATTGTTCCTTCTGGTAGTGAGACCCCTTCTGTGTGGACTACCTTCCCTCTCTTTGTCACCATTCGACTACACTTCTCAAGCCCGAATGACATCCCAATGTCAGAGCTGTAGATCCTGGTGGTGTGGATCAGTGAGTCAATGTCCCGCTCTTAGCGTATAGCTTGATGTCATCCATGTAGAGGAGGTGACTGATGGTGGCCCCATTCCTGAGTCGGTATCCATAGCCAGTCTTGTTGATTATTTGGCTGAGGGGTTCAGACCTATGCAGAACAGCAGTGGGGACAGAGCATCTCCTTGGTATATGCCACATTTGATGGATACTTGTGCAAGTGGCTTGCCATTGGCCTCAAGGGTGGTTTTCCATAGCCTCATTGAGTTTGCAATGAAGTGTCTTAGAGTCCTGTTGATGTTGTACATCTCCAAGCATTCAGTGATCCATGTGTGTGGCATTGAGTCATATGCTTTCTTGTAATCAATCCAGGCAGTGCACAGGTTGGTGTGTCGGGTTCTGCAGTCTTGGGTGACTGTTCTGTCAACCAGGAGTTGGTGTTTGGCTCCTCTGGTTTCTTTTCCGATGCCCTTCTGTGCTTTGCTCATGTATTGATCCATGTGCCCACTTATCTTAGCCGCGATGATGCCTGACATGAGCTTCCATGTTGTGGAGAGACAGGTTATTGGCCGATAGTTGGATGGGACTGTACCCTTTGTGGGATCCTTCAGGATCAGGATTGTACGCCCTTCGGTAAGCCATTCAGGGTGTGTCCCATCCCTTAGCAGCTGGTTCATTTGTGCTGCAAGGCGCTCGTGGAGTGCAGTGAACTTCTTTAGCCAGTAGGTGTGGATCCTGTCAGGGCCCGGTGCTGTCCAGTTTTTCATACCTGAGACTCTTTCTTGGACATCTGCCGCTGTGATGGTAACTGGATTCTGTTCAGGGAGGTTGCTGTGGTCCTCTCTCAGAGCCACCAGCCACTGTGCATCGCTGTTGTGTGATGCCTCCCTCTCCCATATATTTTTCCAGTATTGTTCAGTTTCCAGCCTTGGTGGGTCGGCTCTGCTGTTATTATTACCCTGCCACTGAGCGTACACTTTCGCAGGTTGAGTTGCGAACAGCCGGTTTATTCTTCTGGCTTCATTCTCTCTTGTGTACCTCTTTAGGCGGCTGGCCAAGGCTTGGAGCCTTTGTTTGGCAGTTTCAAGTGCTTCAGGTATTGGCATCTGGTTGTACCTATTGGGTACTTGTTTTCTCATTGCACCTTTCTTGGCCTCTGTCAGTTGGCTCACTTCTCTCCGTGCCTTCTTGATTTTAGCCTCCAGTCTTTGTTTCCATGGTGGGTATTGTTTATCATGGTTCCCATGGTTGCTCTTATAGCCAAGCATCTCAAGGATCACTGCTGCTGAGGTGTATATTAGCTCATTGGTTTCAGTGATGGTTGCGGTAGGGATCGCACTTAATGCTGCATTCACATCTTCTAGGAGACTTTCTGATGGTACTTCACTTAGCCGTTGTAGTTGGCGTCGGGGTTGCCTTTCATTCATTCTCGCCATGATCTTGTCTTTCAGGTCAGTCGCTGCCTCGTTCAGCGTTATTGCACTTGGGGCTTCGTACCCAATCTCTGGTTGGGGAGCCCTCGTTGGCTCCCCACTGACCTCTCGTCCTGGCTCCCCCTTGCCGTAGCATTTGTGTTGTATCTCGTCAATCTCAAGTTGTGATAGCAGTTGCCGCTTGTGGATGTTGGAACACTGAGCTACTAGGTGCTTCGGTGTAAGCGTGGACTGTGGGTTTCGAAGTAACCATTCATCCCACATCCTCTTCATGTAACCCCTCTGACTGGGGTTACTGGAGTAGTAGCATTCCAACAGAGCCTTGTTATCGCATCTCGTCCATCTCCGTGCTGTTCCTGTTTTTGTTCCAGTAGCCCATTTGTCATCAAGTTGCTCTGGTTCCCCAACACCTGACGCAGACCTTGTTTGGCCGGTCGCCGTCTGATCCGGCTTCTCATAGCATTTATTGTCTCTCACCATTTTATGAGGTAGGCAGTAGCGAAGGGTCTTGCCTAAGGACCCCCACTGGATAGCACCCGAGGGGATTCGAACCCGGGTCCCCGTGTGAAAAGCCCTGTCCTTACCAGCTGAGCTATCCAGCTGCTGTATATATATATATATATGCTGTATATATATATATATATATATATATATATATATATATATATATATATATATATATATATATATATATATATATATATATATATATATATATATATATATTATATATTATTGTATTTATATATATATATATATATATATATATAAATACAATAATATATAATATATATATATATATCTTTTGTAACTTTGTGATTTGCACCATATATATATATATATATATATATATATAGATATATAAGCTATATATCTTTTGTAACTTTGTGATTTGCACCAACATGCTACAACAAATTTCTTGTATTGTGAACTTTTTCAGTTTTCCTAACAATAAATCAGATTCTGATTGCAGATTTTTTAAAACTCTTATTGACCACGCAACCTTTTACGCAGTTTGTCCAAAACAATGAGCACCTTACACCACTAAGGACACTGTATTCTTCTCTATGTTTTTTTCTACTCATTGCCGATTGTCCTGAAGCAGCAAGAGCTCACTTCTGTCAAAGATCAGGTCAAGTTTATTTGGCTTTTTTTTGTCCCTCTGATGCGGGCAACTTTGTCATTCAGTAGCGCTAACCAACTAAACTAACAAAGATTCTTAATGTAAATGCACTCAGTAACGCGTGCTGTGCAAATATAATGCATATTTAATATATTAATGTATAGCTAATATTGTTTAGACTATAGTATCCACATCTTCAAATACAGGGGTCCCCACCTTTTGAATACTACGCACCAATTTCAAACTCTGCAATGTTTTCACGGACCGTTTTCCATTCATTACGAGTTGTACATGCATGTGTTTGGTGGGAGGAAGCTGGAGTACCCGGAGAGAACCCACAGTAACACGTGGAGGACATGCAGACTTCTCACAGAAAGACCAGAGTCGGCCGAGAATGTTTGAGTCTACCGGGATTTGAACTCACAACCTTCTTGCTGTAAGGCAAAGTAAATTATTGAGGGAATGCATTTCTATTGGATTTGAAACCAGCTTTTTGATAAAGCCCAACTTTTGTCGTTTAAACTTTAACTTTATTGAACTGAGGGTGCGACAATCTGAAAAGAGGGTAAAAGGCAAGCTTTCATATCCCTGTAGAACCAGGCCTGTGTGCAGCAATCCCACAATCCTGACTTTACTAAAGGATATTACCCATAATCCCCTTTGTTGTGACATTTCAAACAACGTGGGTGTTGTTTCCTCAGAAACAAAGAGCAAGGGGCGAAGTGAACAACCAGCGAAGAAAAGGCAAAAACACAACTTATAAAAGAATATATATATATTCCTGTTGCTCAGGTAATAACATTGTGCTGCCATTTAGCAAAAGACGCTACAAAAGATGCCTTTTACAAGGTTCTGTCTGCATTCTGAGACATTTTGTGATATGGAGTTTTAAAGTTATGACATTCTAACTAGCAACAATGAGGAGCAAGCTTTTTTAAAAGAAAAAAGTCTATAAACATTGGGGCCTGATCTTTTTGATCAAAACGCAGGTATCTGGCGAAGATGGAAGCGTGTTGAGTGTCCAAATCTACTTAACTTCGATTTTTAGAGCGAAGACTGGAAAAAATACGCAGGACTTGAATCGGTGCAAGTATCACGAGGCAGGATTTGTGTGACTTGTGTTTTGCTTTTAACCAATCACAGCGCTTTCCTCCAGTGCAGCGCTGATTATTATTATCATTAAATTCTATTTCTTTTAGCCTATTATTTTTATTTTAGAATCATTTGATATCATGCATGACTATTCTTTTTCATTGTTTAATTTGTTGTAAAGCCCTTCATTTTAAATATGAGATAAGCAAACTATTAGAAGAATACTAATCATTCAGACAAGCTTATACTTTTTATCACTCATTTTCTTTTAAGCAAAGTCACTAAAATCCAGATAAAAACATAAAACCTACAGCTACATGTCTGGACATGCTCTGTGTCAACACGAGAGAAGTGTAGCATTTTAAAACAAACATTTTAGACTATTGTCATTTGGTAGTGGACTAAAGACAGAAGAAACCACACAGGGATTTTTCCTTTACTCACGTCATGTAAAGCTGTTTTAGAAGTGTGAGTCTTAGTTGGTCTCAGTCACATGGACACGAATCACTTCAGCTTCAAAACAAGCTGGAAAGCTGCGTGGGTCTCAGAGCAAAACGGAGCCTTGCACAGACAGAGCAGACCCCTGTCAGGACTTGGTCCAGGCCCAGAAAGAGATGAGGGAAGTGGATGATAGCTTCAGTTTGGGACAGTACCTTTGTGATGCTCCAAACACAGATCCAAGCTCCTGATCAGCTGTGTTCCCGTGAGTTTCCTATGTTCAGTTTCTAAAACCCCGCTTTCTCCTTCAATTTTTTTTTCTTCTTACTCCCTGCCCCAATCCCTGCCCCAATTTTAACGTGTGTATATTTTTATTTAGCCGTGCGCTTTCCTTGCTGTAGCAAAACTATTATCATTTTTTTTTTTTAGCAAACAAGTGCTTTGGTGCTTTGATAAAGCTGTGGTTGTAAAAAAATATAATTAAGGTTGGTAGATTTGTCATTTCTCAGTAATGTTTCAGGATATAAGAGAATATTTTAAATAATTTCTATTTCTATTTGTAAATAGAATAGAATAGATCAAAAAAATTTGAAAATAAAAAAAAATCTATTTTAACACCAGAGCATGTGTGTAATAATAAAAATAAAAAAGTGTGTCAATAACTTCACGTCCTAATTAAATTTAATAATGTAAGCATACATCCCATGCTCCTGCACCTAAAATCAGCTGCAATGGAATTTAAACAATGACTGTACAAAATATGGGCGTCCATTGCTCCCCTATTCACTGATATTGTCGTTGACAGGGGAATAATGGCCGTTACATCCGGGCTTTTAGGCTTTTACTCCATAGTAAAACAATAGTTTTCAGATAGCATAAATGGACATATTAATAACCCCCTCCCGAGTTGTCTTGTAGTAAAAACTTAGCTCTAGAGACTGGAGCCATCTTTTGTACCAGGCTGTAAACATGATTTTTACACTTTTAAAGTCGCCATTGGGTTTCTCCTTATATTTCTGCTTCTGGAGCCTGCCCTCTGCTGGACGGCGGTATATCGCTGTATATGGCTGTATGGTGGCACCCTTACTTTAGGACCTTTTTAGATGTTCCATGAGAGAGGCTTGGCTCATTGACTTGTACTCTGACCAAGATCAGCTGTACCCATCTGCACAATGCCACGCCTCGCTTTTTTAACCACCACCCCTTGCGCCGTTTCAAGATACGGCCCCATAAATGTATAACTGAAACACACTTAATATCATTCAAAGATTATCCAGGAATAAGAATGATTTTGACTAAGCTTTAGAAATGCTGTGAGGACAGAGTTGTAATAGTCCATCTATATGCCACCTCAGAAAACTCCAAAATATCCCTAAGTTATGCAGTTTGATTTGAAGGTTTGTCATTGTCAACGTTAAACCAGTTCTAGGAGTGTTTACTATTCCTGACATGTCTGTGGTCAAGGCCCTGCTAAACGCAGACCATGCAAAAATGGACTTCGCCATAGACCACTGTGTCATCTTTCATAATAAATGTTAGAATGTCTGCTTTATGATTCAGGGCTGCACATGCACATGCTTCTCCTCATATCAGACATTTTTCCAGCGTTTAATTAATGAATGCTTTGTGCTCATGCATTGTAATGGGCTTTCTTCTAATTGTCTTCTAAAGATGTCATGTTCTTATGAAAACTATTTAACCACTTTTTTCCAAGTTACAGCTCTTTCAGCCGACCCTAGTGACCAGTTAGAAGCTCAAACTTTTGGTAATTTTATATATTGTAGTTATTCGTTCCATTTCTAACATGCGTCTGCCACTTGTCTCCTTTTGAAGAATCAAGGCACCAAATATATTTTGGCAATCTGGAACTACAGGGGTAGAAGCAAAAGGTGGGTTTAAGATGAGCTGTGTTTCTTCTAGATTGTAATCAAATGTGTGTGTGAGATCATGCAGACTCATAGTCATTGTACTTTTCTCAATGGTGTTGGCGGGATTTGCTAAATGAAACTTCAGACAAGGCAGGGTGAGACTTAATTGTAGTCTGTGAGCAATAGTAAACAACTGTTGATGTATGCACTAACCATGCCATTATCAATAAAACAAGCCCGGCAGCTGTGTCAGAAGTTTGCTTGGCACTGTTAGAACTCAAGTTATGTTTACGAGTGAAGATGGTGTTACGTAGAGAACATTTTCACCCTGCCAAAGCAAAACAAACTCACTGCAGGATCTAGTTGTTCTTCTGTGGTATCTGGCATAGCGCATGTGAATATAAATATCTGTACGCGTAGCCTGGGTCTTTATAAAGAACAGGTGCGGAGGAGTCGTGAGCAGCGTAGCGTCAGGTTTCTAATAAAAACTAAACTCTGAAATCTTGTGAGATCTCTGTTACCAGTCAATAGAGCAACTCAGCGTCACTTTAGGCACAAAACAAACCTAATAAAACCAAAAGAAAATGACAACCAAAAAGAATTAAAGGCCATGTCCAAAACCAACACCCAGTCGCTCTATAGAGCTAGTCAATATTCTTGGACTCCTTTTGACTATTTATTTCTGTCACTGTTAATCATCTGCACAGATAATTGGACATCTTAAATAAACTCTGGCAAGACTTTAGCGATAATTAGAAATGAATCCCTTGAAGAATAACAATATGTCATATTTACATGCTGATTGCTGCAACTCTTTTATGCTTTAACAACAAAGAAGCTGTCATGCACGTGCTTATGCAAGCTAAGGTACTTTATAGTGCTCCGTAAATCTGTGCAGTGACTGTCTCCAGACACATTTTTCCGGTTATTGTATTACAAAAGTTCTGCTAAAAGGACATTTAGGTGAATGTTGTATTGTGCATATATATTATTAAAACTATTATCCACCAGGAAGTCATTTTTACCTCCTTTGACGTTTTAAATTCATGTTCTTACAAAAGCCTGATTTCTTACACTTTTATGTTAAAGTGGCTGTATTGTCCAGTAAAATCTGTGCTTTTGGAATAAAAGGTTGGACAATTATGGTCATTTAGTCAAGGTGGAAGATTCAATGCTTTGATTTGAGTAGCTTGATTCAACTATAAATCTCACAGAGGAATTATTGTGGAGGTGTTATGAAACAAGGATCATGCCACTTTCAGCTCAGCGTCTGATTTAATAGAGCTACTAGTTTTCTGTTAATGTACAATCTATTTTTTGTTAATGCTGTAAATAAAAATTTGAAAAGAAAAGAGATTTTAAGTTTTATACATTTTTGAATGCATGAAAGAATCCTAACCACTCCTGTGATAGTTTTCATTTTCCCTTTCCATAATCTGTGACCCACAAACGAGCATCTTGGCAGCAAGGCTTTATCTGTAACAATGTCTGGGATGAGAAATTCTAAAGTGAGAATGCATTTTGAAATTGTAAAAGATGATCCAAAAAAAGTCAAATGCATGTTGTCCTTGGAGCTCATGTCTTAAGTTCCTTCCTTCCCCAAAAAATTGTAACTACTGTCCACGCTGTTATTTATATTAACTCTATTAATAACGAGTGAACAAATACAATATGATTTGGGGACTTCGATATCTCTCCCTAGTGTCAGAGTGATGACTACAGTCCATCTAGTTGTGCCTCAAATATTCAGCCGGTTCAAAATTGACTTTTGGATGAATACCTAAAAAGACGGCAACTTCAGTCAGAGTTAATTGTTTACTATGCATTTAAAAAAATATATTTTATTGGCTATAATTCTAGCTATACTTTTGTTATTTGAATTATTTACTTTTTTATTTTATTATCTGATGCCTTGATGGGCAGTTTTAGTTGCCGTTTCTGCGTTTTGTGTTTCATTATTCAACTATCAATCGACTATAGGCGATTATATTTTATATTTTATATAAGTAGAGTTGAAAATACCAACATTAAGATTTATATAAGCATCAACATCTCAGTTATTCAGTTTAATCAGTTCAGAATGGATTTTAATCAAAGATTACTTTTTTCACAGAATCTATATAAATCTATTTGCTTTACAAAATTACATGTAAAACACTTAAGTTTTAGTGTACTCAAATCTCATTCCCCAGTAAATCCAGCCCGTCAAAACCTGTTTAACCCATAGACATCACATACTGAACGAGAAAAGAGTGACACAGTGGTCTGCCTACTTTTTATATTGACTTGTTTTAAAAGTACAGACCCTACCACAGGCGAAGATACCACCACTGCGGCAACAAAAGCAGCACTATTTGCTATTCTCTTATGAAGGTGAAAGTTAAAAACACTAAATTAGACACTTTAGAGGCTGCAAAAAAAACTTAAGAGTCAATATTCTACTGATGGATTTAGGTTGTTGTTTACCATTAGCAGAGTGAAGAATGCTAAGATGGATTTTTGCAGTCATCAAGTTGTATGTGTGTGTTTTACCTAATGTCTACGTCTATATTGCCAATGTGCATTTGACACTGGGCAGAAGCACAGTTGCTAGAATCTTCCTTGTTCATTTTGGGTTCTCGTCTGTTAGATCGTGATTATACAGTGTAGTCAGGTTATGTCATTTGTATTGCAAGTTCACCCAGATGTAACTTAATTATTGCTCATTGGAGGGAAAGCTGATAATCGCCCATGTGTATTGAAGAGTCACTTGATTATGTATCGGCTTTCTGAACATTGATCAGAGCTGAATATTAGCCGGTATAAATGGGTTTTTGACCACTGTTAAGAGGCTAAACAGACATATGATCCTGTCGCTACTGCTCAAATATGTTTTTCTTTTGCTGTGTACTTCTCCCCACTCTCACTTTATCCTCTGCTTCTCTTGTTTTCATTCAGAGAGCACCTTCAAGCTTATCATCACAATTCACAGTTGATCAGTGATTGCCTGCCTGAGCCCATCTCCTCTCTAAACATGACGCACACAGCCTATACCGCACAGATACGTTATTATTCTGGCCGAGGTGCACCATCAGCCACACATATATACGTAGATTTAATTGCTATTGTTTTTGTCCTTTCCCTTTCAGTCCACCTTGTTTTTTTGTCTCTGTGTCCTGGTGTGTTTTCATTCCAGCTCTGCTTCAGGGGTTTACAGAAAAGACTCAGATACAATTTGCCATCATAATCTTCTCTGCCTGGGCCCGGCTGCACTTGGCCTGTGCCGAGGCTTGTGTGGGTGTTTGCTCTAGGTGATGAGAGTAATTGAAAAAGACTGTCACGTATGAAGTGTCTCAACAGCCAGTGTGTGTCCATGCATATATTTCTTGTCACCTGTAGAAGGTGGCTCTCAAAGGTTAAGCCATGCCAGCAGCCAAAAGTACTTTAAATTGCTTAAAGATACAAGTTGATTAAATTTATTTTGAATTGGATGACATTTTATTTTTTTCTAATGACTTTTTTCTTGGAGGTGCATGCTGGTGGTTAATACTTTAGTCTTACAACAGAAAGGTCATAGTGATTGATGTCCAGCAATGGCTACTGTTGCTTGTCTCCAGTTTTACTTTCTGTCATCTCAAGATATGCATGTACAGGTGAATGAATGGGACCAAAAAAGCTTTCATTCACACCAGTCCTGTTTTGTCCAGTTTAACTTTTAGTTTGTTTCTTTCCAAAAGTCTGTGCAATTAAACTTTGGTACGGACCAAAAAAAAGTGAACTTGATGAATACAAATTGTGTCAATGCAAGTGCTGTTTGCTGATGCCAAAAAACATGCATCTAATATGATTCAGTAGATGTAAAGCCTCTAGATTTTTTATATTATTATTATTCTACACAGGAATTAGACCTGTCCATTCCAGTTGGTTTTCCAGGGGGTAGAACAAATGGATGCAGATGAAATCAATGTTTTTGGAAAGATAGACTCAGGGACAGTACCAACCTAAGCAGAATATACTGCCAATCAGTCAAAAAAAGCATTGTATAAACCCCGCCCCATTTTAGATAAATGTTTATGACTCAGGTAGGATCGACATTAATGCTAATCTGAGACAGGCAGACTCACTTTGCTTAGACAAAAATGGGTCTGACTGTCCAGGCATGTGGGTTTGGTTTGTTTAACATTGACAGAGTGTGAATGCAAACCTGACCAGTCAAAGTATTATCAGTGTGTACCCCGCCTCGTGTCTGTCTGTAGCAGCTGGAATAGTCACCTAGAGAAAATGAGCTGTAGAAATGTTTTATTTTTTCATGATTGCTTTACCCTAATAACTTAACATAATCCTCTAGAGACCAAACTACTGTAGATCAAACTTTTGTGCAATGAAAGGTCTCTCTTTGCAAATTTGGATGTTGACTATATCCATGTTCCATGTTCATGAGCCTCATGTTAACCTTTGTGCAGCGGTGGCAATAACACAAGTCCATTTGATCTCAGAGCAAAAAAAAAAAAAGAGTTGAGTCCAGAATGATGGTTCTCCATTTCTCAGTACATTTTTTTCCAGCTTGGAGATGGAAAGTTCATAACCCAATATGAACAATCTGTTGGATGCAAAGAATGATGTAGACTGTTTAGATATTACTGCTGAAGAATGCTATCCTTTTCAGGGGGAAGAAAAACTATCTAATATAACAATGACAAAAATCTGTTGCCAATTATTCAGAATAAATGTAAGCTTATGTAACTGTATAATAAATATCTGAAGAATAAAACGTTTTGTGGCAGTTGTTTGTTGTTTGATGGCCTATTTACACCTGAAGTTCAAACTATGGTCTGGACCAAAGTTCATCATTTTCTTACATTGTATTTTGTTGGTTTGGGTTCTTTAAAGGCCACCTTTATTTTACCAAGACTAGCAGCACAAGGGCAGAACTCACAGTAGAGCAGGACATAATAAGGTTTGATTCAAAACTGTTGTGTCATCGTTTTTTATTGGAAAAAAATTACAATTGGTATGAACAAAAGGGCGGAGGACGCACATTATCGGGCTATAAGCAGCATGTTTTGATGATTAGATACAAGACAACCCAGTGACCAGCTTTAATAACTTCTAATACTGGTGAAAGACAGGTTGACAGATGAGAGCACAGCGAGCAGTGACATAGCCACTGATTGCAGGAGGTGGAGAGAGGACAGCGTCTCAGCAGTGATAAGCCAAGTGGTGACTCACGGAAGGAGTAGGCAGTGGAGATGAGCAGATGACAGATGAGCACGATACATGGCAGAGTAACCTGGAAGTGGCAAGCAAAGGACATAGTCGGCTGGGCATGGGTCACCAACATGGAGATAGAAGAGTAACAGAAAGAAATTTCTCTCACATAGGAAGAATGACAAGAAAAGATTGGGTAAGAAGGCCTCATCTGTTTCACGGAAGAGAGAAAAGGGTATTATCACTAATGTCCGGTCTGATTAGAATTGCTTCTGTTTATTTATATTGATGGAAGGATGGGATAGAAACTGTGTCGGGTTAAAGGGGTGCAAACATCTCCAGTTTTTTTTTTCCACAAATTCATACCAATGAACTATGTTAAAGGTTTGTTTACAACAATGCATTTTGCCCAAAACGCAAAGATTATGTTGCTGGAGGCAGACTGTTGACACGAGGCCAAGGGGGTGTTTTTCATTTTGTAGTGGCTTCTGCTCTGTTATCATGGAAAATTGTAAAGAGTCGTCATTGAAAACATTGACCGAGTCCCAGAAAACTACTACTGCTGGCTACACACAGAAAGATCAACAGCAACAGGGATGTTCTGTGCTTCAAATACTGTGTTGTGAGAACTTATTGTTAGCATTACATGTATCAGATACGTTTGATGCTTCAGAGTAAACATGCCAGGATTTGAAAAAGTCGAACACAACTATTAGTAGTGGGAAGGTTTACAGCTCCCCTGCTGGCCTGGTAGAGATATTACAGTGTTCTTTCCAGCTGAGCGTAACTGTGTGATGCACATTTTTTTGATTTAGCAACAGGTCAGCTTTGTATTTTAGCGTTTTGTGAACGGCCCAATAATCACCAAGCGGTAAGGCAACAGGTAAAAGTGCTAATAAGAGAACAGTACCTTTATTAGTTTTAAAATCAAATAAACTCAATATAACTACACAAAATATAAAAACTAACATAATGGCAGATATTGACAACTTAAACAGGGTCAAACCAATAGCAACAAATAAATATAACATTTTGATTGAATAAAAAGCATTGAATTTTGTGCTTGTTTCCATGTTTATGTGCCTCATGATAACCTTTGTGCAGCTGTGGCAATAACTCAAACTGTATTACATTCACACAACCTAGAATTATGGTTATCTGTTTCCCAGTCCAATTGATTTTTTTCAAGCTTAGAGATGGAAAGTTCATGACCCTCGCCTCTATAAACAGCTGTCTGTTGGGTGCAAAGAATGAAGATTGCTGAAGATGGACTTTCATGCGAACATCCTCAAAAGTTTTCAAGACTAAATGTAGCCTTATGCACAGTAAGTGCATTTAAAATTTATTGACATTAGCAAAAGAATGTATGAAGAATAAACATTTTTTGTGGCAGTTTGTTGTTTTAAGAGCCTTCTCACACCTAGAGCCAAACCATGGTCTGGACCAAAGTTGGTGGCTGTTGTTATTTTATGGCATTACAGATTTCATGGCAATGGCAATTTTAAATGCAAATTTTGACAATTGTTTAAATTCACTAAATGTACTTGGCAATAAAGAAATGGTATTAGTGTTGCTCAATGAACAGAAGAAGAAGGGCTGAGACTATTTTTGAACGGATTCTGTACAGTAAATTTTTCAACACCAGAGATTAAGTAACAAAGCACCTAATGCCAGTGATTTTCAACCACTGGGCCGTGGGTCTAAAAATAATTATTCAGTTACAGTGTATATACAGTGTTTACAGAATTTTCTAGTGGCCCTTGAGAGGTTCACAAAAAAAATTAAAAATAAGACAACATTTTCCCTTCGCAAATAACATTTCTGTTTTCCGTGTGCTTAAGAAAATGTGAGTACCAGTTGTTTATTTACATATGTATGTTATATTTATGTTATTAACCCTTTAAACCTGGTGTGTCTGCTCGAAAAGGACATGTCCACAGAAAATTGACTGTATCTCACCTCTCTACAAGGTGTATTTCAATAATTCCAGTGTCAAAATGAAGGGGGCACTTGTGAGATTTCCCAGAAGGGGTTTTTTTTCAATGTGAATGTTATAGTTTCAGAATAAATCAAGATGGAAAACAGCAAAATAACCCCTAAAAACATTTCCACCCCAAAAAAAATAAAAAATATTTGTATTAATGTCCCTTTTAGATGAAGACAGTTGCAGCTCAAACACTATTTTAAATTACAGCCACACATCTCAACATTACCTGCACCATGCACCAAATACAATTGTTCTAACTTGAAACAAACCAAGACTATTAAAATCTTTTTATGAAATGTTCAGGCGGAGTCTCCACCTGTTTTTGTTTGCTTGCTGTTTGGAGAAAAATGTGAATTGATTATTTGTGCTTGTAGCTGAGTCTCAGCTGATAAATTTGATGTGCTGCTTTGCCATCATTGGCCTATAGTCTCCCAATTGGGGCACATGTGGAAAAAAAAAGGTGGGGGGGACTGTTATCTGGCTCCAAGACAGATCCTAGAGCAAGCCTTCAGTCTGCTTCTGTCTCTGCACAAACACACACTCACCGTCTGTTGCCCAGTCGCTAATTAATGGCTGTAATATTAAATTTCATGAAAGGTATGGTGGTAAAATGTTATTTGGTTGCCATTTTGTAAACATTAATAACTATTACTAATCTTCAAGCTGAAGAGTAGCCTTTTGCTGAAATAAAACAACTATTAGTTTCCTCTTTTCTTTTTGTATTAAATTGTTCCAGTTGAGATGCATTTATTGACATGAGTGATTGTATAATTAATGTGTCAGTGTGGTTTGTAACAAAAAGATGTACATATTCAATTGAACAAATGTTGGCTATTTTGGCTGTCGGTTCCCTGTGCTTTTCTTTTTATTATATTTATTTATAAGTTTAGTATTGGATGTGAATTAAAGGTGTTCATGTTTGAATTATGAAAATGATAATTTAATGATCAAACCTGGGACACAATCTAACTCCTGACATATTTATGCTACTATTGGTCATTAGTTTTTTTTTTTTGCTAATACTGTGTTTCAGTGGGAGTGTTTATAGTGTTCCAGTTCTGACTGATGTGTCTGATGTAGACCGTGGGTAGTGTTCTGCGAAAAGTGTGTTGTTGAAAATGTGCCTGTAGTTGTGTCAGGACTGACTTTTGACTTTGGAGTGTAATCAATTGTAAAAAAAAAAAATGTAATAGATTTTCCATTTTAAATATGTGAACCTGAACGTGTCTCTGACCCACATCAGCAGCTTTTCTCTTAAATCCACTTCAAACTATTGAAGCTGCTGTTTGGACCCACCTCATCTTCCCAAGCATGCAGTTATTACTTCTGCTTCAACAAGGGCCCATTACCTCACCTCGGCCCAGCACTGCCTTTTGCAAACCACTACGTTCCAAGACTTTATGGAACTTATTATGATCCCAATATTTTTATTAGTATCTTGTATCTTTATATTAATGTTGTCTTATGTAGTCATTTGTATTGTTTTTATTTATTTTTGGAGTGTAATCAATTGTAAAAATCATGAAATTCAAACTTTCAGTCATCCTCAGTATTATAATGGAACTCTTTGTAGCATTATATTTAACTTATTTATTTTACTTATTCTGGGCCAGATTTACTACAGATTTACTGCTGAAGACCCTCAAATAAAGTTGACAGTGAACTACATTGGAGCAGTGACTGATGCTCAAGTGAGAATAGTATTCCTGAGAATGTCATGCTCGGGAATGTTTACCAATCAACTAACTCAATCTTTATTGCATAAATTAAGATATTTGTAATCTCAGTGCAGGTTAAACACAATACAGGTTAAACTTTTTTTGTGTGTTGTGTGTGTGCATCTAATATTTTGTTCATATAGTTTACCCAGCTTGACCCTGAAATGGCAATATGACTTTCTAAGGGAGCTACTCATCTTCATAAGTGCCTAAACAAGATCCACTATATTTATTTATGTTATAAAATGCATACATAACCTATTTATGGCCTCCAAAAAATGTCATTGTTTGTTAAAATTCCTGTCTTGATTTAAATTTGATGTTTTTAAACTTGAAAGGGTCTAGGGATGCTGTGTAAGAAGTGTGGCTCTGCTGGCTTTCCTTTCCTCCCGCCCTTTTCTCTCTGCTCGACTCTGAGCGAGAGGCTGACGTGCTGCCATGTGACTCAGCACCGGCAAATGTGCAAAGCTGGGGCTAAACCAGCAACATAAATGAGAAGCATGGCGGGAGATCGAAAACAGAGCATGGTGTGGAGTTATTTAACAGCGGCTGATGAAAACATAGCACACTGTAATGTGTACCAGAAGGTTATTAGATTCTGTGGCAACTCAACAAACTTATACAAACACATTGGAATTGACACAGCAGAAAACAAGCTGGCACAACGTCAAAGAAAATGTCAGTTGGAAAAAGCATTTTCTGTATAGTTTCAGTTTATAATCAATATACAAAAACAAGGGTTTGACAACATAATATTTTGGTGGGGGAAAATAATTTGGTATCATGTATGCAGCTATTAAAGCTGTTTACAGGATAGTCAGAGGACAAAGAATTCATAGAGCAACATTTTCCTTGCTAAATTGAATTCTAATTGGTATATATATATATATATGGTATATATCTTGGCAGTATTAGCACAGTATTATACTTGGTATTAATCAATACTCAAAATGAAGGTATTGCTAATTCTTAGTCCTAGTTTTTCTTAACCTTGTGCTTCAATAACACTGAACAAATTAAGCATAATTAGGCAGCCATGTAAGCCTTGTGCAACTGTAGTTCACATTTCTTGTGGCGCTGTTTTTCTAAGTCTGGTCCCCCGTGATGTGTTCTGTTGAGGTCAAAAGACATTTTTTGAACTAAACAGAACATATCCCTTTAACTATGCAACAAAAAAATTCCTTTCATCTAGGGCCTTTTGAGCTGGGAGCACAGAGACTAATGAGATGACGAGGAGCAGATGGAGAGCAGGGTACAACGCTAGTTAAAGGACCAGAGAGGGGGGGAGTTGTTGGGGAGTTACAGGTAAGAGCATTGTTTTCTACTCCCGAGCCATGACCCTCTTATAGAGTCACATGTGCTCCCTTATATTCAGCCCGACACACTTTTTATCATTCAGTTCTTATTTGACCTTTATTGTGCTGCCTCACTGTAGACCTAAATAAAAGTCCCTGTCAGGGAACAGTACTGTGCTCTGGGCTTGAACTGTTAATGCAATTAAGCACCACCTCACTTCACTTTGATTTGCTCAATCATCAAGAGCTGACATTTGTAAAGCACTGAGGCATTCAGGTGTTAAGAGAAAACCAAACAATCCTCACAACTTTCAGTGTTTTTAAGAGAAAGAAATCTACAGCTCCTTTCAGAAAATGTCTCATAAGGATGTCAGATGTAACACGTCTGGACCTTCATATTTTTAGTTTTATACATATTTGAAGATTGCCTTGGCGGTTTTCCTGTGCTGTGCAGACATGAACAGAGCATACAGTTAAGAACTAAAAGCTACTGTCAGTACAACCACTTTAAAGATGTTTTATCCTACAAATTTTCTTCTGACTTTATCTTAGAAATCTGCATTTTTTTTCCCTTCCTGGAGTGTAAACAATGTCAGGATACCCTCAAGAGGGTCTCCAAAGACACATGCAGTGTCTCCATGTCACTGTAGTGAGAACTACAGTAGACGCTCTGCGGGTGAGTTAATGACGCCATGTGCTGGGTGTCTGGAGGCCTCATCCCAGGACTTAATCTGCATTAACAAATACACAAATCAGGAGTGAGTCCAGGTGAAATAACCCTGATTATATCCAATGAGCATGTATTAAAAGTGTTCAAGAGGACATGCTAAGCTGATAAGACATGTTGTGTGGCTGGCACTGTTAGAGGAGTGAAGGGAGCACATCAGAGTCTCCGCAGCTTGTTTGTACTTTACTATCTACTATCCACTATTACTATGGTTATGTTGCACATACGTTTGAAGACACACAGTATCAATATTAGTGCTGTAACATTACGGTAAAGGCTTTGTCCACCCAGTTTGTGTTGTAGATGGCCGCTGTCCTATGTCGTATCTGTGTGTGTCTTGTAGTGTCTTGTCCCACTCCTTCAAACTTACCGGACTATCTCCTGACGTGTGTGAATGCAAATCCTGGAGGCAATTCTCTAAACATCCTCCAGAGGACATGTGTGAAAACAGCTTAACTGTGACTCATGACTCACTCCAGCAGCTTAAATCAGATGCAGCTACTGAAGCTCATGGCACCACGGTGCTCACCAGTGTCTGAGGGGAGCAGACCTGGGACGTTTGCCACCAACTGACATTCACTCTTTGTCCTTGGCATCCCTTCTGCACTGTCTGATGAAGATGATAATCATTATGAAGTTCCAGGAAACTCACTCAACTGACACTTTTTCCATTTTCCTCATGAACTGGGAAATGTATCTGTGCATAATGTTGAAAGCATGTGTCAAAAGCAACCAAACAATAATGAAGACATAGGGTCACAATTTTTTGTGTTTTGAAGTTTTGATAAAAGGCTGGGTTAAAAAGAAGGCTTTATAAAGTGTGTTTTTGTAGAAGGAAGATGCATGAATGCAGAACAGAGTTTTTTACAATACTTCCTGACATATTAAACTTGTCAGTACTAAATGTGCTCAGAATAAAAGGTGAGCAGATGTGAGTCAAAATCTCAGAGTTCAACTGATTTACTTGTCAGAATTTTTTTAACAATGGGGTGCCGTGATAGACTCAGAAGAGTCCACACACAGTTTTCTACTAACATAGAGCAGACCTACTTTATTTAAAAGCACATTGAGTAAAAAAAATAATTAAATGTACATCTGGACACATTAGTCAAAATTGTGTTTAAAATGGGGCATCAAAATAAGACTTTCTTAAAAAACATAGACACTTAAAGCTCCATAAAACCAATGGAAAAAGTTCTTTAAAGTAAATCCTGTTGCCCAAATTGAGCTGAACAAACTAAAAGAAAGTTTGAAGTTTATCAAACGTAAAAAATAGGGAGGCGTCCAGGAGGCATCCAAAACAGATGCCCGAGCCACCTCAGCTGGCTCCGCTCGATGTGGAGGAGCAGCGGCTCTACTTTGAGCTCCTCCCGAGTGACCAAGCTCCTCGCCCTGTCACTAAGAGAGCGCCCCGCCACCCTGCGGAGAAAGCTATGGTTATGACCGTATTCGGGGTAATAGCGTTTACATGCATGCAGAGAAACCTGGTTATTAATATCCCTGTATAGATGACAAACAATAGTATCCTGGATTCCTTCTATTAGAATTGTTCAAAATGACAAATAACATCAGCGTCCTCTTCATTGTCTATATTATAATGAATTTAAGTAAGTAAAGGAAAAATGTGAGTCCAAGAATAAAAGTTTTAGTTGAGATCAATGATGAGTCACATTTAGCTGACTTTCTCACAGAAGATTGCTTGAGTATTGGTTTGCGGTCTCGAAATCAGAATAAAACCTGCGGTGGAGTAGGTTAACAGGATAGTGTAAGTTACCATGGCAATGAAACGCTGTCTCTATATTTTCTTGATTAATGCATTATCAGTCCAGCAGATAAAGAGGGTCAGCTCTGTTATGCAAGTAACAGATATAAAATGTGGCCAGAGATAACATCATTGGTGTTTGCTCTTTATACCCTTAAACAAATACATATGTAGTTGAGACACTACTAACTCCCTGTAGGCTTATGTTGATAAACTGCTGTGATTATGCTTATCCCATAATTAGTACATCAAATTAATTAACACTGGGAACAAGGGGTGCCAGTGGACCATTTCAAAGACCTCCCTGGTACATGGTCTAGCAGAGCGCAAACAGTTTGTATGAAAAGATGAACGGTAAATAGATTGTTTCAATTAAAACAATTTTTTATGACCATAATCCCATAATCGGGGATCTGAGCATGACGGCTTAATTGTGCAGGTGAGAAGCTGGTCCATTCTTTTAAAGTCTTTTGTGTTGCCACAGCCCAGCTTTGGATATTGTGTTTCCACAGCATTACTGTGATCAGCAGGGACACATTTCAGACTTGAGCCAACTGCTGACCAACATTCATCAACGCCATAATGACTGCATTGGACGTTTTTGGAAAGAACCCAAAAGAACAAGTCTGTGGTGGTCCAACTTTGTCAATGGCATTGCAGTTTTTGAAGAAAAACTTTTGCATACCCAAAGCTTAGCTTTAATTGCCAGATTAAAGGGCTTTGTCAATAATGTACATTTAGGGTTACAGTACAGCATAAAGCTGAGAGCATCACATTGTGTTTTACAAGGTGACATGCACTTTCTATGATATAATAAATGAGGAAGACAAATATATGCAAGTAGAGAAAATTTGAATTTTTGCCTTAGTGCTGTAATTATAAGTTATGTGCCGCAAAAACAGTGGTGGTGCAACACGGACTCTTTTAAGGTGACACCAAACATACCGTGCTTCCATGGTGACTGTCATGCTCCAGACAGAGAGACAAAACATAAAGCAAGTACAGAAAATACAAATCCAGATAGAGAAAACAAGAGACATACATCAAAGACCAAGACACGCAAATATGACAATGCTATCTTGCTCTCAGCTTTACTGTGTGTGTTGTGTCTGCAGACAGTATGAAAGAAGGCACATAGAAACATTGCTTGACTTCCATATCAACAAACACTTGAGTTTTTCCAAAGGAAATTAGAAAAATAAGAAAGCAGAAAAGTACTTTTACAATGGTGGCTAGCATAAACAACATGGCACAGTTTGCGTCCTATAAAGTAAAATACGGAATCACTGTCTGCAAAATATAAACATACGATCAGAAACGTACTCCCCGCAGCCATCGATATAGTGTCATCTGTGATTGACGAGAGAGGCGTCTAATGACACAAGGAGCAGACATGACATGTCAAATGATGCTACTATAAGAATTTTTTTTATTGTGACCTTTAAGTTTGATTGTTATGTCACTTTAATGCTATTTTAAAGCAAATGTCACTGTCCTACTGGAATAGCAGTATTTTGAAGCTCCATCTACTGCTTACGATGCATTCATTTACTCTTTGCTCCTTGGAAAGGACAGTTGCCGAGATAAGAATGCACTTTTCAGACTGTGTTGTTGTGTTTACGTGTTTTAAATATCAAGTTACTATTTGTAAAGTAACCTATTTTATTAAGATTTAAGATTACAATCAAGTCAGATTTGACAATGGCTGAATGTTAATAAATCCCAGGAGCACATGAATACAGCGTTACCTTAAACAGACCAGTGTGAACTCAGTCATTTGATTTTGTCTGTGATGGAACCAAAGGAAAAAGAGGTTACTAAGGTGGAACAATACGATTTTTTAGAACACTTTGTACACCTTTTTACAAAGTAAACTTTCCCCTGCTGACCTGACTCGTACCTCTCCACCTAGAATGAGGATTAAAACACACCTTGTAGCATTTTCACGGTGTGGTGTCAGGGAAATACTAATAAAAATGTCCAAGCAAACCAACTCAGCATAAGAGTGTTAATAAAACAAATGCATTTGGGTTCCACAGCACGAGAGACACAGAGTTTTTCAGAGTGTGGAACAAAGGTGTGTGCTTGTCCTTATGGAGTTCTGTAGCTGACGTGGTGTTTAGATAACAGACATATGAAACAATCATTTTTCAAAACGGGAGTAAACTTAGTCTTAACCTTGGTTCAGGTACAGTGGTGGGAGTAGAAGAATGGAAGGACGAGATCACTGTGCTGCTGCCTTTTTTGTTTCTCTGTCATTAGGCACCTTTTTTTTCAAGCAAGTTTTTAAAAATAAAATAGTTTTGATGATCTGAGCTTTTCACTCTGATTTGACAAAAAAAGATCCTTTCTGGACAGTAAAATTATAACAGAATCTAAACAATCACATTTGGCATTTGAGACTGTCCAAGTCTTACATAGCACTTGTTTTGTCTTTCATTCTGCTCAGTTGAACATTTTTGTAAGATTATAATATTCTTCCTTAATTTTTTTAATCATGTGGCAAAAAGCCCATACACAGCATTGCAGGTCCCGAAAATGAGTTTTAAATTGGATGCTTAACACAAACCAAGCCTCCGATCTGACTCCGACTGTACCTAAACACTTAGGGCACTGAGGGATATACAACCGACAGCAGACTCAATTTATCTCCGCTCGGTGGAAGCCATTATTTTTCATTGCCAACTCATGGGAGAGATAATAAGACCTGTTCAATTTACATCAGCTGATGAAGGAGCTCCCCCGCAGGCCGACACGCCTCCTAAATATGTTTATTGTCTGAGGCCTTACAATACACACACATTTACTCAGACAGCCACAATTATAATCAGTGCCAGTTTTGCTCCACTGATCCTGACATATGACAGTAATTCATATACGCGCTATGAAAAGCTCAGCCCGATGTTGCTATTGATTTCTGCTTTCCTCTGGGTCCACTTCCCTTCATCCTCGATTCTTTTCCTGTTCTCTTCCACCTGGGTGTTCCAGTTTTATCTCCCTTTCATATAAATAGAACTTAACCAGTGAGTAATAGGCTTTTATACGCTGTGAAGATTATTGTTAGGGGCCAAAAGAGGGCAATTGGTGTTGAGCAAAAGACCGTGATCTTTGAGATAAAGCTATCTCTCTTGTGTGGCATTGCTTCCTTTCAGCAAAAATCTTCCAGAGGATCTTTTTGGCTCTTTCATGGCGGAGAATACAGGGGCTGAGATTACCCGCTGCCCCGCCACTGCTCTGCACATTTATCTAAGGCCACGGAATCAGGCTTACCGTTTCCCTGCTTGGGATGCACGCAAAAGGTATTTACAGACGAACATTTAGCTGGGGATCAGGGCTGTGCACAAGTATATAAGGTGCAAGTCCAAAAACACACAGTGTAAGGGAGGTGAATAGTGTATTATAGAGTTTTATGTTGTAGAAATCTACATGGTTTATAGTGTTTTAGGAAAAAACTGAACCATCTTTATACTTGTTTACAGTCTTATTTTACCACTCCCCACATCAACATCTTCCCACTGCAACAGCTTAATTGAAACCCTGTAATGCAAAGTAAAGCTACATAAATCTTCCATTGTCTTTTTTATTGGTTTGAAGGGGGGGGGGCAACATAGGCTCAGAATATGTGCTGTGCTTATCACTTGAATGGAAAGGGTGGTCTTAACTTCAACCAATTATCACTGGTCACTGGTTGTATCTTTAAAAAGAAAATGCTGGAAAACTTGATGGCATTAGAAAACCCTTTGATACTTTAATATGATTAGAGTGTGTGCTCTTTGTATGAAGACATTGCTTGTGATGATGAAATAATGTTTTTTTTTTGATTGATGTTTTTGCTTTCACATCCAGTGGGTTGAAACTCCCATTTATAACAACTTGCCAATACACCTTGCAGAGGTCTAGAGTTGTCAGATAGCTTGCATGTCCTAGCTGCTCAATCAGTTCATCTACTCTTGGCATGCAGACAGTATTTAGCTTAAAAAAGTTCACACAGAATTTGGGCTTTGGGTCTTCTTTATTAGGAACTAATACCACAGGGCTACACCACTCACTGCGAGATGGCTCAATAATTCCGGTCTGCAGCATTTCCTCCACTTCTTTCTTTAGTTCTGGAATCAGTTTAGCTGGAATGCGGCAGGTGGTGTCTCCGCTGGGCTGCTGTTCTGATGAACATAGACGGATCTGGTGTTTGATGAGGTGAGTACATCCTGGTCTCCCCCTAAACAGTTCTTTGGTCATGTATCCTTGTAGATCCTGCTGTTGTTCAGTGCTTAAGTGCCTCTCATCTGGAAACACTGGTGCCTCTACTGGCGAGGGGAAGTACTGCTCCTCCAGCTCCTCTTCATCGATGACTGCATGTGCCAAGAGAGAGAGCTGGTCTGGACGGTCAACCCACTCTTTAAGCAAATTGATGTGGAATACTGTGAATACTTATTTTGGAGTTCTGGCATACAAAGTTCATATGTTACTGGTCCTGTTTTTTGATGGATCTCACATGGATGTTCCAGCTTATCTCTCATTTTCAAAACATATGAGAGTTCTGTGCATCCTTGGTCTGGAGTCGGCCCTCCCATGCTTCTTTTAGGACATCTAGAGGACCTCGAACAGAATGTCCATAGAGAAGCTATAATGGTGAAAATCCAGTAGATATTTGTGGCACTTCTCGATAAGCAAACAATAGAAATTGAAGCTACTGGTTCTAGTCGGATCCAGAATATGCCACAAACTTCCTCAGGGGCCAGTAAGTAAGTAAAGTAGGAACCATTCTAGAGAATGTTTTAGTTTGACCCAAGTGTCCTGCCCATGGAACTGAATGACTAAGATTAAGAGTTGTTGGTCTCAGTGTCTGAGGGACCACTAACTAGACACCTAATTTCACTTCATCTGTATAGTTTTCCCTCCTTAATCACAAACAATACTTTCTCTTGTAATGTAACTATTGTAGTTTCTGGCACACATTTACTGAACAAATTAGCCAGTGTAAGGTCTTGTTTCTGCAAATTTGCTACATCACTACCAATGGGAAACAACTCTAGCTCAATAGGTACTATTTTTTTTCTTCCAATTGGGCCCCTTTGACTTTATCTTGTCTCTTTTGCCTTTTACTTTTTCTTACTTTTCTTACTTACCATTGTATCCATTTAGCATGTCTGTATTAGCAAAAGGTAACTCCTCCCATCCTGTTCTCTGGCTGGTTGCCTTATGCTGACTTTTAGATCTAGTCACCACCATTAAACGGTCAATAGCATTAGATTTCGCTTCAGTAGATTGTTTAGATATTAGCTCAGGAAGTATTGGAAAATCTAGGCTATTGATCTAATACAATTTGGTAAGGCAACTGCTCCAAAACTCCTACTGAATGTACAAAAGATTGACCTTCAACCTGAACAGTTACTTCTGCAATGGGATACCTTACACAGTCACCATGGATACAAAATATATACTAACTAAACTGTAAACTGCTAAAATGTCTTTCTTGTGTAAACAAACATCCAAAATGTGACGATGTCTTATTGTTTCCAGTAAAAATTTGTCTGAACAACTTATTACTTAAAGTTTTAACATTTTAGATATTACCCAGGCTTGTTAATTCCACTTGTTGTACTGTGCAATAAAGCAAATATTCCTCACTTTTTCTCCAACCCTAACCCTACTTTAATCTTTTGAACTTTAAAAAAAACAATGCTTTGAGATGTTCACCCGTTGCCCTTTATTATCGATTCCTTCATTCTCATGGAACAATTGCACTTGTCGCTCATGAGTGCCACGGCCTGTATGTGCCATTATCACCCATGTATCTATTCCCGTCTCCTGTAACTGGAGATCTGGAGTTCATCTAACGGAGTCATTTAAGTCGGCGGCAGCCTTCAGATGTGGTTTAATTAAAACTCGAAATAGCTTTGATTTTCTTTTGCAAGTGCACAACTGAAGTACTTGCTTTTCTGTTCACTCTTACAATGTACACTGCGCTCACAAAATATACTTTGGATCACATTTTCCTAGGCAACATTTCAAAACAGGCCTTTCCATTTATTTTTATAAATATGGTTTATTGAGAAATATATTTGCATGAGACCAGCTTGTGAAGGTAAATTGTGTCATTGTGCCTAGTCAGGGTTAAAGCCCAAACATATGATTACTGAAATTATGCAATTAATCCTACCTTTTAGTTAAAATTAGATATTTGCACCTGTCCAATTTTTCACAAGTAATATTCTGAGCTAAAAACATTGCGTTGAGCCTCAAATATATTTTACTCCAGTCTGCTCCTGTACAAGACAAATTGCAGAACACCACAGGAGCTCATATTAAAAACATGTTCTGAGATAAATTGCAACTTCGAGTACATATTACTTTTTTGTTTCATATATTCTATATTTGCAACAAAGACAAATAAAAGCCATTAAAGAATAAAGCTGAAATGTATGTCCAGTCTGTGGTTGCTGCAGCCCCACATCAGTGCTCCGCTCTGAGGGGCTCAAAGGGAACCGGCTCTATTTGTGTTATTGAGTGAACCTCTTAATTGATGATAATGGCAAAGCTACAGATGCAGTCGAGCTGAAAATGAAGAATCTATTAATCTGAATTGTAATTTGAAAGTTTTAAGAGTACTGTTAATTGGATCTTTTTTCTTCCAAAGAGAAGCTAATAGGTGTTTTATTGCAGCCAAGATTTAAGAGAAAGGATATTACTGAGACTTTTGGCTTTTAAATGAACCAGGTCATACCTTTGAAAGATAAGATAACTTTTAATTGTAGTAGAAACACTCTTAATATGCGGGTCTTAAAGTTTAGAATTTCTGAAATTACTGGATGATAAAGGCTACATAATCAGAATATATTTTAACCACATTCCTTCCAGAGTCATGGCAGCATTCAGAACGATAACATGGCAGGTCAAGTATTTGGTTGCAATTTTTCGGTTCAGTTTTGGACACTACAAAACGTATTGTGAAAAGAATGTATATTGTCCTAGAAAATTTTTACTTTACCTTTGTGTTTTTGTCGTGTTATTGGGTCACATTTTATATGAAACTTGATTGTTTTATTCTTGTTTTTAAAATTGAAACTACAGGTTTAAGACATTAAGACATATATAAATAAATATACACACACATAAAACAAACTATTTCTACCTTATGTAGTAATGACATTATTATGTACATTTTAAAAGGACATGATATATTCATGATATAAATCTCACTTTTCTATTGAAAAAATGTTTTTCCATTTCATGTTGAGATTTATTAATTTATTATTTATAGCTTGTATTTTTTTTAAAGAAAATTGAAAATGTATTAGGACTATATCTTTAGTACATATCTTTAGTGGGGAAACCGGAGCAAACATAGGGAGAACATGCAAACTCCACACAGAAAGGTCCCACTCTGGATGGGAATTGAACCCAGGACCTCCTTGCTGTGAAGGAAATCCTAAAAAACCCATTTACAGAATATAGTTCTGTTGAAAGCTATGTTGCATTGTTTCTTCAACACAAGCAGCAGCAGCTAACAGTTGGCAACACGGTGGAGCAGTGGTCGGAAGAGGGTCCTGGGTTCGACTCCCCGGATGGGCAGGGCAATCCTGAGTGGAGTTTGCATGTTCTCTCTGTGTTCAGGTGGGTTTCCTCCGGGTACTCTGAGTTCCCCAAGAAACATGCTGGTGTGGCTGCCCCACAGGGTCCTCACAAATACATATGACTGTTTCACACATAAGTGTTATCAATAATGCAAGAGTCACACTAAACCATGTCAGGATACATCATTACACATTATTACACATTATTTTGAGGAAACAAAAGAGCATTATATACTCATCCCTACATTCTCCCGAGCTTTTAAGAACAAATGGAGTCTTTCTCTGAGACCGCCTTTAAATGTTAAAAGTTGTCTTAAATTAGCTTAACAAAACAAAATAAACTTTTTTTTACTACATTTTATTGGGTTTTCTATATGAATGTATGGCATGTATAGTAACTGTAAAGGACACACTGTGAAGTTTGATCTTGTTAATTTGCATTATGCACTTATAAAACATTGAAAATGTTGACAGGAAATATGATTGCTGTGTAACATAAAGTTAAGGATCTACTAAACATAAAATTTGTATGGACTCTATGTAAAGAACTGTAAGGGTCATTGTTTGCTGTGGATACAGGGATCCAACAAACACAATATTTAGTAGAGTTACTGAAATAAAATGATTTAGTAGAGATGATATTATATCAAATGTAAAATTATAATTATATAAAATCATATTCAGGGACAATTTATCAAGGTGTCCCTTAAACTGGTGAAGCGAAACAATAACTGCCCCTAAAACCCCTAAAAGTAACCCTTAAACAATTTAACTTTAACCCCAACCCTTACCCCTAAAACTAAACCTTAAACAATTAAACTTTAACCCCAACCCTTTCCCCTAAAACTAAACCTTAAACAAATAAACTTTAACCCCAACCCTTACCCCTAAAACTAACCCTTAAACAATTAAACTTTAACCCCAACCCTTACCCCTAAAACTAACCCTTAAACAATTAAACTTTAACCCCAACCCTTACCCCTAAAACTAACCCTTAAACAATTAAACTTTAACCGAAACCCTTACCCCTAAAACTAACCCTTAAACAATTAAACTTTAACCCCAACCCTTACCCCTAAAACTAACCCTTAAACAATTAAACTTTAACCGAAACCCTTACCCCTAAAAGTAACCCTTAAACAATTAAACTTTAACCGAAACCCTTACCCCTAAAAGTAACCCTTAAACAATTAAACTTTAACCCCAACCCTTACCCCTAAAAATAACCCTTAAACAATTAAACTTTAACCCCAACCCTTACCCCTAAAAATAACCCTTAAACAATTAAACTTTAACCCTAACTCTTACCCCTAAAACTAACCCTTAAACAATTAAACTTTAACCCTAACTCTTACCCCTAAAACTAACCCTTAAACAATTAAACTTTAACCCCAACTCTTACCCCTAAAAGTAACCCTTAAACAATTAAACTTTAACCCCAACCCTTACCCCTAAAACTAACCCTTAAACAATTAAACTTTAACCCCAACCCTTACCCCTAAAACTAACCCTTAAACAATTAAACTTTAACCCCAACCCTTACCCCTAAAAATAACCCTTAAACAATTAAACTTTAACCCCAACCCTTACCCCTAAAACTAACCCTTAAACAATTAAACTTTAACCCCAACCCTTACCCCTAAAACTAACCCTTAAACAATTAAACTTTAACCCCAACCCTTACCCCTAAAACTAACCCTTAAACAATTAAACTTTAACCCCAACCCTTACCCCTAAAACTAACCCTTAAACAATTAAACTTTAACCGAAACCCTTACCCCTAAAACTAACCCTTAAACAATTAAACTTTAACCCCAACCCTTACCCCTAAAACTAACCCTTAAACAATTAAACTTTAACCAAACTCTTACCCCTAAAAGTAACCCTTAAACAATTAAACTTTAACCCCAACCCTTACCCCTAAAACTAACCCTTAAACAATTAAACTTTAACCCCAACCCTTACCCCTAAAACTAACCCTTAAACAATTAAACTTTAACCCCAACCCTTACCCCTAAAACTAACCCTTAAACAATTAAACTTTAACCCCAACCCTTACCCCTAAAACTAACCCTTAAACAATTAAACTTTAACCGAAACCCTTACCCCTAAAACTAACCCTTAAACAATTAAACTTTAACCCCAACCCTTACCCCTAAAACTAACCCTTAAACAATTAAACTTTAACCGAAACCCTTACCCCTAAAACTAACCCTTAAACAATTAAACTTTAACCCCAACCCTTACCCCTAAAACTAACCCTTAAACAATTAAACTTTAACCCCAACCTTTACCCCTAAAACTAACCCTTAAACAATTAAACTTTAACCCCAACCCTTACCCCTAAAACTAAACCTTAAACAAATAAACTTTAACCCCAACCCTTACCCCTAAAAATAACCCTTAAACAATTAAACTTTAACCCCAACCCTTACCCCTAAAACTAACCCTTAATCAATGAAAGTCAAAACATGAAACTAACAGAAACCCTATGCCTAACCCAATCCAAAACCCTAATTCGAACCATGACCCTAGCACTAACCCTAATACTATCCCTAATCCTAATAATAACCCTATGATTATAACTATGACAAACACTAACCTCAACCTTTCCCTTGTGAAACTGAAAAATGACTTAGCCATTTCAGCGATGAATCCCTGTTAATAACAGGCCCTACTCACAACCTTCTGAGCCCTGTCTGATGATGTCATCAGCATTCTATGATGTCACTAGATCACGTGACTCTGCTGGGAGGGGCTGCTGCTTCAGGTTCTACAGCGTCTGTGTTTTGTCATGGTAACCACATTCAAAGCAGAAAATCCATTCACACCAAGTGGCACCTGAAGTTTAAACTGAAATAAAAATTAAATATACACAGATATATGTGAGTATATTTAATTACCCGGGACCGGGACCGGGACGTTGACACGTTACCCTGAACAAAACAGCGTGCTCCGCCATCAGTGCCAGCTTCTCCGTCATGCAAACCCAAAAATGTATACATCAAATTAAAGCTTAAAGTCTCATCTTTCAGACGATAATATAACCCATTTTAAGACATTAAAACCACATATTTGACACCAAAGCCCGTTTTACAGACAAGCACAAAGATGGAGATTGGATTTGGTCTTACCTTTGACGGGTCTATTGGACTCGAACCGCTACAAAATCCCATAAACTGGGTCTCATTCTGCTCATAAAGGTCCAGGGAATAATATCCAGTAAAATAATTAGGTCCAAAAGATATGTTAGAGCCTCCAAGGCACAAAAACTGCCAAAAAGTATTCCCAACTTAAAGTCAGCTGCGACACTTCTTCTTTTGTAAATAAAAAACATAATTCCTTTTCTACCGCCGAAACAAGCTAATCTCGTGCTACCAGAAAGTGTTAGCATTAGATTGACACCTTGTTTGGCCAATTGAAAATGGTTTTGGTCAGCCTTTGACCAATGAGAAGACTTGGAGCTCCACAGATGGATGAACGACTACGCCCCCACTTCAACGGCTTTAGTTTGGGCTAGAAACAGGAGGGGATGGGCTTTGACACCTCTCTGTTCTCTCCTTTTCCCCTTTCTAATGCTGTTGGAGCCTTGAAAAGACTAAATTGCAGTGCTATGACCAATGTATATAGTTTGCAGTGTGTTTTTATGTGTGGATATTATTCAAAAATATATATTTTGTCCCAAAACACTCATTTTGACTATTTTCATATGTAAACATGCCAATTATTATGGAATATTAATTTTAATAACTAATATAGTTACATTGTGTGTAAATTCAGATTTCTCTAAGCTTTCAGAAGAGCCCTCATTGAAGTCTGTGGGTTGAAGCATTCAGAACTTATTGCACTTTTTCCAAATGTGTTAGTTTGATAAGATGAATAAATCATTTTAGTGGAATAAAGCGCCTAGACTAACCAACATTAAAACTGGTGTAAAATACTCATTTTTACAGATATTCTTTTCAAATTTGAAATGTGAGTAGTCATCCAGTAATTCTTTTGGCCCACAGTGTGTTTCAGCTACCTGCTGAAGCTATAGACACCTTTATTTTCACTAAATATTTTAGGCGAGCACACAAAAAAGTAATTTTTTTGTGTGTTCCAAAGTGTATACAATTTTATCAGTAATACTTAGATTCTGACTGCTCTGAGTGAAACTAGAGATTGTTACCTTTACAAAGAGCCCACACTTGTAATTAAATTCCAAGGGGTTCAATAACAGCAATCATTTTAATTTGGAGAGGTCCCATTACACGCAATACAGCCAAAATGACCGAAAGTATCAACAAGTTAATACAATCTGCAATGTGTAATTTTATTTTTCTATCCTTAAACAGCATTTGATAGCGCTCTCAAAATAGTTGTTTTCCTTCAGGAGTGTGGCTACACCTCACATGTCAGAAGAATTTGGACTCCTCTTGTGTAAAAGCGCCACTGGGCCATTTCCTACACAGCTCATATTCATGTGTTGCTCTGCTGTGACTACTGGCAGAGGCAGCCTCCCACAGGCTGGACTTAATCACTATTGACAAACGCCGGGTTCTTATCATGTCAAAGCCATTCTGATGTGAGACATCAAGCACTAAAGACAAAAATAAAAGCTGCTGGATGCTTGTTATCCCTGGGAATTATTCCTTAATAAGCCGCTGACAACCTTGACACACTGGAGGTATTTTAAAAATGTCTTCTGGGAAAAATAATAAGACCGCTTTTTCATTTCCACACGCTTCTGTATTTGTTATCTGTAAGGGTGTTTGAATACGCTGCCAATAATATATTAGGTTTCTATTTACAGACAAAGCAATCCATTACAGTAGGAAGAAATGTCCTAGACTTATTTTGTTTTTGCCTGCTGCTGCATTCTATAGTGTTCAGGGGCGTAACTACTGGCAGCAGGGTAGTGGGCCCGTGAGGGACCCTTGATATTTACATCACAAGATTAAACATTAAATACTGACATAGTCCATAGTTACACTTAATATAGACCTATTAAACATAACAAGCTGCAGAGCAACATAAGCAGACTGCGATACAATTCCAATCCACCAAAAATCACACATTCTGCATAAATAAGATCAAATGGTGCTGTCAGTGAGTGGCTCAAGAACAGAATAAGCTGCTCTTTTTACCATTTTGGCTACACCAGTGAAAAACTACAGGTTATCGATCACTCGATGCTTAAGACGGTGTTATCTGTTGTTATAAACAAAACACCAAATAACAAAACAGAGAAGACCAAGAGTTTTAGATGGTTTTAGGACAAGTGCTTCTGCAACAAACACTGGAATTTGCCTGGAAAACAATTTAAGGTAAAACTTTAAGGTAAAATACAAGACAATGAAAGACTATGAATGACTATGAATTAATGAAAATATTTCAATATTTCAATATTTAAGGCTATAGCCTTTTAGGAGTGTAGCTCAATCTGTTACTAGTTAACAACACAGCAGCCAACATACTTGAATAAAATAGAGCCTGAGCCCATTTTCCAGCCCTAATAATTCATTTAATTATGCCAGTGACAACAGTAAACTGCCACACTGTTAAATCTATTCTACATGCCCACAAAATCCAATATGGCTGATGTGACATAATGATGATGCTAGACTCCTGCTAATATTTGTCAATACAATGTCTATGTAGTCTACAGTTAGTGGTGCAGACGTAACAACTCCAAAGCCCTGTGGATGACCCGAACACTGAACGAGAGAAACACATGTAGGATTCAGGAGTGAGGGGTAAAAGAGCCCAGAGAGTTATGTTGTCATTGTCCTCAAGAGCCTCACTACACCAATGATGATATTTGTTGTGAAGAGAAATGACAAGACACTAATAGTAGCAGCTGACATAATGTAGCTGTCCATAATAGTTAGTGTGACAGCTCCACTACATCCCTGCTGTTATTGGAGAAGAGAAAACAAGAATTACACACTGTGTACCAAACCCTTCGTGGCAAACTGTGCTTATCAGAACTGGGCCTTGTGTACAACACCCACAGACTCAACCCCGAGGCCATAACAACAGCACTGTCGCAGCATTGTGGCAAAATTTGTCCAAACATCTATATTTCTCCCGAAAGACAGGGTTACTGCTTTCACATTTTATACTAATGAAACATTCTTGGCTTACAACTGTCTCTTACAAATTGGATTGACTGAAAGAAATGACAACTAAAAGGAAAGCTGACATCTGGGGGTTTAAAGACATAACATGCAGGATTTTCCCAAAATTACAAGATGAAAATTCTTGGTGCAAATCTTTTTTACTCCACTCTTATGTCCTTCTGGGGAAGATTTTGTCTGTAAACACGCTTCTTTCTACCTGCATTCCCCTCCTTGATTAGCATTTGTAGTAGTCTAGTCATTACACATCTGTCATTTTTAATATCGCCGTGTCTTTATCAGTAACAGACAGTTCAGAAATGAGAGGCACCAGGCTAGGCCTCTGTCGCTAACTATTAGAGGAGATGAGATGAAACAACGGTTAAAATGTCAAAAGTGTTATAGGAAGCAAGTAAGATGGCTGTCCAGGTTATCTGCATTTCCTGGCTGCCTTTCCTCTTTAATTCAATTACAGCATTTCACAGGTTTCAGGTTCTGCAGTACATTTTTAATGGAATAAATTTCAAGTTTTTCATATACAAGATAATTCTGGTAAATAGCAACAGAGTGACTGCATGTGTGTTGTTAGTGAGTGGGTATAGAACATTAGCACATGGCTTGGTAAACAGCTGCTCTTTATATAAGCATTTAGTCCACACCCACTAAAGGCTATAAGCTGCAAGACACCGGATGCTTAGGATTATGTTATGAGCGAATAGGAGACAGAGAGTTATACACGGATGGTTATAGGACTTTTTCTTCTAAGATAAGCCTGATGAGAATATTATACAGATTGCTAAAGCTACAAAACCTGCATTATGGTAAAATACGTGTTGCCATTGTAGTAAAAAACAGTAAATACGACAGTATATATATCGGGTTATTCTAAATATTTGAAGGTTTAAGCTTCTTAACATTTTAGTTCCACATAGCAGCCAAAAGACTTGGGTAGAACTGAAGCCACTAAAAAGTGTCTTTGTGTTTGTTTTTAACGTGCATGCTCATAAACAAATTGAAAATACTGTTGCTTTTGTTGCATTTGGCATGAGTATTTTGAATGGTTTTTTGTGAAATGATCAATACATGCATGCATTGAAAAAAAAAATGACCTGAATCATCCACAAGGACTTGTGAATTGTGTGTATTTGTTTTCTAGACTCCATGTCCACATTCATGTTTGCTTCAACTGTCCACAGATAAACACAAACATGCAGAAGGCAGTACATGCGGTGCTTGGGGTGCCAGCAGAAGTTCGGGCCAGTTGGCGACAATGGGAAGATTTGGCAGGACGAGCGACAGCAGCGTCTAACAGAAAAGCCCTGAGTCATGTGACGGCCTAAAGCGGATCCTGTCCTGATCTCTGGCCTTTTCAGAATGCCGTGACCCACTGTCCTAACAGACTGAATCTCCTCACTGGCGCTCACTAAATCTACCGAGCAGTTGCCAGGCGCCCTGCAACACTGCCAACATCTAAGAGGCAAAACCAAGATTTTCACAGGGGTTTGTCGCCGGTAGTCTTGTCTCGCTGCCATAATGATGTTCTGACATTGGTTTACTTACAGATTATTGTAACTTCCAAGGTTATCGTCCCTCTCTATCTTCTTTTAGAATCATTTCTTGCTCAGCAGCCTATTTTTCACTGACTCATATGTAAAAAGATTTTCATTTTATTGACAGAAAAGAGCCTATCCCAAATTCCACATCCTATACACACGTTCATGTAAAGGTACATATATTATTAATAAAGGTGTTTTATCTTTGAACATAATGAAAGATAACAAGGGAAAGGGTCAGAACAGGAACGTCTCACAGCTGCATATCTCAGTGTGATGTTAATTAGACATAAATGATACAATTCAGCTGCCAAAACTACTTATTAAAAATATATATATATATTGGCCTTGCAACAGTGGATCCTAATTGACATGCTATTTTCTGTTAAAACCCACGGCCCTGTGTTAGCAGGTGTCCCACAGGGATCTGTCCTGGACCCATTGTATTGCATCACATGTCTATTGCCATACCTGTCTTTGGTGCATGAATATCTTCAGTTTATGCAACACTATGATTGCTTCAAAACAAAACATAATAATTTGTTTAATTGCTGTTTTCCTTTGTGTCTGTGTGTGTGTTTTTGTGAGATGAGAAATATAGGAGTACATACATAAACATGGTCAAACATGTTATGCGTTATTTAAACTAGATCTCTAAATGCCTCATCGGGATATGTAACATACATTCATGTCATTTTATGATATTTACAAGATTCAAAAAAATATCTCAATGGTATTTCATATAGTTTTGTTAAAGAATTACTGAGATTACTGACGCAACATTAATCCATATTATTTTTCAATGTGTGGTGTAACACGTATTAAAATAAAAAAGTCCAGAGGGGAAATAAAAAATTAAAAAGATAAAAGATAATAAAATGGAATGGATAGTTCAGTCTTCCTTTTGTCTAACTTTTTGTATGATTCAAGTGGTGCATGACAGAGTTTAAGGCTCTCCATCTTTTTCCCACCGCCCAAAGAGTGAATGTAGTAAATGGTCCATAGTGAAGTCATTAGTTTCACGGTTCCATTCAGGTGTTGTTGTCCTTCTCGAGTGAAACTGTTGTAAATAACTGTCAGGTGGAATCTAAGGCCTCCTCCTTTGTTGAGTCAGGGTTTTTCCATATTAACAAAAGTAGCTTCCTTTACTCTTCTCTCAAACCATTAGCCAAGATTCAGAAACTGCTGTTCTCAAAGGAATGCCCTCTGAAGACTTGGCTCTTTGGATTGGGTCTTTAGTGTTTATACATCTGACATGTTTCTCTGATATACCTAGAAGAAGCACATCTCTGCAACGCTCCCGATCATGTGACAATGTGTTGGCCACATGATTGGTCAGAGGGCCGTGTATAGCTTCACTAGACCTTACAGTGAAATTAGAAAACATGTGGATGCACTATACCTTGTTCTAATGTCAAAAAGTAAAAAATCTACTGCTATTGGGTGTTTTGGAAAGAAAGCTTTAAAGGATTAAATAAAAAATAAAAAAGTGTAATAACTCTCAATAATCATACCCTCCACATTTGATAAATAAACCTAGAGTGACTCGTGCTTTATTACATTGCAGGTTGTTGTGCATACCTTAGGGCTTTGTAAACTTATGAACTGTTGCATACACTTCTGAATATTGTATTTAGTAATGTTTTCCATGAAGTAGAGTGTTTTAGGGATTCAAACTGAAATGAGAGAACTAGGCAGGATATACAGACAGATATTTTATCCCCATACGGCTGCAGCAGATGTGCTAATCCTGCCTCCTGTTGACGTACTATGACATACACTCTTTTTGTCAGGTCTGGTTATTTAAAGCTTTTTTAGGCTGGGGTGGTGGATGGGAAGAAATTAGACATGATGCATTCAGAGTAAGAAGGTGAAAAATGCAGCCGGTGAATACTGAATACTGCTGTGAGGCTTGTAAAGACTCTGAGGTCAACGCTTCAGTCCATCTGCCCTTCACTGAGCTCACCACTGACATTCAGACTCTGGAAAAAAAGATTTTCATGGTCCGGCCGTGGTCATATCAGGCTTATCCCTACCTTCACTGCCCTGGGACGTCCCTCCAGCTGTACTTTACAAATCTGGATACATCATTAATTT
Organism: Neodontobutis hainanensis; assembly: GCA_024349245.1. Lineage (NCBI taxonomy): Eukaryota > Metazoa > Chordata > Actinopteri > Gobiiformes > Odontobutidae > Neodontobutis > Neodontobutis hainanensis. Next base: position 14,650,092 of record JALDNG010000002.1, on the reverse strand, counting down.
TTGACTGACCCTGCACCAGTAGACTTCAAAAGCTCTGTGCCAGAATGTTTCAGATACACTAAAATATATTTAATTTCTCTTAACCTGTGTAATGCCATATCTTGTTTTGTTTTCATGTTTTCTGTCTGGAGTCCAATCAGTTTCTGTGATACAAAAGGCATTCCCACCATTGTCACAGACGCAGGCTCAGGATCGGTTTTATGATGGTGTTTTGTTGAAAGCCCCAGTTTCTGTCGTCACCCTTTCACATTTACTGAAGCACTTCTGTTGTTCTGAATTGTCCAGATGTGTCTCGTGCAGACATCTCTCCATGCAGCTGCTCCTACTGTGAACAGCTTGTCTTATACTGAAGTGTACATCATGTTCTACACATGTCTTTGGTCGAGGAACACATCAGGGACACGTGTCTCCCTTACGTCTCTCCAAATGTATCTATTCTGTCAGTTTCATAAACCACTGGTGCTGGAATATCAAAGAGGAAAAAAATGTAGCATTACATGTTTGTAAGTTGACGTTTTCTATAGAATATACTATTTGCATTTATTAATTTAGCTGACTTACAGTCGCCAGTGTTACAGCTGCAACACCACTGTGTCTTGCCCAAGGACACAACTACAGTATGAACTGGGGAGAGCAAGAATTGAACCACCAACCTTCCAGTTAAGGGACAACCGCTCTACCACTGAGTCACTGCGCCCCACTATTAAACTTGTCCAATCCACTACCTTACCTTATAATGAGCTAAAACGTGACAAAATGAACGAAAAGATGACTCTTGCTCCAGTATTGAACTTTGAAAACTTTGTAAAAACATTCACATAATGTACTGTGCTTTGGACAAGGTCAAATGGTTCTGTTGTATTTACCACAACCCTGTGTGCTTTCTCTAGTGGCTTTTCACAAAGACACAAAGACACAGAAGAGACTTAAACAAGAAAGAAACAGTTTGTACACCAGAGTTCAAAAGAACGCAATCAGCTGGAGGTAAGCTCCAGTTCATTCCACTTGTTTTAGAACATTATCCAGAATTTATATTGAGATTTTTGAACAGGATATTATAGATGTATAGATAAAAATAAAAGTTTTGAATTGCAGTGATGTCACACCATGACAATGTGCTAAAATCTCAAAAAAATTAACATAGCATAGCATCAATATAGACAATGCCCTGTCATTACGAGCATTAGATTAAAGTCTGTATGGAAACAGTTAGTCTAAGTCACTTTTGAGCGACAGTCTACCCTGCATTCAGGCATTTGAAACCTTGAAACCATAACTTGGCTTTAGAGACCCCTTCAGACCAGGTAACCCAGAATAAAAGTTGTACATATATTTCAAATCATGTAATTATACAATTTACATTTATAGACCCACAACCCTTAAAAACGTTACATAGCTGGCTGCTTAGTGACTCTGAGGCAGTATAACTCTTCTCATTAACATGTCTGGGGCACAGGGTCAGGGACAATGACTTTTTTTTGTTTTTATGTTTAGATTTAATGACTGGAATCCTTTAAAAAATATCCACAGTTTGACATCTACACTGGTGTCTTGCTCGTTCTTTATTGCCATTAGGGCGGACTGAACGCTCTGAGTCATATGATGTGTTATAAACTCTATCATATTATAATAAGATGTTAAATCTAGGATTGAGTGTTGTTTAAGAAAGCTATGTTCTGGAAAAAAGTATACCAGTAAATACAAAATAGCGTGAGGCCCATGAATGAGGGCCAGTATTAGTCTCCAGAAAGAATATAAATTGAGGACTACATAATTTCATTGTTTGTCTACACTAATTTGTTTGAATTAGGTTTTGTCTAGGCACAGATGTTTTATATAAAGTCTCTGCTTATCGAAATATTGATAAACATATGTTTAGCCTTATTGCACTTCCTCAGTTGTGTCACCTTTGTTCTCTGCTTTCTTGTGTTTTCATTTTCCATTTCCGTCGAGATTTCATTTGCTATCAGCACCTTTGACATTCTCCAGATGTTCAGTCGCTGCGTATTAGCCGAGCAATTGTTTTATGTTTCTTTTTTCACCGCAATCCATTCCTTGTTCGCAATCAACTAGTGTTTGTACAGGTTGGGCTTGAAATTTCCCAGCTGCCCCTTCACTTTGAGTCCTGTTTTGTGTGTGGATGTTTGTGCGCTGCAGCTACAGTGTGATGAATCGAAATAACCCGAATGTGAGGCGCAGGAAGCAGATTGCCTCTGCCACAGCCCATATACAGCCAGATATTTTATCACTGTACGGCTGCAGCAGATGTGCTAATCCTCCCTCCTCCTCAGAACACACACTCTGAGAGAATCTACAACGGATTTTTTTTTTTTCAGTACACACAAGGATGGAAAATAATGTTTAGCACCCAGTATAACATTAGGTCAGATTACATTATGAAAAAGTTGACATACCCTGAGATACCCTCTTTTGGTCAGGTCTGGTTATTTAAAGCCTTTTTAAGTTTGGGGTGGTGGATGTGAAGAAATTAGACATGATGCATTCTGAATACTGCTGTGAGGCTGCAAAGAGTTTGAGGTCAACGCTCCAGTCCAGTGAAAAGGGCCCCTCACTGAGCTCACCATTGAAGCTCAGACTGTGGAACAGCTTTTCATGGTCAGGACGTGGTCATATCAGGCTGAGGCTCAACATTACTGCCCTGGAAAAGAGTGCTTTTTTTTCACCAAAGAATGTTTGTGTAAGGAAAATCATAAAGATCTAACACTGGCTACTCTGCAAACACCAATAAACAGCAAAAAAAACAAAAAACCCAAATTGAGAAAAAAGAAGCAAAGTGAAATTTGAATTAATATTGGAACTGCATCTATGCAGTTATTAACAAGACAAAGCAGGAAGGCAACAGCCTTTACTTAGAGCTGTAATAAGAATTTGTTTTGTTTTGAAATGTCTAACTTTTATGTTGAGGCCAATCCACTTCCACTCCTTTAAGAAAATTAAAGCATGTAGGTTGCTCTGTTGTTGTTGGGGAGAGTGGGAGTGAGCAGAATCTTTTAGTTAATGCAGCTGTAACTCCACAACAAGGATATAAATAATTAATATTTCCATAACATGGACTTTTTAACCTTGGCATGATGGTGCTAGCTATAGACTGGGCATGTTTATAAAGTTGAATTTGTGTCAAATATGTTACAATTACTGGACCATGTCAATCCATTTCTTTCTTGTCATTACACTGGGCTTGCATGTTGTTTATTATATTGGGTAATGTTTGTGCTAATGTATGAGTTTATGAGTTTATGCTTGATTGTAGATGAAGTTCAGCTGAACCGTGGTATTCATCTGAAATGTAAAAAATAAGTACTGCAAGTTTCCCTGCCACAATTTTTGAAAATGGAAATAAACACTGAATCAAAATTGTGTCATGTTAGAAAAACAAAAACAAAATAGGTGCTTTATATAATTGAAGAGAGCTGAGGTTTAAAATGTATTTTGTATGAGTCTGAGGATTAAAAATAACCGGTGTTTAGTGGGTTGCTTATTTTGCCAATCAGAGTAAGTTTCAGGTCAAACCCCTCCCTCTAGAGATATAAGCTCAGCCGACGTATCAGTTGATACCAGAATTGACAATCTCTTGAACAAAAGATGAAACGTCTTCACCTTGAAACTGAGTCCAGATGCCTTTGCTTTAGTCCTTTTCTACCACTGTAAACATGGATTTATATTTTTTCTATAATTGATGGATACATGGATACATTTAATTAAAGATGTAGTTGCACACGCTCACACACAGCAGTCTCAGCCTAAGCCAGGTGCAGGTCTGTGAGTAACACGGCTACATGTTGGTCTCCTCTCCACACCTGTCACCCCTCAGCTATGATTGATCACCTCCCGGCTGAGTGTGCGCACGTGGTTGTGTGCGTGCGTGCGTGTGAAGGTTTGTGTGACCAGGCCAGGGTTTGGCATGTTTGTTTCAACAGAGCAGAACCGTGTTGAGCCAAACCCAATGATCCATTTCCATAAGGGCCAGAGATCTGTCTCCGTGGAAACAACCCCTAAAAATACCCTGCAGGGCCTGCGGGTTCAGACGGCACATGCTCCAGGCGCATGCAGCTCAGGACTGGCCTTTTATTTGAGATTGATGATATGGAATAGGCTAAAGAATCATCCGTGTGTGTTTTAAATCACCTCTCTGTCTTTCCCACAATGCATTAAGAATAAGGAAAAGGGATTTTATTTAATGTTAAATAAAATAAAATAAGATTTAGTAAACATTAATCTAAACACTAAAAGATAATTTGCTTTAGCCTTAAATGTGTAATAATGTTTAATGTTTACAATGACAGGACTGGGCGATAAATTAAATTAATGTGATTTATTTGAGTTTTTCATTTTTAAAGAAGTCCAACAGCAACATTGCAAAATCCAATTTATTGAAAAGTGTGGTAAATTAAAATAGACTTAATGTATGGAGACAAAACCAGCCTACATCGTAATGTCTTCACTGACAGCAGCTTTATATAATGGAACCAAAGAGTTTGTTTGAAATATTTTTTTTGCCAACTCTACTCTTGCTACAATAGAAGAACTATAATACATGAAATGTAAACTATGGCGAATCTCTTACATCATTGAAGAAAAGATTAAAGCAGAAGCATCTGGACATTTCGTCTCTAATTCCAAGAAACTTTGGAGTTTGGACTTTCTGATATATGATAAGGAATTGGCTAAAGAATCATCTATCTCAAATCTCAGAATTATAAGTCTTTTGGAATAAGAGACGAAACATCTTCACCTTGAAAACTTAGTCCTGCTTTTGCTTTAACCTTTTCTTCAAGATGACCTGGATGACTGAGAACCTTCACAGACATGTCAGAATACAAGTTAGTAACTTTCCCAAATTCACAAAGATCTAATATTTTCACCAAGTAGAAAACAAAAACAAAAGTTACCCATCCAGCATAAATTTAGTGACAGATATATCAGTAGGAAGTGCCTTTCTGTGTCTTCAGAGCACGCCATTGTGAAAAAGAATCCCCGAGAAACCCTTTGGCTTTGTTTAGCTCTAGAGTTGGTGAACAATGCTATGGGAAAACATGGATTTTGATAGTTAATGCTAACGCTAACTAGCTCTCTCTTGCCAAGAGCCCTGAAGGCTAGTAACCTCCATTGTGTAAACGTTATCTATTAACTTTTCATAAAAACAAAGACTTAAACTGTTTAAAGACTTAAAAGTATTAAAAATGTATAAACTTTTATGGTGTCAAAATCAGGTCCAAGCATTAAATCATTTACAGAAATAATGCTTTTTACTTAAGTACATTTTAGAGACTGTACATTTTTACTTTTATTCTTTTTTTTCACAAAATAACATTATAAAAATAGTTAACTAAACCTCTTTCAGAACTTAGTGTAACTTTCGTTATATTTAAAAATACAATAATGAGGTTTAGAGAAGTGTGGCTGTGTAAAAATACTGAGGTCCAGACCTGAAGGACCATGAAGCTGTGTACGGCTGTGGCCTGTCGCTTGTGGCACTGACTGCGTTACTCACCAAAGCTGAAATACACCTACATTTTGGCAGTGTGTCAAGCCTTGGTTGTGTTTTTATCTGATATCTGTCAACCAGAACACCACTCTTCCTGTGGGACATAGGAATAATAGCATCATTCTGCATGAAAAAAAAACAATGTAATGTGCATTTATTATAAATATTGGGTTTAAAATAGCTTTATAATCAATTGAAATATAACTAGTACCTTCCAAGTGTTGCATAACATCAGGATCAGGGTTTATTTCTGGTATATTGTAATGTCAGTTTAGTCAATTGTCAGAAACATCATAATTACTGCACATACTGTTTACAGAAGCTTGTTGTCAGCATTTGCAGCATTGACTTTCCTCTTTTCTGAAGTCAGTAATAGTCAAGCCATAATCTCTGTGCTGCAGCAAAGGACACGCCACACTGATGGAACTCGAACATTCATCAAACACTGCGCAGTCTGTTACAATTACTTGTAAAATGAAAAGACATAAAATGAACTAAAGATAGAGTGAATTAAAGATTAATGGATGATCTCACGGACCGCAATGTACTGCTGCAGAAAGGTCCTTGGTTAGAGTCAGCGTTAGATGAGTTCTCTTTGTGTTAACTTTGTGTTTTTTAATGAACTCTGGCTTCCAACAACTGTATAAATGCATTGCAAATGGGCCTATGGAGCTGCGAAGATCACAGAACCTCATAGAAGCTTTTTTCTACCACAGGCGAGCAAAAATGTATATCAGAGATTTCAGACAGATGGAGTTCACTGGCTCTATAGTCACTCTAACTCTTAACTCTTAACTTTTATAAATAACTCTGACTCTTAATATGCACCAGTCATATGTTTTATTAAAAAAAACAAGAACAATGACTTTGCAGTCTTACATTACCATTACATGACTATTAAATATATAGTAAGAATATAAGACTATATTTCTCTCAAATATTGTTCACAAATCGGTGCAAATCTCTGTTAGTGAGCACTTCTCCTTTGCCGGGATAATCCATCCACCTTGCATATCAAGAAGCTGATTAGAGAGCATAATTATTGTACAGGTTTTCTTAGGCCGGCAACAATAAAAGGCCACACTAAAATGTGTTTTAGAACTGTATTGGGGGGTCCAAAAAGTATCAGTCAGTATCTGGTGTGACCACCATTTGCCTCACGTGCAGCACATCTCTTTCTCGTAGAGGAGATCAGGTTGTTGATTGTGGCCTGTGAAAAGTTGGTCCACTCCGAAGACGAACTGCAGGCAAGTCGAGGCCCCGACGAAGACGACAAGAAGATGAGCTTTCATGAGACGGTTTCTGACAGTTTGTGCAGAAATTCTTATGCAAACCTTGTTGCAGCAGCTGTCCGGGTGGCTGGTCTCAGAGGATCTTGGTCCTGGGCTGTTGTGGTTACACGTAGTCTGCAGTTGTGAGGCCGGTTGGATGTTCTGCCAAATTCTCTGAAACACCTTTAAAAATGGCTTATGGTAGAGGAGTAAACATTCAATTCTTAGGAAACAGCTTTGGTGGACATTCCTGTAGTCAGAATGTCAACTGTACGCTACCTTGAACATCTGTGGCATTGTGCTGTGTGATAAAACCCACTGCACATTTTAGGGTGACCTTTTATTGTTACCGGTCACATGTGAAGAACAATATTTGAGAGAAATAGCCCTTTTGTGTCTTGGATCTTTTGAGTTCAGCTCATGAAGAATGGGGCAGCATGGTTGTGAAAAGCATTTTAAGCCATCTAGTTAAAGCTCCACTACCCAATTTTTTTAGCCCCTGTTTCAGCTCCACAACTCAAGCAGCAGCATATTAACCTTTCCAGCTTCTTTTATTTTTAAAAAGGTGTAACTTGACCAATTTTTCATCACACAATTGTGAGGTTTGTGTTTTAGGTTGTGTTCTCCTCTCCCTTTTCTTTGTTTCCTTTCTTTTTTTATTTTTTCAGCAGTGCATGTGAGTGGCTGTTTTGCAGTAAAATAAGATGCCTTTTTGCAACGGAAAACCAGTTTTCTGGTTTAATACCTTATTAGTTTCAATCAAAATCCCCAAAATAGGCTTGATTATGCTCATCTATTAAAATCCTTTATTAAAAAACCTAGATGATGTCTAAAGGTCTATTTTTTGACATAGAGTCCATACCCTGGCAGAATTTGTGATTGTTTGGCCATTCTTTGGAGAATATGAATGGAAAAGGAAACCTTTTTTTCACTCATAGTTAATGGTTGGGTGACGCCATTTATTGTCAAAAACTTTGTTTACTCTTTTCATCATAAAATCATAATGACAACAGAAACTACCCAAATGACCCTGATAAAAAGCTCACATAGCCTGGTGATTTTGACCTGGTAACATGCACATAGGTTGACACAAACAGGTTTGAATGGCTACTAAAGGTAACCCTTCTCACCTGTGGTCTGTTTGCTTGTAATCAGCGTGTGTGAATAAAAGATCAGTGAGTTTCTGGACACCTGACAGATCCTTGCATCTTTCATCCAGTGCTTCACTGATGTTTATTCTGAGTCATGAGGAAAGCAAAAGAACTGTCACAGGATCTGTGGAAAAAGGCAATTGAACTGTATAAAACAGGAAAGATTTATATAAATATATCCAAGGAATTGAGAATGCCAATCAGCAGTGTTCAAACTCTTATTAAGAAGTGGAAAAATGTTTGGGATGCAAAAAAAAAAAAAATCCTCAAAAAACTTCAGCTGAAATACAGGACTCTCTGAAAAAAGTGGGGTGGCTGTTTCAAGATGCACAATAAGAAAAATGGGTTGCATGGTTGAGAAAGCCATTACAATACACCAAACAACACAAAAACAAGCCTCAAAACTTCTGTAACAAAGTCATTTAGAGTAATGAGACCAAAATTAAACTTTTTGGCCACAACCATAAACGTTACATTTGGAGAGGAGTCAAAAAGGTTTATGATGAAAGGTACACCATTGCTTCTGTGAAACATGGAGGTGGATCTAATGTGTTGGGGATGTGTGAGAAACAAAGGCACAGGAAAAGATGAATGCAGCATTTTATCAGAAAATACTGGAAAAAAATTTGCACTCCTATTCCGGAAGCAGCGTATGGGATGTATCTCTGGGGAGATCTCAAACGTTCAGTTCACGCAAAACCGCCCAAGAATTTACAGGAACTGGAGGCTTTTTGCCAAAAAGAATGGGTCACTTTACCATCTGAGAAAATAAAGAGCCACTACCACAAAAGACTACAAGATGTCATTAATGTTAAAGGTAATCCATGGTAGTTTGGTACTTTCTGTTGTCATTATGATTTAAAAAGACTAAACAGTTGTTTGGACAATAAACTGCTTCACCCAACCAGTAACTACAGTGAGTGTTTGTCTTATCATTTTTATTCTCTGAAAAATGGCCAAAAACATCTAAAAATCTGCCAGGGCAAGTAAATATTATGAGCACAATTGTATGATTCCTGTTACAGTAAGCTTTTAGTGATTAAACTGTCAAACTAAATGCAACTGTAAAAAAAAAAAAGGTAATCCCTGTTTAATGTTATACAAAGACATATAAACTGGAGGCATTGTTTTTTTAAAGAATTTTGTTGTAGATTCCCAACTATTTTTTTGCCTCTGAAGGTTTTAGTGACAAAAGAGAAATTGTCTGTTTTTCTCTCTCTTTTCCAATTCAGGGCCCTGTACTTCAAAACTGGATTAAGGGGTTAGCGAGGTAACTTGGAGGTTAACCCTGTGTTTTTTTCTTATCATAAACCTCGTCCTTTTTCTATCCAAAGATATTATGCTGCATGTCAGACCTGCTCTGGAGAAGGCTCAGTTCTCTCTCTCTGGTCTGGAGAAGTGTCTGCACAGGAAGCAGACGTTAGTGACATTGTAAATTGATACGTTCACATTAATTTAGGTTTATACACATGTTTACTACATGACATTATACTCAGAATTGGTTTTAATAATATTACGTTTTAATGATATTTAGATCCATTGATTTTAATTGATAAATCAAACAGTACACGGCACACTTCAGTCTGTTTTTTAGTCTGTACATTCAGTTTTTGCTGCAGTTCTTTTTGAGTTTAGTGCTGTTTTGTGTTTCTCTTCATGTTGCCATATCTCTGACCTGTCCATGTGTCGACTCTTTGTTTCACATGAACACACGCCCAGCTACACAGAAAACCCAATAGTCAAATCTACTTAAGTTTGGTTTGACCGATATCACCTACAGCAAATTATAAATAAATAAATGAACTCTTCATATCTTGTCATCAGTATCATTTTGATGGTTCTTAAACGTGAGATAATCATTCCAGTCTCACTGACACAGTACGCTCAGCTGGACAGAAACCTCCAATGTAACTTTCCTGGCTAGGGACAAGGACTTATCTCAAGAGATTAGTGCGTGACGCACTTTACGACTCAGCTCTGGCGAAGTGGCTATTGGCATTCTCTCACACAAAGTCAGCTTATTGGATATTGTAAAATTAAAGCAGTGGGTTCATTACAAACCCCAGGCATTCCAGAGAAGGAGACTGCATTGTGGCGTGACGTTAACCAGCTGCTGCCCATGCGGTTTTAGCACTTGGGCAGTGGAAAGATATTCGCGGCTTGTTGCAGCGTAACAGCACCTCTGGATTAAGTGTGGAGGCTCCTCAGGCGCCACAGCAGTCCAATCTGGCTCATGTTGTGAAGCTGGAAACCTGTCAGAAGCAGAGCTGTTACACTTTTCTCTGGCTTCTAACTGTTCTTTTTCTTTGATTTTTTTTTCTTTAACTTATTTTTAAGACCTGTGCTTGAAAATCTGGTGGATTGCAATTTCTTATCCAGTCCAGTTAGATTACTTAAAGCGGCACTGCGTAATTTTTAGCCACTAGCCACCCCTCTACAGTTTGTATTGTTTGTTTTCAATAGTAAACCATCCAAAACCAGCAAGTTTGGAAGAAAAACTTTGCTAGGGTCCAGTGCATCAGAATATTTCCCTCTGTTTGAGCTGCTGAGCGTCTGAGAGGTCTGCTCGTCCCAGAGGCATAAAATTATAGATCATTTATATCGAAGTTCTCTGTCCAGCAAAGGGTACTGTGTCAGTGAAATAGGCATAATTCTACCACTCTTGTGTAGAATACAGGTAGGGTATGCCATATTTTAAGAACAATCAGTGCAAATGCTTATATTATAAAATATATTGAGACACAGAGACAACAGCACATTACCTTCGGGGACAAAGCTAACTGCCACAACTCTACTAAACTCCCACTCTCTAAACTTTTGTAATTCAAACTCACTACAGACTTACTCAAAGTATTTTCTGCACCATAACTATGGCCCAAAAGAGTTGTGTATGTGTCTGTAAACCAACTTGTATGTGCCTTATATATATTTACCTTTTTAGTATTTGTTTGCATAGGACATTTTGAGGTGTGCATCACACAGTAAATAACAGCTCACATTTAATTGAGTGGCGTCCCATCAATTTAGGTTCTCTCCTGTCATTTATGCCAGTGATCAGCTACAGCACTTCAGCTGCACAGACACATCTTATCTTTTAATCTAACAGCATTTACATTGTTCCTATCCTCTTCTTCTGTTCTTTCTGAGCATTTTTACCAAACCTGGGCCAGTATTACTAACCATGACCTGCCAATGGATGTTTCTAATGTGGATTGTTTTATTTTTGCTAATTTTTAACCCCTAAGCCTTGTGTCTTATAAACTGTAAAGGCTCACTGACATTTATCTACTAGTACTTTCTTTATTAAATGTGCCAAATTTGATCTTGTATGTTTTTTTGTAACAGTTTCTATACTTCTTATAGTTCTTCTGCTCTGCACCTCCAGGCACTGTTTGGATATTGAATACAACAAACTGTTTTTCTGTATACAGCTCCCTCGACAAACTTCCCACTCTGCAACTCACAGCCAACTTCAACTTGCAGCCCTGTATTTCAGTCTCCTTCTTTGTCTGCTTCATTGATCCAGTGGGTCTATCCATCCATGCATCCAGCTTCTTCTTTTTTCCAAGTCTGGGTTGTGAGGGCTGCAGACTAAACAGAGATGTCCAGACTTCCCTCTACAGAGATACTTCATATTCTTCTGAGGGAATTCCAATGCATTGCCTTGTCTATCACAAAACATGCCTGAGCCATCTCACAATACCTCCTTTGAACTTGAGAAAGGAGCAGCTTTACTCCAAGCTCCTCCCAAATGACTAAACATATGGTCTCATCGACATAATTGCTCTGTGTTTGAAATGTAAAAGGCATGTGCTTGAAATGGGTCAGTGATGTGTTGCCAATTTGGAACAAATATCCTGTAGGATAAATATCTGAACGATTCAACCATGAGTCACAGCAAGGCAAAGGCAAGTAAAATGTAAAATCTGACCTCCCGCCATCCAAACACATGCATGTGGTCAACTAGCAAATCTAAAGTGTCTATAGTGAGTGAATGTGAGAGTGAATGGTTCTAAGTGTCTGGCTCCATGTGTAACTGGCCATTGTCCAGAGTGTGTCCCGCCTAAGGTCCAAAACTGCTGGGATAGGCACCAGTCACTTAGCATAAGGAATTTGAATGTAAGAATGAATTAATGAATGAAAGGATGTAGTGAATAATTTAATACTTGTTGTATACAAAGTCAAAACAGCACTAAATTTGGCTGAATTATTAAAGGTACAAGTTGTAAAAAGAGCCATTTAAAGTGTCCCGCATCTTAACAAAGCCCAAAAAAACATTTACCGTTGGGAGGATGGTAAAAGAGGCTATGACAGCAATGTCTGAAACTGTATTCAGAAGCAGACTGACAGACAAACAATTAAATGACTCCATAAGAGTAAACCTGAGTAGCTCCACTCCACATTAAACCTCTCTTGTTGTCTTCTGAGTGAATACACAAGTATCTGTGCACTTGTAATGGCATTGTTTAGTTTTGACAGGATTTATGTTTTTATTTTATAGAGTGAGACACACAGGAAAGAAATGGACAAACATATTCAACATGCACATGCTGATAAACTAAATGTTTTTGTTTTTATTGTTTTATTGTAAAATGTGGACAACATTTAGGTTGTGGGGTTGATGTTCTAGAAAAACTAAATTTATTTTGTTCTCTGTGGAAATAGGTTAAGAGAATAAATGTTACAAACACAAGTAGCTCTCTGCCTTTTTCATTTTGTAGAAGTAGCTCTCTGAGGAGAGAAGGTTGGAGACCCCTTTACCAGACTGACACATCGCCTGCATTGCCGCCAATCGCTCTGTCAGATTTTTTGTTCGTTCCTTCATTCACTCAAGAACTAGATCCGAAGATTCTGGATCTTCCACTTGAAGCAGAGACTCTCCATCAAGGGGTTGAGCCACTCTAATATAGTATAGTTGTCTGTAGTTGCAGTTACTATTTGGTTTACCTATGCTTCAGTAAACTGACTGACTGACTACTTCTCCATAAGAGCACAGCAACCTTTTTCAACATGCCAGCAGTCGATGCTTCATCATTAAAAGATTTCCCTCACACTCCTAGCTTTAACCCTATTATTACACTGCAATAAAGTACGTTTTTTTTATGAGGTGGAGGTGATGGATTGGCCTGCCAGTCTGTATGTGTCCATTGGCTCTTTGTAATGCAGCAGAAGCTCTCATCAATCTTCGACCTCATACAGTGCTTTGGGAGAGTTTTGACGAACAGGTTGTCCAACTCCGCATCCCAATTAAGAAGCTAAAGTCGTATATACTGTAAGTTCTTCAGAGTGCCCAGTGCAATCCATGTGATCTCAAATGCATTAACCAGCACTTTAGACTTCATTAGCAATGCTTTCAGGCCAAAAACAGCAGGGGTTTTACAACTGATAGGGCAATTGTGTAATGTTTTCTAACTTTATTAGCTTTTCGAGGCTTCTAGTCAAACTGCTGGATACTAAAAAATGCAAGAAATCTATTTATTTTTAAAATCTACATTTCACTTTGAAGGTGAGGACAGCATTTGAAATGATTTTTGGTTGAACTTCAAAAGGAAGCCATTTCTATATTTGGAGACAACTTAAAATGCAGCACACCGAGATGTTTATTTCAGAGGTAAGATGAAAGGTGTCAAAGTGTCAATTTTTAAATGGAAACAAAATGAAGAGCTGTCACTAGTCAAAGTCAAACTAGCGTTCTACATTAAAGCTGGTAGAATGCAAGAAAAATAACATAATTCAAGCATTGCCAGCATTTCGCTCTGTTCTGTTTCCCAGGATCGATACTGCAGTAATATCTGAAAAAATGTAATAAAAAAACATTTGTGAATAGATTGTGCAGCTGATCTTTACAAGCCTTCTGGTAGTTTATAGACAAAACACTAGAGTGTAGACAAGAATCAATAATGAAGCTATTATTTTCAGCCCAAAGGTCCTACGAGGCTGTGCACGAAGACGACTAACATAAATTCTGCTTTATAAGGAGCAATAAACAGTGATTTCTAAAAACAGATGCCATGGAGACACACTTAAAAAATAATCCTGTCCGTCTGCTTGAACTATTGACCCTTCTACAAACAATGTCATCAAAAAGATACAGGGCAACCTCAGCAAACAAATTTTTCATTCATTTATATGAGAGTGCAATCTAAAAACACAAGATAAGATACTGGAGGCAGTGAAAGCTCTTATTTAATACAGTCAGTATTCTGCTGAGGGACTGTTTCTACTCAAGTGCTTTTTGTCGTCTTATAACCGGAAGGTTGATGGTTCGATTCCCATATGAATGTGTGTGAATGTTGCTCTGGTGTATGAATATGTGAATGTTGCTCTGGTGTATAAATGTGTGAGACAATAGATGAAAATTAGCCTAAGTCTACAATTTGACATGTTTACTTCATTCGGCTGTGTCTCATGTATGTTCATCAACATGCACTGTCCCAATCAAATGAATGAATTCATTGCACAGTTCATCTAAATATTGGCATGGCATGGTTTATAATAATATGGCACTCAAAGCACTTTATTTTGAACAGCATACATGCAGCCCAGGAAAAATGTCAGAGGTGCTTCGGTGGCTCGCCTGGTAGAGTGCTTTCTGTTAAATTTGTCTTTCCAAGAAAGGCAATAAAAACCCAGATATATATCTAAAAATTGTAGAGTATGTATGTCCTTTCCTGTACCTGGAAAAGTTTTTTAGCAAGATGTTTCATTTTGTTGGTAGTGTTGCAAGATCCAGCTGGCCGATGGTTGGAGTGCAAAGTGTTAGTATTGTTTATTTAAGTCTGCCTATGCTTCTGTTGGATGAGTATGCATATGTATTAAAATATTGATATCATAATACAGTAATGTATTCCAAGAGGGTTATCCACAGAAACACAGTAAACAGGATATATAGTGGTACAGACATTACATGACATGACAAATAAACACTGAAAGGCCATAATGTAGGAATAAATGATAAAACTATAAAGTGTTTAAGTGTTTATAGTAAGACAATATCCACAAAAATTCAAAGAAGGCTCAATGTTAAAACTGTAGGTCTGTGTCCATGAAGTAATGGTCCAAATGTCACTTTACTCCCAGTATTTTACAACTCAGGGCCGTGCGGTTTGGGGGTTTATGGGAAGATTTTAAATAAATTTTTCATTTTATGATTAAGGTCCATTGTCTTTAAAGCAGAGTGCTACTGTCTACGATGGACATTTATCCAAACCTTAATGGAAAATCCAGCCAGTGAGCCGTGCAACATATAGCACTATTACCTTGTTCACTCAGGTGCTCCGACTGTACGGTCTGTGCGATAGAAATGTCATGTGTGTCAGCAGCTGCAGACCGTGACAGACCACTCCTATCACTGCTGCTCCAGCGCACATCAGTGAGTGACACCTGAGTGTAGTGTCACTGAGAGAAAGGACATATTTACACTGGTGTGCCACAGCCACACTATCCCAGTGCAGTTAATTATCTCAGTGAACCGACTCGTTCCTGCTTATCTAACTTTATTTAAAAGGTGACACATTTGTGTTCTCTGCTCTTTTAGCAGTTTTACATGCTTTACTTTATCAGAAGTGTGTAGAAGAAAATGTGGCATCCCGGATGCTATTTGTTACCATTTCATCTTTTTTTTACCTGCAATCAAGCTATTATTGTCCAAATCTTGTTCCTTAAAATACTGGGGCGCTTTGTCAGTTCTATTGCTGGGTCAGTAGCAATCAGAATGCAATTAATTACACATTACTCCTAAAAAAAACATTTTAACCTTGTTTTTCTAGGTTATCTAATTTATAATTAGCTGAAAGAAAGGAAAGCTAATACTTTATGACCCTAAAATGTGGTGTTGTAGTCAAAACCAAGAGTCATGACCAAGACACAGCTAAAAGTGTGTTTCCCAGTTACGATCCATAAAAGTCAAATTGCCCTTCTCTGACCCATGAGGAGCACCTTTTACAGACATGACACAAAGGTCACCCTTTATGGTGAGATGTAAACTGAAGCATGTTTGAGAAATTAATCCTTTGTGTGTATTTTGAACTGTTTTATCTCATGCTTTATCCCTTGTAAAAAACAAATTTAAAGAAGCTATTAACGTTTAAAGTCAAACTGCATTTGTTTCGCCACTAGAGGGCATAGATCCCTCCTACAAACTCTGTGTTGTTACATCGGTTGCTGAATATTTACAGACGTTTTCAAGTTAAGATTATCCGAGTGGCAAGTTTGAAAGAAAACATGTTTTGTGAAACAGGAGGTTGTTTCAGCGTTTTCTGTACAAATGGGACTCTGCTAGGGTCCAGTGTACTGGCCTGTTTCTGCGCCGTCTATGTTAGCCGCAAAGTGCGTCACTCATAAAATCGCTCACGATAAGTCTGCGTCTTGGGAACGGTAAAGTGCTGGAGGTTTCTGTCCAGCGAAGGGGACTGTGTCAGTGAGATAGGCACTACTGAGCTCTAAGAAGCCTCCAAATGATACTGAGAATATATCTTTTGGGCTAAAGTTACACGGTGCTCATTTTAAGCAGTTGTGTTTAATGTGCAAATAGAAAGCATCCTATTTGTAATCATTTTGCCCAGATTTGATCACAGTAAAGATGGGTCACAAAAACTTTGGTACTGCATCATGGTCCGGTCAAAGGAGTGTGCTGTAAACTGGAAGCAAGGCTAAACCATGATGAATCAAAGACGGGATTCATTGAATAACTATTGAACAAAGGCCTGTCTAACTTCTGCAAAAGGTTTATGCAAGTCTGTTATGATTTTACGACTGCTGTCCACAGTCCACACACTACTGATGCCCCACTGAGCCTTTTCCTGCTTCTACTCCACAGTCCTCCATCTGCGACCTGTTCAACAGAGCACACAGCACATACACAGCTCGTCGAGTATCCCTCTGTGTGAATTAAGTCTGCGAACAAGTACGCTCTCCGCATGTCTTATATCTTTCACTTATCTGTCACCATAACAGCACAGGGAATCTGACAGTGAACGTACTCTGAAGAATTTGTGTCATGGCAAACCATTAATCTAAAATGAGGGGAGGGAGTTCTGCGTTTCACTGCAATTGTTCTCCATAAAACCCACTCATCAGCGGCTCATGTTTATGCAAAGTTCCTTCATAAGACACTTTGCATTGTCCTTCTTTGGTTTGGTATCAATGCGTGTGACAAGAGGCGGATTTACTTTTTGCACATTTCTTTCCCAGATTTATAAAGCAAAAGGATGTGAGTATGCTCAGTTTTATAAAGCCAAACACTTTATTCTAAAAATGAGTGTCCATGGTTACATTTAAAGAGTTTCATATACCATTACAAATTTATTGTAGCACTGGCCTGTCATAAGGTTTATAAACCTTTACTGGCTTTGCTTTATACTAACAACATTATCCCATACGCCATAAAATGTTGGAAGAAATTATATAT
The DNA here is from genome assembly GCA_024349245.1 of Neodontobutis hainanensis. Lineage (NCBI taxonomy): Eukaryota > Metazoa > Chordata > Actinopteri > Gobiiformes > Odontobutidae > Neodontobutis > Neodontobutis hainanensis. The sequence goes on along the minus strand of JALDNG010000002.1, from coordinate 14,632,755 downwards.
TAATTCTTTGAAAATAATTATGTATTAGTGATTAGTGATTCTCAAATTGTGGGCTATATTTTGTGAGGTTTGTTAAGAGCATTCAAGTCTGAATCTAAATTAATTTTTGAAATGTGTGGACAGTAAAATGGTTAATGCATTTGTGGAAAATATATGTTTTCAATCATGTGGACACAAACCCTTAAAACAAACATTGTTGCTTTAAGGAATAGACCTGCTGCGGCTCAATTTATTGCTTTATTCTTTAACGAGACAACACAGAGCAGGACCCAGACTGTACTGACAAATGCAGTTTCTTTTGTTTGCAGACAGACACCGAGCCCACCGCCCACTCTGCCCGCACTCACAGATGAGCCGGTATTCCGTTAACTAACAGTAAAACCCAACGTTGTGTGAATTTAATCATGCACAAACAGCCCACATTTCAGGTGAAGTGGATTATTTTGCTGTTTCTATGAATAGGAGATGGCCCTGTTTGTACAAAACCATAATGCATGAGAAGTAAAACTGCAGGCAGTAATAAAGCCATGCCTCTGACCTTTTGGAGACAGATTGTATGTATACACTAAGAGAGCAGGAATAAATGATGAGGGGCGAAAGGGGAAGAAAGCATGCGCCATCTTTGACACACCTTTCTTCCGAACAGCTTCCAAACAAACCATGTTTATAAGCTTTATTTACATCAGGTAACGTCGACCATTGTTGTATCTGCTTTAACAACCCCGTCGCCGGAAATCTGCATCTGCAAATTAGTCTCGACAATTTATAGAAGCTCATAAAGTTGGCTATAAAAGCTAAAGTAAATTGTCCACTGAAGTCTATTGTTTTTTTTAATAGCCAACCAGTGTTACACGATGAGAGTGTCACTGAACTGGCTTTTCACATTCAGCTTGAAGTGTTGGAAGTTACTATCAGAGGCTCATCCAGCCAGACAAACTCAGGCCATGAAGTGCTCTAAAAGCTGCCAGACGTCAATGACAGAATGACTTTAATCATCGTCAAAGGGTGTTACAACAAGTTTCTCACACATCCAATCATTTTACTTTTATAGCAGATGTGATTAGCATTTTGAAACACTTTAGGGGTTTTGTGGGTATCCCTGTCTTTTTAAGTCTCACCTCGTGCTGTAAATTGCAGTGTCAGCGTGAGGGAGTGTGAGGAATGGTCCTGTTTTATCCCACAGCAGGAGGTAGTTACCAGAGGCATCACAGAAGAGAGACAGGGTAGAATGACTGAAATAGGACACACAGATTACAAAATACAGGTACAGTATGCATTTGTATAAAAAAATTATAAAAAAAAGGACAGATTAAATAAAGTCCACAAAACGCAGCAATTACTGCAGCAGAGAGGAAACTTTGGTTAGCATTTTGTTGATGACTTTGCTCATTTTCAACACTGAAGACTTTTTCTCTGTTCAGCCGAAGTGCCTCTGTCAGGGTTTATTTCAAAGAAGCACCTGGAAAATACACAGTTATTAAGCTCTGTGCACTGCTCAGCTGCTCAGCTCAGACAACGCAGCAAAACGCAGCACAATAGCATAATTTAATCAATCCCTTCAATCATCCATTCATCTACTGTATGTCTGCCACTGCAAAGAAAGAAAGATATCTGTAATTATTGAATTAATTACAAACTGGAGTCAGGACTTACCAACAGTTTCTTTTATAAACAGGAAAGTACTATCATTAGTTCAGAAGCAAAAATATGGTCTGATGAAAGAGAAATTGAGGTTGACATGGAGGAAACAGATGCCGGAGTTGAACCCGAGGTAAGTGGCACAAGCTCAGAAGCAGGTGAGCCAGAAGAGATGTTAAAATTATCGCCGCAGTCCGATAATAACCAAAGTTTTCAACTCCATGTAAACATACTCTTACTCTGATTCAGTAAGAGCAGTCATTTGAACACGCCTGGAAAATAAAATCTATTGTCGGACTTTTGTTGTTGCTGAAACTGGCTCCTGTTCGTCCATTGTTGCCCCGTCATGTTGTCACATCTATTAAAGGTTAGTCTACAGTTGGTGCTGTTTAAAAACATGTTCATATGAATGCAGCATTAGTCTGTCCTGCTCAGAGCCCTGCATGTTCTGACTGAGGCACACTTGTGTCATTTATTACTTTTACATTGTTGTGTAAAGTCATAGCACATAAAAGGACAGTGGCCCTGCACACATAAATTGCACAAGTATGATTAGATGAACTAGTTACTTTATTGATCCCAAGGGAAATTCAGCTTTACAGCCGCAGTGTCACTGTGATAACAAAAAAGCACACAGCAAGAATAGTTCATCAGATGATTGTAATTATACAGTAAAGTATAAGGAACCACAGGAGACACCAGACATGTCAATCCGTAGCAGGACTAAAGAAAGAAACAGTGCAAAGGATTACAGTAAATAACCAACAAGAGCAAAAAAAAAAAAGGCAGTGAATAAAAAAGTCAATACAGGTTCAGAAGGCGGAGTAAAGTCAGAAGTAAAAGCCTACAGTGCAGGTTGGGGATGTGCAATAATGTACACAAAGCCATATTGCAAAACTGAATAAATGCCCCAGAGCAGCTTGAGTACTGGCTGTGCTGACTGTGTAGATGCTAAAGATAATATCAGCAGATAATATTACCAGAGAAAAGTGGTCATGTTAACTCTGAAACGGCCTGGTTTTGCAGAGGGGCAACACATTGACTCAGTCACAGATAGCACTGATTCTGGGTAATTAGCCAACAACTTGATGATTTATGAAAATTAGCTTCAATATGCTTCAAGTTAATGAAACACTTTTTTGTGTCTTTTGACTGGACCGTACAATAATAGAGACCATATCTGCTCTCTATGAAGGCTTATTGATGAAAGATTATTGTAAACAAGCAAGAGAGCAACTTGAGAGATGGCCTTTTTACAGGAGCTGCAGTCCCTGATACAAAACTAAACTGTCTCGTTCTGATGCTCAATGACAGACTGCTTTGCTCCTATTGTTATTTTATTGTTTAAGGGCATAAAAAGAAAGCAAATATTTAAATACAAACCCAGCTCTGTTGGGACACTGTGTACAATGTAAATAAAAATTATATTTTCACAAAATATATTAGGTTACCATATCACAAAAAGTAATAGCTCTGTCAAAATAAGTGGGACAGGGGAAACAAAAGGCTAGAGTAGAAACACACTTAAAACCACATTGACTTGGTACAAATTAAGCATTTTAGAAAGACTCTCAAAAGTAAAGATGGGCAGAATTCACAAATCTGCAAAAAACTGTAAATAAAAAGATCAATTTGCAAAGACTTTGATTATCCCACCATCTACAGAACATCACGTCATCAAAAGCTGGAGAAACCTCAGTGAAAGGAACAAAGTCAGTGTAGGAGGCTCGTGATCCTCAGACTCAAGCAGCACTGCATTAAAACTGAGTCTGTTCTGAAATCCCAGCATGGATCGGGAACACTTCCAGAGGTCACTGTCGGTGACACAGTTCAGTGTCGGTCACAAATGACAGTTAAAGCTGTATCAAGCGAAGAAGAAACCACATGTGAACACCATCTAGAAACACCTCTGTCTTCTGAGAGACAAGAGGTGCAGCATGAGCTTTGTCCCAGAGAACGCAGCGGCGGCTCTCAATGGTTGAAAACATTTCAAATTGTCTGAAAAATAAAAAAAAAAACTTGTGTTGAAACGGATAACAAGCTTTTGTTTGGTGTAAAAATATTGGCGCTATTGGCTGCTCTTGTGAGTCACAAATGAGTTTTATTTTATTACTGCACTCTTAATCTAAATACTCTCATGCACTGACTGTCAAAAGACGAGAGGCCAGCGACAAAATCAGCAGCGCCAACGCCTGTCTGAAGCTAAAGTGTGCTGTATATTTGAGTAAAACTGTGGCTTTTTTGTTTCATAATCAGGTTTGCAGTGGCTCATACGTATTATTAAATATAGCTCTAGACCTCTTATTATTTTAAATTATAAAGCATTAAAGCTTTCTATGTTAGATATAAATGGAATGGGATAGAGTTGCATGTGTGTGTTTAACGTTATATAGTTAGACGCTTTTATGGTGGTTTTGTGGCGTCAGTTACACTTCAGAGCTCAGAATAATATAACAATCTCTTTCTCTCTCTTTACTTGTAATGTTTCTGCTCTTGTTGAGATCACATAGTCGGTGCCTCAAGATGCAGCTTCTGTGGAATAGGTCAATGGGCACAGCGTAGATAAATTGGATTCTGACACTTGAGATGGAAAAATGGAAGTGAATGTGTAGCTGGCCACCTTTGCAGAGCTGCTGTATTTACCAGGCTTTATGACAGGCTTCACAAAAGTGCTACAGACAGCTCCGGGATGTTTTCAGTGTGTTGGGGATTTAGACTGGTTTACCTATTCATGTTAGAAAATGGGTAGTTTTTATTTATTTATTTTTTGACTGAACTAAAGCTATTTACTTTTACACAAACATAATGCATTTTTTAAGGCTTTGTTTTACTTATTTGACCATCAATAAATCCAACATTTGCAGACAAATGTATTTATTAAGCCAAATGACAACAAGTGTATTAATTTAAACCAGACAGATTTATCTATAGCCACAATTAGCCTACCTGTTTGTAACTGCTAAATATCTAACCATACAGTAATGGTCGCCACTCACTGACAGCACACGTAGAGTTTCTATTTGACAAAATCTATTTTTGGTGGTTACTGACCTTTTGTCCATTGAAAATGTATCCGTCCAGCTCATGTTAAAAACACACAACAACAGCAATGACACACAACCAAAAATGTCCAAAGTAAATGCAGCAATCATTCATTCTTAATGTTGTAAACGTCAGGTTAAAATCGTTTGCTCCCCAGTATAGCTGCTACAGTCCGGAGGCGACTTTTCCACAAGAACTTAAGGGTTCAAAGGTAGAACGTTTTCTCACTGAATTCATTAAAATGGACAAGAAGATGTTACATGAAGATAGTGGTTATCTAGACACACAGTTCTAGTGTCACTGGAGGAAATAAGAGAGGACCTGGAGCCCTCTGAAAGAAGCCATGTCATCCCTTCTACAACAAAACACTAGAAAATGTTGTCTCAGGTCCGTAGTGTAACATCATTTGGCAGACAGGAGTTTTCAGACATTACTGGAGCAATAGATAGAACATGTTCAGTCATACCACCATCTGAACTTAAGATATCTCCTGCAGCTGAAAACACACGTTCAGTTCCTGTCCAGTTAGTGTGTCGCTCCACGACTCCAATCACTAACATCATGGCCAAATATCCAGGCTCAGAACATGATGTCTTCATTTTAAAAAACAGCAGGCTTTTCCAAACAGTGAAGATGGAGAATGTGGAGATGACTGGCTATAAACGCTTCTAATTAGTTTAAAGTCCTGATATATGCCTACTGTTTTAATTCCATACTTTAAAGATACTTTAGTATTTCGCGTAAAATGTTGATATTATTATCAGCCCACATCTATGTTTAAAAGATGAGTCTTTGAAACAGACAGGAAAAAAATGCATTATTGTGGATACATGCTGCACCTGCACGACACTGGAGTTCACAAAAGTGAGGTCAGCTGAGGCCAGGGAAAGACACAGAATGAACCTGAGCCAAATACTGATAAGGACTTATTTTACTTGTAAAATAATAATGTAGCATTTCTTTATTCACTTCAAAGCCTTTATATTTTTCTAAAATTGCACTAGTGAATTATTTTGTCAACTAATAATTTCTTTCCTATTAAAGGGACAAGGTTTTTGTGTGACGCTGGGTCATGAGATGTAACATTTTTTATAAATGGACATAAGTAAAAGAAAGTGGTTTGTGTTTCCATTACCCAGCATCAAAGTGGCACATCACACTAACAGTAGTTCTGTTATCACACGATTCAGAACGGTTTCATGACAAACATCACACGCCCGGAGAACCTTTCAGCGCTCTGGACAGCACAACTCATGTCTCCTTTCTTCTTTCTGCTCCTCCTGATGTTCAGCACTTCTGCGGCACAACCTTGATCTTAACCAGACCGTAACAGAGGCTCCAGGATGCTCACCAGTGCCTGGTTACATTTTTAAATGTGTTTTAAAACAAAAGCACTGTTGGTCATTTCTGACATTGCCTCCACAAACATTCACTGATTCTGTCAGAATGAATAGCTCGCTTGCCATCTTTGGCAGATACAAGTGTCTGTCTAAATCAAGATGTGAGTGTGGTTATCCAGGAAAAATACCAAATACATTATTTCCCCTAAGTTCTCCGGTTTGTGATTGTGGCACAGTCTTCTCTAAAGGCCAAAACAACATCTTTGTAATGGCCTCTCAAATCATACCACTGTGTTCATCCTCTGAGAGGCACTTCCCACCCACAGCCTCAATTACAATATTAACTCGTATCTCTTTTGCAGTAAAGCACAGTGTTTTGTCAAAGCTGTTCTTTAGACCTCCTCAGCCACGCCCCCTTCTCACCTCCTCCGTCTTTTCCCTCTGTTATCAGCAGGACAGGACAGTGAGGACAGGTGAGCTGAGGAACCACCCTCCCACAGCAAAAAACTTAACCATAGTGAGTTTTTCAGCCTAATTTCGACAGAATTTACCTACAATCCTTTTGTATTCCGGACTTAACTATCAGGATGAACAATTGTTCAGGGTTTACTCCACTTCATCTCCTCAGCTTCTGAGAGAAATCCCCTAAAACTTTAAATAGAAAACACTGCATCACTAAATTGCATCTTTTAAAATGTTACTATAGTATATTGTTAATTTACATAAATGTATATTATTCAATTTAGAGAAATGCTCTTTTGTCGATTATCAGGCTTTTACGTAACCATGTACGATGCAGTTTCCACATTTACAGGACGTCTCAAAAGTCTCTTCTCTTTAATAGAGTATATGCTTTAGTGGCGTTCTTTAACTCAAGTAATCCCCCGTGAATGGAAATAAAAATGCACAGCACAGGAAAAAGAAGCTTGTGGGAGGATGACAGTTCACTGAACAATGTACCCAGCCCAGGAGGTTATGAAACATTGATGAGAGAGGGCTGTACTAAACATGTCACAGAGCCTGCATGTAGAGAGATGGAGAAACGTATCAGCCTTTTGTCCCCTTGGTCAGTCCTCTATTATTCATTGACCCTTCCACACCCTTCACGCCCACCCTCTGTGTGCCTCGACACACCTCCGTTTGCACTCGCAGCAGAGTGAAGAAGGAACAACAGAATACATGCACAGGGCAGCCTGGACACAGGAGCAGGCTCTTTTAAAAACTGGACACTGAGCTTTCACAACAAGGACAGTGAAGTCTGTTGTCCTTTGACCTGTGGACTTGTTATTCTTCATAAGATTCTTTATGATTCATTAATGACGTGTCTCCAGTGTACACTGCAGCTCACAGCAACAGGATCCTGACTTTAGCCATGGCTGATGGAAAAAGTTTTGATAAACTACTGTCATTATTTGACAGTGTTCTGTGAAGTTCTGCACATTGTGCTTGTTGTAGCAGAAATGTCTACTGTTAGTGAAAGACTGTGTCTAACGCTCAGTGTTCAAGTGGAAATAGTTACTGTTCCTGAAGCAGTCAAAGAGTTGTCGCAGATCACTACAACCCCAGCAGCACACAGACACACTAATTGAAACGCAGCTCTGGAGCGGCAGATATATGTTGAAATCAATGGCAGAGGCACAGAGAGACGAGTCCCATTCTCACCTGCTTAGCAGGTAAAGCACCTCTTTCGCTCTGCAAAGCCCTGGATAGATCTGTTCTTCACGGCTGCTGATAATTGAATTGGATTTCTTGAATGAGCTGATACAGTAGCAACGTTGAAGTATTGATCCACTGCTTGCAACGGGCACCGGTCCATTCCTCTTAAAGGAGATTGTACTTGTGTTGAATTTAAAGGTCCCTTGTGAGGTTTTAAAATTCTAGCCTGCTTTTGAATGTAAGCTATTTGGAAGCTATTTTATGAAAAATAAGATATGGCTGGCACTGTCTATAAACTGTCTATCCCCATATCTATGCAGGGGTCCAGGACAAAGGTGTACCCATGCTTTACATACTCCTGACATGCACAGCATTGTTGAGCTAATCTGAAGGCTGCTCTGTGTCTCAACAAGACTGTATTTTAGTCTCTCTAGGCTCCAGCTAAAGCGAAACATTTTTAGTTACTTTGGGTGCTGTTACATAGGCCGGTGCAGACAATTTGAAAATACCTTTTGTTTAATTCTATTTCTATGCATAATCATTAAACCAGTTTAGCAGCCAATGGTCATTTAGCAAGATAAAACTGATATTTGTTTGTTGAGAAGTAACACCCCTGCTTCACATCAGAGTCTAAAATGACCCACAGACACTTTAGAAGTCCATAGAAGCCTTGTTTGCCTTATTTCAGTCCCAAAATTAAAGTCCCATTTTAGTCCATTTAAATTTAGTCATGTCAGACTCACTGTGCTGCTGATGTGGTTTTGAATTGAATGTTTACATGTAACGGACAAGCGCTAATTCTTTTAACACAAGCTAAACTACAGAAACAAACAAACTGATTACTGATGAAAACAGTTGATCTGCGGGGCCCAGTTGCTCCTCACAGTGATCAATGTCTCTAAATGCACATAATAGAACATGAGCTGTAGACCACATTAGACCACATTAGACCCCAAAGATGTTCATTTCACACACTTATGCCTCAATCAGGTTGTAGCAAGCCCGTGGTTTGCATAGTTATAGTATTTAAGTAAGAATGGACCTCTCAGAACAGAAACAGCTAAATAAATGTGAGTGCTAGGTCCAAAAGATTAGGTAAAGAAGGACACATTGGCGAGTGTGTTTCCGTTAAAGTGGTCAAAGTGCATACATTAATACATCAGAAGTATTTATAGAGGATCCTGACTTTGTCCTGATTTTTTATTTGTGGTGAAAGTTTAATGCACAGTATGGAAGATATGTGCAAATTATTGATGTCCAGGTAGGACGTAGGTGTGTCTGTGCTGAAGGACCTGACATGACATACAGACATCTCTGGTTCTACAAATGTTTATTACCATACAACAGCAATGAAAAGAGCCACATCTGTAGGTACCTGTGGTATTACAAATCAAAAGCATTGAGTTCATTTTTACATTTATTGCATTAAATATGTAGTAACAAGTCCTACTAATACCCTTAACAGAAAGCTTAGTGAAACTAAAACTAAAAAGTGCATGACTAATTTCCTTAAAGCACTGCAGAAAATAGACTATTTGTGCTAAACTTAAAGCTGAAGTGTCTGTTCCTCTTGTTAAACGTACAGTAGATAGCAGTGGACTTTAGGATAGAGACAAACCAAAGAAAACAGATTAATGGCCTCCACCTCAAACCAGGTAGGCTACTGTAAGAGAATACAGTCCACTGTTTTCTTTTCCTCATTAGTCTACATTTATAAACCTGTAAGCCTTACAAAACTTCCGGAGTGTAGTAGCTACAAGGTAAAGCGCTGCACGGACTTAATGGTTAATGCATGTAGGTGATCATCTCGGCTCTTTTAATAAACATAAGCTTGATTAATGATAAGTGTCAGGGTTATTGATTTCATGAGGTTTTGTGACATATTGCTCAATAACGATGCAATTTTAGTGCTAAATGAAGCCTGACAGTTTGAGATCCAAGCAAATGCTTTGTAGACAATGTTAACATATGATAAAGCATTTAAGTAATGCCTCGTAGCCAGTCAAAGTATGTTACAAGCAATTTAGAAGAATCAGTGGAGGTTGGGGTCAGCTGCTGGAGTTGGTGCCACAAAACTGGAGGGTTCTAGGTCTGACTCCCAGGTCGTGTTGGTGTCCTCAAAGTTATTCCTTTTCTCCAAAGCCCTTGTAGCACAGGTCCAACGCTGCTGGGATAGGTTCCAGTCACCTGTGACCCCTAACATGAGCATGAATATATGAATGTTAAAGTGCTTTTCTTTTTAAATGCAGTAATTTTAAACAACACTTTTATACTTTCGATCAATAAAGAAAAACTGTGATTACATTATGTACATAGTTACAGTTTTGTTTTAGTTAAGACGTTCCCTAGAAAGTAACATTGGTAGAAGTAAGAATATACTTCTCAGAACAGAAATAATAAATTGCCATTGGCCATAAGAAAGGGCTTGTAAGAGCATGTATAATTGTTCTGATAATGTATTGTTCCTGAAAACGGTTGTCTTCTCTTTTAAACTGATGAAGTTGGCTTGTTTGATCCTCTTCAGATGTGCTCGTGTTGACAGTCCTGTATAGGCTAGGACTCACAGCCAATCACAATCTGCCTTTAACGCCACACTCAATCATTTTGCACAAGGTCCTCATGAGCCTGTCAGGTATCTACAACTGCACTGCACCTTTTAGGAAGAATAGAAATGTATGAAGGACAGACTTCAGTGATTGTACATGCAGACTTTGACCTCATGCTTGCTTCCAGTAGACCCACATTTTATCCTTTATTTTGCATTTACCAGTGAATGTTAGCCAATGTTCTGACTTGTCCGAAACAGTTGATGTAATGTGGAATATAAAGGAGTTTGTGCGGTTGTTCTGTTTGGACGCCAGCCCAGATCTGTCCCAGGACAACGCCCTGTCCAATAACCTCAGTTATAACTCAAATCCATCTCAGAGAACTCCGCAAAGGCAGCTGGGTGTCAAGGCTCTTATAAAAGTCTCTCATTTCACTCTGCGGGACAACAAGAGTGTTCATCCTCGATAAGGTAAACACAAGCGTTACAATAGAAGGCAAAACAAGCAACACTCCTGTGGCGGATATGTCGAGCGGTCAAGCAGAATTCTTTTACATACGGACATGGATGTATTGCTTCACTCCAGGCACTAGCGAGAGGCATGCATTATTAAAACCACATCAAGGTGCAGCGACTGCTCACATATATCTACTCCTATAACAACTGTCTGCTGGACTTTACTATTTTCCAGATATCCTTATGCTTGTGGCTCTTTTGTTCTAATAGGTATTTTCAGTCTACTACAAAGACACCTGAACTAATTAACCTGATGATCATAGATGGTAGAATTGGGCGACAAATAAATGATCGCCCATAAACTTACAATGGGTCTTTGGAGCTGCAGAAAAGTTCATGAAATTAAAAAAGAATGCCATAATTGGAATAAAGTCTGTTTGGCTGGCAGTATTAAAATGATGTAAAAATACATGAGTACAAGCATCTTAAATAAAATGAGACGGATGTAAAGAGCTGTCACATGAAGACAAAGAGATGTCCTTTGTTTTATTCTACTGAATATGCAACAACAAACCACTCTGTTTCCAGATTTACTTCTCGTCCTTGTGTCTTCCACCTTTTGTGATTGCCAGTCCCGTCCTAATGTTCTGCGCCTGTGTCTCATTGTCCCCAAATGTATTTAGTCTCTGTCAGACTTCCCTCCTGTGCCAGTTTGTCTTTGTCCTTGTACCAAGCGGTCCAGCCTTTTCTTTTCCTTGTGTTAGTTTGCTCATGGATGACCTGCCTCATGTTTCTCAGATGTTGTCTCTGCCTGCTTCACTTGGATTGTTTGCCTGTTCTTTGCGGAATGATGATTTGTGTACCAACCACTGCCTGGATTAAAGAAAACTTGATTTTACGTGACCTTACGTACGCTTTTGAGTCTCCACATCTCCAGCCTTGTCAGGAACAACAGCTGATTCATCCGGGGAAGTATAAATGTCTGCTCTAATAGGGCCCGTCTTTGATGCAACGTGTAAGTGTGCATTAAATGTATTTGAATCCTGAGAGATCAGGTCTTTTAGGTGCATTTGGAAGAGGCCTAGGTCACATGTATCTGGTTGTATTTGAATCTCGTGGTTTGAATGAGTCATGGCTTGAAATGAGAGATGCAGCACTCTGTAGCTGTTAAATACATCAGTATTTATTAAATGGGAGTGTGTCAATGCGGCAGCAGTGTCCAGACATAATATAAGATGATTAACAAATACATCTGAAAGACTCATCAAAAAGAAAGTGGAGAAAGATGTACTGCACACTATTAAGAAACAGTTAACAGTAAACAGTGAATTTTTTTTTGGTAAATTAGAATACAGAAACAATACTGTGGTAGCATTATTGACACTTTAATTGTATTAAAACAGTTGTAGAAATAAACAGTAAAATGCCATTTTAACCAATCCGAAACCACTACATTTGAAGCTGGGAAGTGAGAACCACACGTAGACTCCAGAGGACGTGTGTAAATACCAGGTGTCAGTGCGAGTTGAGCTGGGCCCTTTTTTAGAAAAGGAAGGTTTAAAATTGCAGGGCACTCTATTCACGAACATGTACAACATCTGCGAGTATAATGATTGTATGCAGCCTGATCATTTATGCATTCAGTTGAATTATCTAGTGTCTTGTAAGAACAGTAAGCTGGTGAAAAAAGATATCACACTGAGAAGATGAACCCACTGTGACTATTTGCTATTTCATAATGATGAGAGCAGTAAGTGCTCAGCTGGGTTCACATATGGTGACGGCGAGGCCATAGCATATGATTGATGTCATTTACATAGTCATCAAGCCGTTCTGCGACCCCATCTGGCCCGTGGATGGGGTCAGTGTCATTGTGGAAGACACCACTCCCATCGGGATGAAAAGGCTTCACTCTCAAATGTGCATTCATCTTGGTAATGAGGGGTTTATGCACTGTGGCCCTACTATCACACCCCTCAGGATGAGATTGTGGACGAACGGTTCTTCTCCACAGTCTGGTCACGTCCCAGTGCTGACACTCTCAGTCACCCGAGGAGGAATGTTTTTTCTTACATATTGAGCTAATGCATGGCCACTGTGGTCTCTAAATGTGCGCTGTCAACCACAATGTCTGAGTCTATTTTACGTGACCCTGATGTCTTTGACACAAATCTAAACACAGCCATTGCTTTAGCTGCCGTTAGTAAAACACTCGCGAGGTAAGCATTTATAAACATAGCTTCTGCCTTCTGTGCCCTGACAATGAACCCTCCTTTTTTTTCTCCTCTTAGCTTGACCAAACTGCTTAGCTTTTTCATGGTGGTACAAAGTTAGTTCTGATGATGTGCTGTGTGTTATATGATTAAAAGATTTTTCATTATGACGCTATTGTACACGGTGGCACAATACTGGCAGGTTGCATTTGTTTGTTAAAGCAGGACCAGGCAAAGACACTTTCTAAGGATTTACACCATGTCACAGTGGTTGTAATGTGGAGCAATGTACAAGGTTAGTGTTGTCTCATCTTCACCTTCATTCATATTTTGTCCAGAATTCTGTGTCTGCCTCCACAGTAGTTGAGCTAACATGGGTTCTTTCTGGATGGTAGACATGAGTGTGTGGGTGATTGGTGACTCTAAATTGTTCAAAGTGTATGAATGTGAGAGTGAATGGTTGTCTTTTAGTGTCTAGCTCTGTGATTAAGTGGCCATTGTCCAGGGTCCACCCCACTTCACGCCCAAAGCCACTGGGACAGGCTCCTGTGACGGGATGAGCAGTAGAAGATAAATGAATGAAATGAATATTGTGTTATTATTGTGTTCAACTGAATCAAGAAGAGCAGATTCACTGAGGCGTGATGTTAATGTTTGTAGTCAGCACAATATGATAGCAGCTGTTGGGCAGTCCGCACAACAATGTGGGTGGATATCAGCTTTGACAGATGACATAATTGCTTTTAGTCGTAATTAAATGATTTGACAGTTTATGAATTGTAGTAATCCCTAAGCAGAGGTAGTTTATCCATTGCAGGATTTTGGAAACTCCATGCTCATCCTTTTTATGAAAAACTTTGGCTGGAGTATTTTAGGAGCTCCTTTGTGCCAACAGTCAAATTATTATTATTTTATTTTATTTCCCCCTTATTTAACACATTGAGATCAAATTATCTTTTACAAGGATGACCTGGCCTAGAGGTCTGCAGCACACGTCCTTATAAAAATGAGTAGGTTAGTACAGTAACATTTTAAAAGTGGCGTAGTATAGAAAGCGAAATTGCGAACACAGCAGCAATTCAAAAACACAGGCACTGCCGAACAGTCTCACATTCTCTGTTTTTTAAAATTGAATGAAAATTTCCAAAGATGAAGTCTGACTTTCAGTTTCAGTTCAGATGAGAGCAAGGGGGGGGGGCATTTTTACCAGGTTTGGTGACAACTCAAGGCAACTCTAGATGAAGAACATCTCATAAAGCATAATGGCTTTTTGTTCTGTGAAGAAACATGCTCACTTAAGAAGGAGGTTAGTTAATGTGTGTCTGCGTATACTTAAAGACAAGCCTGATTTCACTTAAAGTTCACTCTGATGGGTAATATATACCACAGGGCACAATGACGAACAGTTGTCAAAGATTCATAAGACAAGAGCTTTAGATTAACTGTTGTTTATCTTGTACCAATTTATTATGTTTTTATAATAATGTGTTTATTTATTATTGTTGCTGTTTTCTGTTTAATTCCATTCCTTATCATTTTTATGCTTCAACAGAATACATTTTTCCTTTGGAGATTAATAAAGTTACAGTCTTTTCTATTGCCAGCCTCACTTCTGTATTCTTGTCTTTGCGTCCGCCACTCTATTAATGATTTCTTTGTCAAAGCTGTAGTGTTACAAATGAATTACAAGCTGAAAAAATATAACATTTAAAGAACCTAAATGTGGCTACTGAAAATGCAGAATGACCAGTCAGGTTTGCGGTACATGGCCAGTCCTTTTATCCTTAACCCTACTCTGGTGCACTATTAGTAAGATCCAGAATAATTAAGAGAAGGGACTATATTTATTTTTGGTTTGTTTGCAGTCTAAGTCCTCCTCACCAACTCCTAATCATCCTGGTGGACAGAATTTGTTTTCTTGTTTAAGCTGCTTCGCCATTCGTGTTATATTGCATCAGGGTTGCCCGACTCTCCTCTAATGGGCCCTTAGAAAGTAATTACGAGCCTGCAGTACCTTTTTTGTCTCTCCACCTTCCTGCTGCTTTAGAAATAACTGATTTAGTGGTAAAAGTTGGCCCACAACTGTGCAGAGTCTGTCATCCTGATGTCTATCTGGAATTATTCTTAGCAACAGGCTGACAGGGAAGAGACTGCATTAAAGTAATGCAGTAATGTAGTCTGGCCATATTCTAATTCTTTTGTTTCTATACAAAAATTGAGTCTGGTCTCTGAGGATTTGAGCTGGATTTAAGAGATGCAGCAAAAACAGACTGGATAGACATACGACTAAAGTATGACAGCCGAAGGGAAGGGATAACAGACCCATTTTACCTGAATGAATTGATAATATTTCTATAAAAACTGAATATTGTAGGTGAGACTCCCAGTTTTGATCAGGTTTTTAATGTATTCTGTTTTTGGCTGATTTCAAAAACCGGGATAAGCCAGTGATACTCTATCTGAAGAAATCTGATACTGTAGTGTGTTTGCATCAACGGTGGGATTTCATGAATAAAATCTGCCTTGAGGCCTTCAGAATCAACAGTGCAGGAACCTGTAGCTTAAAATAAATGGTAATAAAACTGTACTTTAACCAATCAGATTTAGAGTTGGGTAGTCCGCCAAGTGCCCAGGGGCAGCAGGTTTACAATAACGTCAGCATTTGTATGTCTTTTGATTGGATGGTCAGAGTTGAGGCTTTCCCTAGAGCCTAAAAATCAAGTTTGAAATCTGGAGGTAATAATGAACTCAGACTTGAACTTTAAGAGCCACATTAAAGCATTCATTCATTCATTCATTTTCTACTGCTTTGTCCCGTTAGGGGTCGTGGGTGACTGGAGCCTATCCCAGCAGCTTTGGGCCTGAGGCGGGGTACACCCTGGACAGTGGCCAGTTAGTCGCAGGGCTGACATTAAAGCAATAACATTAAAAGTTTTTAACATCTCAAAAACATTGCCGGAATCAAGGGTATTGTGTCTAAACCAGACTTAGAGAGACTTATCCATGGATTTATCTCCAGCAGGTTAGACTACTGCAATGGTCTGCTCACTGGACGCACTCAGCGAGCTGTAAGACAGCTGCAGTACAAACAGAACGCTGCTGTTGAACCCTCTCGGACCCTGAGGACCTCAGGGACAGGTCTCCTGCTGGTGCCCAGGCTCAGGACTAAACACGGTGAGGAAACAGGTTTCTGACAGCTGCTGATGAACGGTGAGTGACACAAAGCCATGACTTTCTTACAGTGACAAGATTATCTTATAACTATGCTTTCATCTGTTTTAATAACCAAGTTGATAGTCCACAATATTATGACTACTTTCATGTTAAACACAGCTGGTTATTGTGTCTCCACTGATCTCACAGACTTTACACCAACTAATACACAGCTTTTTTTCCCCACCCACTGCTCCTCATCCTGCGCTGTGACAGTGACAGCTTACTCCACTGAAAGGTCAGAACATGTTTATTTGAATGTTTTTTTTTTTCTCATTGTTGCTGGAAATCTGGTAAATAAGCAACGTGTAAGTTTGCAATTTTTGTCATTCAGAAAAAATCCAGGATTTATTTTTCATGTAACAGGGCTTTGTGGGTTTCTCTGAATGCATTTAATACATTTAGTCATAACTCATACATACAAACACACTCAAACACTAACTTTATAAATTATGATATACTGTATATGCCACTGTTTAAAGCTCAAGCCCAAATTCAACACTCCTCCTTGAGCTGAAAAGGTTACGTGAGTTCATGGCAGTTGTGACAAGGGCAACTGTCAAGCCTATCTGAAGACTTATTTACGCAATTTCTATCAATCATTTTAAACCAACAGCAATTGAAAAATCACTTGAGGAACGGGATTAAACATAAAGTGGCACAGCAGCTTTGTGTTTTAAATCTATCTCTGACACAAGCCAAACCTCGCTCTGGGATCTGTCACTCAACTGATTTTCACACTCTTTTAATGTCATAAACACTTCATTTCATGTCAAACAATACAGTCAGTGGCATTTAGTCATTTTGCCAAAATTTAAGCTCAGTAGGATGGTATGACAGTCACTGTAAAATGGATATGAAAAGATTTAATTGAATTTGTAGCATTAAGGATATTAACAGTACATATATATATTCTGCTGTGTTACAGAGTCTAAAATAGAGCTGAGATGAGAAAACACAGTTGTGGTTAATAAACAAGTGAGAAAAAGTGTTTTTTGAGTGTACCTTTGTTAGGTTATTTAATATAATGTCCTTCCATCTTTTACAGAATAAGGTTAATGCAGATCTGCAAGAACAACAGCAATAGTGAAATATGTTTAGTATGTTACAAACCTTCTTATACATGACACTCAAATCTGGACAGAGTCATAAGGTCTAATGTGGTCAGACTTACTGCAAGGTGTAAATATGCTTAACATGTCCTGAGTATTTGAGTTTAAAGACACATTTGGAGGTGGTCTGGGTCGGATAATCAGATCTCTGTGGAGCTGTGAACGATTATGAGACAGAATGCCACTTTAACCTTCTAATTAAGCTGGCATTTTTAAAAGGAATGTGGTCACCACCGTCACCATACAACAATACGGCCCTGTACTATCCCCGGTCAGAGTGGGGGGTTTGCTTGTTCTCCCTTTTCTGTCTGGGTGGGTTTCTCAGAGGAGCGGTTTTCCCCAAGCACTGTATACTCTAGTCTAATCCCCCGGTCAGTACCATGACCAAGGAACTGACTCGAGATATGGAGAGGGTCCCCAGGTCCCTCTGTGGCTGCATCTAGCTCCTAACAGGTGACCCCAGTGGCCCTTACAATGGAGGAGTAAAATAAACTGTAAAATGTGATTATTAGATTAATGAAGTGTTTTAAATCAACCAGAGTCACCTGAAAGTTGGAAATATGTTTTTCAAACATGTACAAACACAAATTTAGTGGACTTCTTCAAACGTTTTGTGCATGAACAGTTTAAACAGAAAGGTGATGTTTTGCATCTGAAGCGGGAAAGTGCTGACCACGTGTCCAGACAGAGTGACGACAGATCTGAAGGGGCTTGATAATACATCGAATAGAAACGCTGCTACAGAAATCACAGATTTTCAATAGGTGTCAGGTTTAGAGCATACTCTTCGTTGTTTGTAATCCATGTCCCGTTAGACGTGCACACCGCAGGATTACATATACACTACAGTGTTTTCAACTGCTGAGCCAATTCAGCTGTAAAAATACACTCTGCACATATAGAAATAAAAAGAAAAGTCTTTAAAAAATAGACAGATGCGTGACAGCATTTGGTGAAAATTAGGCTGAATTTTAAGTGCTGATGGGAATGGAAAGCCTGTACAAGCCCTGCAGCATGGAAAAGGCTCGAAATAGACTGATTATAATGATCCCTCAGCTCTTCCATTGTGTGACAACAGAGGCAGTGTGACATTCAAGTGTGACACCACATACATGTCGACACATTTCCATTTTTAAGCCATTACTGCAGCGATAACTCTACCTCCCTCGATCGGTCTTTAAATCTGCAATCTTCTTTTAGCAGCCGGCACTGTCATTTCCCTCTTCTGCCTTTGCTTCATGTGCTTTTTTAATGTAAGGACAAAGAGTGGACAGCTTTTTTTAAAAAAAAAAATGCAAACAAATGTGTTCTTACCACTGACACTTGGAAAAATTTCACAGCTTAGATAGCCCTCCCATTAGCTGGCTCCTTGGCTCTTGCTGCCAGCCAGGATTTATTGACAGTGACCAGGAAGTTTCGAGCGGTCCGTGAGGCAGGATCGTCTGGGGAGATGTGATGTCTGCGTTAAATCCTTTGCTGACCACAGCCCCGGCCGCTCTCTGTAACAAGCTCCTGGTAATGATGCCAACGGGAATCAATGGGCAAATCCCATTCTGAAAACCTGATCTCTTAAACCTTGCATATTGAAAATGTAAATGTTGCCCAGAAGATTGCGGAATGAGCAGTGCTGACTTTTTGAAAGCCCTTTAAAGGCTTGCTCAACATTCTGTTATCTGTTTCTGTTTTTATGAATATAACCGCAACCTGTTCTGAATAATTCTACATAAAATAAATCAAATTTTACTTTGTTTGGCCAAATGCTATGCTATGCTATGCAAAAAAAAAAAAAAAAAAAAGAAATTCAGCTATTAGACAGTTGGACTTTGACAGTGTCTTAGTTTTTCTGTATTTTTTGTACAGATTGGGACAGGTGAGCCAATAAAAGTTCACTAACATTTCCAATAATTTTGAAAAATGTACTTATGTACTTATTTTATGTATATTTAAATCGTTCTTTAATTTTTTTTGCTACTTACCCTGCGTTATGTTTAGCCAGTAGGGGGCGCAGAACCCAGGCAGTGGACTGTATCGAAGCTGGCTAGTTTGGACGAAAGAGCATGTCTTCAGAAACAGAAATCTTAGTGTATTTTGTACAAATACGACTCTATTGGGTCAAATGTATTGGCCTATTTCCTTTATTACATGCATATTTTTGTAGAGCACGTCACTCACATATTCTCACGATATGCCACCATCCCAGCAGCAGTGAAGGTATATTGGAGGTTTCTGTCCAGCTGAGGGTACTGTGCCAGTGATTCTAACAATCCCATAGCTAAGAACCATCAAATGATTTTTAAAATATACATCTTTGGGCTTTGCTTAGTTTAACAAGGATGCTAAATTAAGCAAAGTAGAATCACTGAACACAAAATAACAAAATAACCTTAAAACAAGCTTGCACACATAAGATGTTTTAGAAGAAGTCCTTAAAAAAATCCTTAATGAAAACTGTGACAATGACAGTAAAGAGGTTTGTATTGAGCTCCTTTAAACTTTTTAAATTATATTTGATATTACCATTTGATTGAGTTTATTATTTGACATTACAACATCTAATGAAAATATATTTTTGAACTGTGGTTCATTGTAAGACATAAGGCTACATGTCACGTTTGCCTCGTGTTTCTCCTCAAGCTCATACCAGTTTTTTTCTTCGGTCTGAAAGACACAGTCTTGTCAGCAGATTGCAGAAACGGTGAAGCAGCAATGATGAGGAGTTGTTGTGGGTCTTTTCCGGTTCTGTGCGCAGGGCCAATGGAAGCTGTGCTGGCAGGAAGCCAGGCTGACTGAATGGGGTCATAATGAAGGGCCACAGGTAGCAGCCCGTGGCAATGCAGCTAAGTGACGTAGAACAGCCCTCCAGATCCCAGCAGGAGAGGAGGCTGGACTCACAGGCCACAAAGCTCTGCCTGAATGCCCGCAGCTCCACTGAATACACATGAAAAGGCTGATCAATGCTGTTTGATTTGATCTCATTTGCCTAATCAAATGTGATTATCGCCGCATCATGGTGTGCCACATGTGGCTTGAGCCATTCTTATTCTTTGATTCTGGCATGAGCTGTGCATTGCTTTTGCCGCTGATGAAAAGGTATTGCACATAAACTCTCACTTTTTAAGCAGGCCCTTACTTATGATACAAAAAAATACTCCTTAGTAAACTTTTTCATATACCTGAAACTATATACAGTATGAGCAGTCTATGAATTCATGTTGAAAAGTCCTTGTGATGAATGTAATGAATTTTAAATCCTAATTGTGGGAAAATTTGCCATGTTTTCTATTATTTTTGATTTTCCTGGATGATTGAACACTTACAAACACACACTAGACACTACAAAGAACTTACTACAGTGGTGTGTGGCACATCACAAAGAAACAATGCAGTCGACATCAAGGCAAGACTAAAGCATATCCCAGCTGCTGCTGTCCAGCTGGGACGGGGAACACTGGAGAATCAGCTGATAATCTCAGAACCGACCTTTACACTGACTATTCTCTGCCGCATTTATTCTCTGTGAGCAATATTTATTTTATAAAGGCTAAAAATATAAAGTCTTAACATGGGAAGAACTGGGTATAGGAGGCTTTCAGAATATGAGGGGGGTGGGACCTGGCGCACAGTCATAGTACTGTATAGTACAGTATTACTATTACTATTACTATTAGTATAATATTACTTTGTCAGTGCAATGTTCATAGCATATGGTCAAATGTTATATATAAAAAATACATTTTTGGACCAATGAGCATATTATATATATATAATATTATATATTATATTAATGAGCATAGCATATTATACAGTTACATTAATATTGTCTAAAAAGAGCGAGTTAGCAAATGTCTCTGTTAGTTCAATATTTTATAAACGTGTTTATTGTCTACAGTAGATAACTGACAGCCCTGTAGGTCAAATAATGTATTGCTGTGAATGGGACATGTGAAAATAAAATTTTTAATATTTCAGTCAAAGTCACCATTGTGTGTGTATAGATTAGAGGAGGCAGATTCTTCTTCTATTTTACACTAAAAGTGAGTCTGTGTGGATCGGAGTTAGATTTTCAGGTGGAAGTACAACTAGACAATGCTTCAGGACACAGTTAGATCCACCTACAAACAATCGGAGAAACCAGCTTCACAAAAGCATATAAACAATTACTACTGGATGGACAGTATTTCAAACAAATGGATATTGAAAGGATTCTAGAAACTTTTTAAAGAAAATAGGTGAATTAGAATATGGCCAGTCAATAAAGGAAACTGAACAAAGTTAACTATGTGATTATTCACAGTAATTCACATCTGGCGTTTTGCAAATTGTAGAAATTCGAGGTGACTTTCACTCTTGAACTGATCGGTGAACAGGAGATGTCTTTGCAAACACAGCCAGCGATGTGGAATATCCTTTGACATTTTAACTTATTTTAATCAAACAGTGTAGGACAAATGTACATTCTATGGTCTGTTCTGTTCCACTGGAAACCTTTTCTCTAAGGACACTAGTATCATCCGAGAAAGTGTCGGATCTGATTTTCACCTTTGTGTCTGGCTCCATCAGCCTCCCTGCCTCTCCTCTCCATTACGACTCCAGTCGCTCAGCACTTTCAGCCAGTTTCTCATCCGGGCATGCTAATAAAGTAGAGGGACCCCAGTGTGCAGGGGGCTTTGTAGCCACACAAAGCACATGAATCCCACAAAGCCCACTTCCGCTAACATCTTGTATATGTTTGTGTGCCTGTGTTCCTCCCCTGCTGTCCTGCCGCACTCAATAAAGTAATTCCATTTTCCTTCAGCTCTTTGGACTTTCTTCTTGCTGTGACAATGCCCCAAACCCCTTTGGTCTCAATTCTTTTGCCCTTCCTAATCCGTCACTCCTCTTTACCTTCATCTTTGCACATCCCCAGATGAATTTCCTCTCCCACTGTTGGAAGGGCTGGGCCGAGACTGGGTCCCAGTGAGAGCTTGATTAGCATATAATTTGGGCAGTTTTTTGATGTGTTGTAGTCCAGACTAGATTGAGCCATGTGATCTTGGGTGTAGATTTCAAGTGAGCCTATGTATTTTTAGACAAAGAGGATCAAAGATCTAATGTATTCTAACTGTTGTCGCAGACACAAAGGAAGAAAGAACACGTAAGTGGCATTGAAAATGGCTTTATTGTAAAAGGTGAAAATGAAAATCTACTGGGATTTTGTTGGAGTAAAAACCCAACAGGCGGGAAAGCAGGCAAACTGACAATGAAAAAATAAAAACAAATTGGTGAGAAGCAGCGATAGAGTATTCAAGTCCAGGTCTTGGACTTGAAGCGAGTAACTGGCCTCATTTGCGGGACTTGAATTGAACATAAGCCTCATTTACTCAACTCTGATTTGCACTTACCTTCCCACTTACTTAAAACTGCAGACCAACGTTTACATCTTTAATAAAGGCCTAAAGCAACGGCTTAGGTCTGGACAGAGTTGTTCACACAAGAACATTAATATGTGAAAAAAGTCTTGATTACAGTAGGTTATTCCTATGTTTCCATTTTAATGCTTACCCACACATTGTGCTCTTTTCTTAAAAAGCCTCCAGACAGCTGTTGAAAATGAGCTTGCGTGCTATAAGACTTAAACAATGCTAATCTGGTTTGGTTAATTTATTTGTGTTGTTCATAATAAATATATCAATAAGTTAACTTTGACTTGAGTTTGACTGACTCGACCTGGACTTATATTTTTACCATTATATCGAGCTTACACAAATATAGCATTACATATTGCTACAACATATTCTTTTATTTTATTTAGCTTTTTACTGTTAAATCTGATTTCTTAAGACTGTGTGATGAATTATTATTCCTATATATTATAATTTAAATATATTAAAACTTAAATAGACTTTGATATTGTCAAAGCGAGTGGGATCAGCATGGGATGAAAAAGTGGCCTTTTCCAACACAATACTTGTCTTTTTATACTGCAAACAAAATTTCAGATTTGAGCATGGAAGTGGAATGTTGCCACAGCCAGGAAGAAGGACACAGAAAAAAGATAAAAGAGAGCGGAAAACACAAGGTGAAGGCCAAAACCTAAAGAGGACCCTGAGACAGAATATGAAGATCATCATGTGCATCTTAATAGTGCATAAGGTATGTGTGTGGGTGTTTGTGTGGCGTGTACTTATTACTTACACTCAAATCTGGTTAGCTATTTTACAAAATAAAGGAGACATATGCTTGCTATTTGTTGTGTAGCCAGTTGAGCATAAATGGGGCACAAAGCTAACAAGATTGAATTTTGTAGGGTGAAATTTTAACCACTTTTACTGAAAGCTGCATTAAAACAACAAATGTGCAATACTGAAAACGGCTTTAGAGCTTACAATATGTTTTGAATTGATTCAGCACATGTCTGCCGCCAACTGCCTAGCCGTGTGTAACCGGCAAATGTTCTGAAAAACTTTCCAAACAACATGAACAAAGCCTCTCCGAGCTTGAGTTTATTATCAGTCGGGCTGAGGCGTTTTCAGTGAGCTTTACAATTTACAGGACAATGAGCACCTTTTTGTGTCATGGATGGTCATTCATCTGTGGTCCATGAGGGTACGTCCAAGGAGCTTCCGTGCTGATTAACTGATCTTGGCTCAATTCACAATTCAGAGATAAGGTTATGCGCTGGATGTGTTTGCAAAGACTGGTGAGATTTTTGTCTTAACTGAAGGACTTTCTCTTAAAAGCACTGTGGAACTGTTATTTTGAGTAGCTCTACTCTCATAGGCTTCATCTGAGATGGCCCCTTACACTGCCTACACAAAGGCCTGTCTTGTAGGCTCACGTGTACTTCTCTTGAATTACAGCAGACATCTGTCCTCAACAAGCATTGCTCTTGATAGTTGCAGTCTTTCAGAGCCATAATTTCCATTATGTTGAAGGACGTCTTTCAGAGACAGTCTCCGTTTATTTATCTGATGACCACAAAATGAATAAAGTTTGTAATATGCTAGAATTAAAGTTAGAGGTATTTTATTTATTTTTTTTTTCAGTGAAAGATCTTACTCAGACCTATTCAGAGTAGTAGTTAGGCTTTTGAATCTGGGTTCACATCGCATTTTTGCTTCAAAATTAAAGGTATTTAAAGCTGTATTTACTCATCTAGCTTTTTAAAAAGTTACAATCCTTCTATAAGCCGCTACATAGCAGTTTGAGCTCAGAGAAAACTCTGCACTTAGGTTCATAGCTCACATTCAAGTTATTTAGATCGGCGTTCAGAGAGAATGCGACACTTTATTTCAGTGAACGTACATGACATTACTTGTGAGTACAGTGTGTTCAGAAGGAGCCACACTGCAGGACCACAGATGTTATGAGGAACCTTAGACCCCCTTCAGACCTGACATTACAATGTGGACCCAGTGACCAATCAAGGTGCCCTGAATGTGATCTAAGAGGTTGAAATGCAGTAAAGAAAGTCCTGCATGTATATTTTTATGTCCAATCAAATGAGAAAGAATAGTCTTTGTGTATAAAAGTATACCAGCCCTATATACCAGTATATACAGGTATATATACCTGTATACCAGTATCTTGGACTCAGGTGTTGATTTGACGGCTGTAAATCTCTTATTTCTTATTTTAAAAGTAAACCCTTGATCAAGAAAATAACTTTTTTTTCTCCACAAGATTATGGGTGAGTTTATAAAAACATTGCAAAATCACAGTGGGTGTTCGTTGTTACAAAAGCATATTGATTATAACTAAATCACAGAAAATTGGTTCAGTGATAACAAACAATCTTCAGCAGTGTAAGTTTGAATCAGACTTTTGAATACATGTCCAGATGTTGCATGAGGGCTGTTTATTTGGATTTCTAATGTGTGATCATTTCTATCTGTAATGCATAAGAAAAAGTTGCACCCACTAATGTTGCATTTTCTGCTTTAATCATACACATTAGAACCTGTATAAATAACCTTTTCAAACAATAAATAATTGTAGAATAAGAAAATATACACACAATAAATCCTGAGCATTGCAATCGTTTTATGAAACCCACTTTTTGATACTGTTGCAATTTTCTCAGTGTATGAACAAAAAAGTATTGATGTTTGTGTTCAGTTTTCTTCTGCTGGAATAGTTTGATAAAATTGTTAAACAATCATTTATTGGGTTTGTGGAGTTTTTATGTACATTCAAACAGGGAAATGTACTACAAATGTGTTTAAGTAAGATAGATGTTAAGATATTGCTGTGATTTCAAAAAAGAAAAGCCTAGATCCTGGGGTTGTGCTTAACTTTCAGCTCTCACCCGCAGACCTTAGTGTTGCTGCGCTCTTAATTTGCAGCTGACTTATGAGTTAAAAATCATATATGCAAGCATACATCTGCATTTGTCTTTACACTATTGTCAGGGCAAAGCCAAAAAGCACTTTCAGAGATTCAAAATGTGCTCACTATTAAACAATTCATTGGCACTATGTTGCCACACGCCCTGTGCTATGTATAAGCCACATGTGCCCTCAGGATATATGCATATGTGCTTGTCCTGTGTTTCACAGCACACGCTCAGGTCATGCACTGCTTCTCTGAAAGCATATAGTTCTAGAAATCAAATGACATTTGAGTCCTGTAACATGTTCTTTAGTTAAAATTAAAAATAAATAGATATTTAATCATATAAAATGCAGCACTTCCTTTTTTCCACTTTTGTGTGGAGTATGACTCACCAGACTGAGCGCTTCTAAAAAGCCAAAGTAAAAGCTTTCTTAAAATAGCAGCAATCCAAACACAAACTGTTTAGGTGCCACCAGTGACGTGTGTACACGGTGCTAAAATGCAGTCGACTTTGTCAAGGTCACATCAAGGTCATGCAGGGAGCCATGCATGGTGGTTAGTAAGCATATTGGCCCAATCCGAGTGACAGCAGTATAATGTAAACTGACAGGTCAGTGGAGAAACCATGCCAGCCCATTACACAACAGAGGGCAGCTCAGCAGCAGCGCTACTTCAAAGTGACATGATTATACAACATCCACATTTCTTTCTTTGTCAGTGTCTAAGTGTGGGACAGACCCACACACAGTCAATCCAGAGAAAAAATCTAATTAGAATCTGTTTTGACATTATCGCGTGATGTTCTTCATCAAATATGTTTGTATTTCATTCAACAGAAGTGTCTGGGGGGGTGAAAGCAAAGTGCTGATGATATTAGCTGATTCTAATCTGAGCTGCACTGAGCTTCAAAAGAGGCACCAAACAGCTTTCGACACACACTATCAGAGGCACAACTTCAGAACGTTCAAAGGGAGGAAAGTTCTCTTATCAAATGGCTCTTTGCTTAAATTAACTGCAAAAAATTCTCAGTCAAGTATTTTATGAGCCTTCTGTAACCATGAGAACTGAGAGAAGGGTTGGGCCATGTCGTCGTGCAAGGTACCAGAACCGTTCATCAAGAAAAGTTCGAAGGTTTAAACTATAGGCGAGAGCTAAACTTTTGAATGTATGCTGAATCTTTATAAAGTTTAATAAGAGTGCACTGGGAAAGATTCAGCATACTTACAAAAGTTTAGGGTTCACCAGGAACACGCTCTGTTTAGAAACATATTGAACATGTTTTTAATGGTTAGACAACAACACTTACACTGAACTCAAGCAAAATTAACAAAACCCTAGCCTGAATAAACAGCAAATAAAAAGACAAATATAAAAGACAATTTAAATGTTAAGTTCCAAATCCTCATCACAGAAACTCAATGTATATGTATATATTTTTTTCAATCATTAATAGAACAGTACAATAAAAAGCAACTGTATCTTTTGGGAAACAAAGTGTATGAGTTGATCATTAGGCAACACACCACAGGAAACCTTCACTATTTGACTAAACACCCACAGTAAAGCAGCTGTCTGCTCTTTTATCTGGTTTTCTTTCTTCCATAAGTGAAGGATCAACATATGAGCTGTGGATTTTACTTTGTTGTGTGTGTTGTAATGACAACAAAGGCCAGGACTTCTTTAGGAATGTGGGCTACCTTTGATAAAGACCAAAGGTTTTCAGGAAGAAAAAACATGAAATCAGCGTGTAACCTCCAGTCAAAAACATTTTAAATACAATGCAGGATTAGCATACACGTGACTCCTCTCTGCTAACAATAAAGTTTCACATTTAAACATTTGGATAAGATAAATTAAAATGTGAACAATGATAAATCAATTGATTACAATCAATTTACCTCTGCCCCGAAACAAAAGAGAAGAGAAAATGAACTGCATGACTGTTATAATGTCCAGTCTGAGGATAAAAAAAAGTACCATTTTATTAACTCTATTTTGTGTTAACAGCACAGATGCGCTGATTAAGCATAGACTGCTGTTGAGGTAGGCTTAGAAGAGGGTTATTTTCTCTCTCTCTTGAAATAAATGAAATTGGAAAACTGCAAAACCATTACACAATAAACGCCACTTGTGTAAAGCATTTACTGTTGTGAAGCAAATTTAAAGGGTTTTTGTGAATTGAACACTCAGGAAGAGAACAGGAGAACAGTGTGAAGGGTCAGGGTCACCAAAACCTGACTCCTGTGCGACTGAGTCAGTGTTGCAGAGCACGCTTTTAGCTTAAGATCATAAAATTCCATAAATTCCCTCATTTGAAAACCAGGGATATATTATTAGAAATGTCAAGTAGACCACGATTACACTGATGTAACAGTGGAAATGATTAAAGGTTTTGGTTTGTAGTTTTTGACTATTTTAGGGACGCTCAGTGGTAGGGCGGTTGTCCTAAAACTGGAGAGTTGTTGGTTCGATCTCACCAGTTCATACTGCCGTTGTGTCCTTGGGCTGGATAATTAAGTGTCTGTGGCACTGGTGAATGTGTGTGAGCTAGAAGTTAAGGATAAGAACTATACTTTTTAATGCAATGTTGTTTATGGCGGCAGCAAAATGGATCAGTTTTACACTTTATATATATTTATTTCATAGAATAAAAGCAGGAAATGTCACTAAAACTGTTGTTGGCAGCTTAGGAGAGTGGTTTGTGGCTGGGACAAAGACAATTTCAGTAAACACATCTTTAATATAATGCATATTTTTTTTTTCTTTTGTAATGTGACATCTCCAGTCAGTAAGCCAGAAGATTAAAAGAAAAAAGTGAAAAAGATGGAGAAGGAAAACTTTGTTCAAATTGCCCAACACAACTCTTTTTTCCTATAATTAAATTGCATTGGGCTAATATTCCAGAGCTAAACAAACAAAAGCTCACAAACCTGTGAATAGACGAGGAAACTGCAAAAACATTTCTTCAACCGTGACTCAGCTCAAAGCAGGAAGTTTGAAGATAAAGTATATAGTGCATTCTGAGTCAGACTGCTCTTATTGATACGTTTTCTATGTGTTGCAAATGAATAGCTCTTTATCAGCATGAAGCCACACAGAGGAGCGCTCACCCTGTGTGTCCTGCTCTGTACAGCCCTCAGGACATGCCCATTATCTATTTAATATAACTCTGTGCTGGCTTTACCTTCAGCTGCTTCTTACATTCTGTCCAACAGCAGCTCTGGATATAATACAGATCTTTTTCTTCTTGACTGAATGTGAATTTCTGCCACCAATATCCTGTCTCAGTCAGCCTTGTCCCCTATTAAAGTTCAACCAGTGACACAGCAGACGAGCCGCTATAAGCTTTTATGCTGCACTGTGGCATTCAGTAAAAAAGCCAACAAATTTATGTAAAGTCCACACAAGCACACCCATAGTTTCTTAAAGCCTGCATTAGTTTCAAAAACAAAATCACTTGTTCACATAAAACCATAAAGACGTGTGTAAAGTGTGTGCCAATGCTGGACTAGTGTGTGTGTGTGACCCTGGCCAACGAGCTTTAGCTGCCCACAAGGCTCAGCGCCAGAAATGAAGCCATCCTCCTCTGGACAGTCATCATTCATATCCATAAAACACAAAAAACTAAACAATGTGTGTCCTTTTACGCAAATTGGCTGTGTGTTAGCCTTTTTTGATTTAGGGGTCTAAATGTGGAGAAAGTTGAACATTTGAAGTGGAAAAGACATCCACTGCTAACTTCTGCCAATTCGTGTTTGATCTGTTCTCATTATTTATTTATTATTATTATTATTATTATTATTATTATTATTATTATTATTTTATTATGCGTGCATTGCTTAAACAGCATTTTTGTCAAATAAAGTTATTCGAAAATGTGCCACAAAAATAAGTCCAAAAAATTCTAACAAAATAAGTAACTTTTGTCCTCAAATAAACTCAAATTTAAACTGTCCACATGAATAAATAAAAAAATAAATACAAGTTCATTGATCACCTTCAGGTTTTTTGCTAAATGCAGAGGTGCATTCATCGCCAGCACCACACCGGTCGGAGGAGTTTAGGTCCAAGGGACTGAGACTTGGCTTGTTTGCTTAGCCCACTAATAATTTAGTATAAAAACTTAAAATGCAGCCCAGTCTTCACGGGTAACCTCTAGGACAAAGTAACAGCAGCAGAGTTGGTGCAGTGTTGCTGAAGATTGTTGTTGTGACACTTTACATTGAGCTGTTTTTTATTACACTTTACTGTTTTGTCAAATAGGGTTATGTTGAATTTGTGATTTTTCAACCCAGAACATGTAAAATAAATGGAAAAAGCACCATGAAAAGGGAATGTTCAAGCAAGAGTTTATTAGCAACAGCTGTTTCTGGTTTCCAGCTTATACTTTGTGATTTAGAAGAATTGCAGTTGTATACATTTGCAATGAACAAGATAAACTGGTGCCACTCTTTGAATTAAAACTTTAGAAAGACGGCTGAATCAGCAGCAATAACTGTTTTCTTCTAAAGTTTATTGTATTTATTATAGATTAAAAAGAAATGATAATTTATTGTAAATAAATAAGGCTCGTTGTCCATCCTTCCAGTCTTAAAAAGGGATTTACTTGGCTACCCATCCTAATTCTGTCCGATTTGGGAAAAACAGAAACTTGTCTCTGCTTTTATCAGATGATGCTGTCCTGTTGGCGTCATCAAGCCAGGACCTTCAGCTGCATTGGGAAGGTTTGCAGCCGAGCGTGAAGCAGCTGGGATGAGAATCAGCACCTCTAAGTCCGAGGGCATGGTTCTTAGTCGGAAAAGGGTGACGTGTCCCTGGGGAGATGCTCCGGACATGTCCCACCAGGAGGAGGCCCCCGGGGAAGACCTAGGACACGCTGGAGGGACTATGTCTCTTGACTGGCCTGAGAACGCCTTAGTATTCCCCTGGAAAAGCTGAAGGAAGTGTCTGAGGAGAGGTAAGTCTGGTCTCTGCTTAGACTGCTGCCACCGCGACCCGGTCCTAGATAATCAGAAGAAGCTGGATGGATAATTAAAATAGTATTATCCTTTTTGTAGACCTTTGGTCTAGCTCATGTTTGATCTGAGACTTTTTTGACAATACTTTAAACAATACACCAAAGACTTATTATTGATTCATTACTGGCAAAGTAATCTTAATTGCACCATATCTTTTTCTAATAGTTTTGCAGGGTAAGTTGTAATGGCTTTAGAGGTAAAAGTAAAAACTGGAAGATAATACCACTCTATTTCTCACAAAACAAAAAACAACTACATTTACATTAACAATGGAATGCCTTAAAGTATTCTCCCAAGCCTCAGGATTAACAATGAACATAAACTATTGTGAGTTATACTCTCTTAATGAAGGCCTACTCAGTGCCACAAAGCTGTATGACATTCCAGTCAGGGACAATATAACTTATCTCACAATCAAAATATGCAAAAGCCAAAAGCAAAGAATAGCTCTGAATTTTGAACCCCTCGTGCTGAAAATAAAAAAGAGATTTTTATATATTTTCATATTTAGCTGACACTTTTATCCAAAGCAGCTTCGATTCACCAGTGTTACAGCTGGAACAACACTGGAAGCAAGGTGGGTTAAGTGTCTTGCCCAAGGACACAACGACAGTATGAACTATGGGGGAGAGCGGGAATGAAACCAACAACTTCCTGGTTATAGGACGAATCGCTCTACAACTGAGGCGCTGCTCCCCATTTAATGTAAGATATAATATACAGTTATCACAGGGTTTATCTGTTCATGCTACTTTTAGGATTATGACGATTTATCTCTTTGGAAATGGATGTCCCAAATACATTGAGAGGTATTGATAAAGGAATGTTTAACTTCATATGGAAGTGTCATCATTTGAAGAAGGAAGTTCCGTGTACGGATTAGATATGCACAACTCTGAGACATCCCATAACATTAGAAACGTGAAATGAATTTAAAATGAATTGTGTAAACCGTGTATAGTTTAATCTATGATATGACCAGTGACACATACAAAAGCCTTTGAGTATTTCTCCACCAGGTCGGCACCAGCTGTCATTCATGTAATTAGATCACATAGATTTTTTTGTCACCCTCTTAACTGTGACCTGAAATTGGTAGCCGTTCCTGACAATGATACTCTTGACATTTATTGAATATTAGAGCACGATTTGTGAATTGATTAAAAATGCAAATGAACACTTAGATCCGGACTGGAGCCAATACACATGTTTGGACTGAATTTTAATCCGGCAGACAGTGTGTGATTTGGCACAGTGATGCACTTAAGCACATGAAAGGTGCACAAAGAAAGAAATGATGTTTTTAGCATGAACTGTACTTCTCTGCTCTTTTGTTGTTTCCGGCATAATTTGCATCACAAGGCTTTTCACAAATCACACATGCAACAGTCACAGCTGCCGTGGAACAAAAGAGAAACCTATCTTGCTGTTACTGCTTTTCTTCTCCTGATTTTCACGGAACTAAAAGCCTTTCCTGATTTCAACCTGATAGCATCTCAAAAGCAGTGCACACAGTAGGTATCAGTCTTAGAGATGTGATTTACTAAATACAAAGCAGATACAGATTAAAATGGGCTATAAAAAAGATGCAGTGATCATTTTTGCTCCCATTAAAAGCTATACTGTCTTCCACGGTCAAAATTGAGAGACCATGCCTGTGCCCGAGGGAATATCCTGATTAGGGCTTGTTGCCAATATGCGTCAATATTGGCAGTGCATAATGTATCTGTGGAGGCAGACAAGTTGTACTAATGGCTTTGGTTAAGACGAGAGGCTGAGAGAGGCGAGGGACAGTATAAAATCTTGGCGTGGATAGCTGCACTGGGGAAGGGGGATTTGGCCGGACACACGCATGAGCTAATTGGAATTATGTCGATCCGGAGCTTGAGTGTTTTCTTGGAGCTCGTTGTGGAATTGTGCAAGCTCATCCGCCAGACACTCATTGGATTTGTTCCCCCATAAAACATACCTGAAAGCCATTATATTCTAATGACCGAATGACAGATACTTGACATTGGTGTTCTGGAGCAAGAAAGCCTTGTCTTTCACTGAGTTCAATACGAGTGATTATCATAACGGTTTAAAAAGGGGTGTGTTTTAAGGATTGCCTTGTTTTTCTGATTGGCTGTATTTATGGCCCCTGCGGATGTTAGCACTGCCCTCTGCAGTCTTATTGGTATGCATGAGTCTTTGTTCCGCCCCTTGGAATTCAAATTTAAACCAAGAGAGACCAGATTTCTTTGTATTGACTAGAAAAATAAATAGGATGACTAAAAAAAAAATTCAGATACCAAAAATGACCACGCTGCTTAAATATGTGGTGTCAGTGAGTTAGTAAAGAACAATGCTCTAAATGATAAATAACACTACATGGAGGAGGCAGAGTTATACACAGTTTTTAGGACCTGTCCTTCCTCATCAAAGACTATTAAATAAAACAGTCTAATGGCTTAAGGGCAGAAATATGTGAAGGCTTTGGTTTCTCTCGATCAATCTTTAATAGAAAAAAGCATGGCAACAAACATGCTTGAGTAGAACTGACATTTTCTTCTGCCTCTAGAATGTATTTATTTAGTCATTTGTAAATTCATAATGGAAATAAATGAAATAAAACTGCTTAATTGGTTTGTAAACAGCTCAATATTTCATTGGGGTTTGGGATGGTCTTGCTAATTGTTTTTCCAAAGAATATAAAGTGAAAATAAAGTCAAATTGTGAAATGTTGCAAAAACAAAGAAGCTAAATTAGTGCATTCCTGATAATAATATGGTTTGCTAAAAATCCTGTTAAAACGTGTAAAAATGAAAATTACAGCTTCATGCTTACCTCTTTTAGTCATTCTTCGTTTCAGTTTGCTGCTTCAAGTGACTAGAAATATTTGCAACAAACGCTAAAGCTGGGTTCAGTCATTCCACTGTCCACTTCAAACAAAAGTCCCAGATTGTTGCATTTGGTTTTTGATTTACCTTTTTTACAAATGCCATTTTATTTACTGTACATATAACATTCTTGTTATGAATGGCATGATATTGTAGGAAATTGTTTCATTTGTCATAAATGTACTGTATTTCTCTTTCTGTTCATTTTTTTTATCTTTTTCACTGACTCTTATCTATACGCTGTTTTCTGGCCAGCTTGTCATTGTCAATGAAAAATGATTTTTAATTGACTCACCTGGTAAAATAAAGGTTATAATAAAATAATAATAATTAAACATGAGCACCATACTCTTTTATTTGTTTTTGCTCTGGGCAGTTAAACAGGAATAGGAAGAAATGGGACTTTACTAAAACATTTATCATTCATTCATTGTAAGAAGACACAATAGGAAATGAAATAGTCTCCAGTCATTAAAAAAAAGCCTTTTGTCAGGCAGATAACTGAGTAAGCCTCTGGACTTGTGCACCATGCATGTGTAGATATTAACATTAAATGAATTTATATATATATCATCAAGAGTGCATGTGAATTGTCAGCCCGCCTCCTCAGTCTCGAAACACACCTTCCAGGTCAGAGTCATTTCACAAAGAACTTAAAACGTAATTACTTTCTGCTACAACAAAGTTGTACCACTCTGATTGATGACTACTTGAGTAACCCACAGCTCTTTTACAGTCCGATAGCTCATTGTTATTCTAATTCACACTATTAAAACTGTATGGCCTGCAATCAAATCTCCTATGGGAAAACGATAGTGGATTTTATGCACTCTACAGTGAGTTGCGTCATTATTCCAGGCAGGATTCCGACTGCCTGCAGTTTTAATGCTCACTCATATCTTTTCTGCTTGAATAAGTGTCAGTGACCCCTTTTTGCTAATTAGGATTACATAATTACACAAAGACTCTACCGTCCCGTTGTAAGGGGCTCAACTTTTGAAATTAATTTCCCTTCTTCTGTTCACTGGCTTTATCCGCTGCAGGGCCTGACGCGGACACGATCAATGCATTACATGTTTGTATTATTACAAATCAAGAAACCGGCCATAACGGTAATGCTCTCAGGATAATAAATACATTGCCCTGTGGAAAAGTTGAATGTGGGTAGTATTGACTTAATTGATAGTCCCCCCCCCGGACCCATGAGTGAAATTAGATAGCAGGGAGTGGGGAGGAGAGCCAGGGTAGGAGCACAATGAGGAATGTGGCGAGCTAAATGAGGGTGTGAATGGTAATAATGAAAGTGCTGGCTCTCAGACAGGCCATCTTACCTCCATCAGGACCAATTTATTTGCCGCTGTTTCATCATTGTCTAAAGCAGAAAGTTCAATCACAGACGAGACATTCTTAACCTCAGCTAACACTCATTTATGCTCATACATCTTTTCCCGGGACATAATTTGTCTTAAATCTTTTCAAAAATGATTCAGCTATGCTAGTTGCTGTCTGGGAGCAACTGTAGTGTGAAATAAGCAATCTCCTCTCTTCACACTTAAGGCACAATTACTCCCGACATTAGTTTTGATGCACACAGTTTGACACATTTTAACCTACAGGATGTCTCCGAAGCACACTTAATCAATTTCAATTGATCAGAAAGAGCCCGTCTGGCAAACGGCCACCGACTGTGAACCAAATTCCAAAGCACCTGACCAGTTAAAACAGAACATAGCAATAGTGGCGTTTAAGTGCTTTACCGGGTCGCTAATGGAACTGCAGGCATCTTCGGTTCGTCAATCGATCTGCTCATAAAGTCATACATCATGAAAACGCAGAGGATAGGAGACAGCTGTAGAAGTCCTTACACTTTTCTTACTGAGAATATGTTTACATACTGTATTAGCACCTTTTTCACATGTCCTTCAGCAGAGTGACTTCTGGGAAAAATCTCTCTCCTGAAACACTGAATTTTAAATGATTGGTACCTGTAAGGAACGGAGTGAGTAAGTCATGATGAAAGCATGGAACAGAATAAAAATATGAACCGATATAAACACAATCATTGTACAAATTGTTGTATTCATTCACTAATTGGTTTCACAGTTTTAAAAGCAAACTATTCATCTTTCCATGACTCTGTGACAGTCGACAACAGTGATGTAGACCACCTTTACTGGGATACGTTGAATGGTCATGGTCAATTTGATTTATACAGTTCAGTGTTTGGTTGGAGACAAACATAAATAGTTAAAAAATAAAAATATGCAGAAACATTTTGTACAATTGAGCAATACATTAGGCCATACATTTTCAAAATTGTATCCTCAGTAACATAGTAAAGTTTTACAGTGTAGTAGTCCGCTTCATTACTTCGCAACAAAATAGAAAACAACCCATTTATTTTGGTTCGTCAGATAAAAGCACAGCAGCCATTTTAAACACTGGACCTAAGACAAAACATGCATTTTTTAAAGAACACACAAGATGGTGCTTTAAGCCCAAATGCCAATAAGGCATTTTACAATAGCATTTTACCTTTTCTGTGCGTCACAATTGACTTATTGTCATTGTTGTTTCCTGTTTGAGGTCGTCTATGGTCCAATCGAGGTTCACACTTGAATCGAACCGTATCAGAGTTCTCTTGGAACATTTGGTGGCACTGAGGTTCGTCTGGTGCATTCACTCTTATTCATGTGAACCGCGCTAACAGAGCTACCACACCAGAGTTTGTTTGAACCTCACCAAACACGGCAAGTTTGAATGTCAGACCAGGTAGGTAAAAGAAAATGTGTGGAAAAATATTTTGGTACGTCACCATCACAGGTCCTTAATGTTCCAGTAGTGGCTGTATTGGCTCAATAATATTTTTTTTATTTCAGTTGTTTTTCAGACTTTAAAATCAACTTTCTCCAAAATTATAGCACATATTTTTCCAGCATATGAAGACTGAAAAATATGTAATTTGTAAACACGTATAATGACAGCAGCTTTCACCACTTTTTAGAATTACCTGTACACATTATGATTTATCCATTAGAAAACAGACCAGGTGCTTAAACTGTTAGTGACGTCAATGTGGCATGAGTAACATTAATTTCAATGTGAAGTTGTTTTAGGAAGTGAGTGTTTCTAGATGCATAAGTTATTTTAGAATGAGTCATATCTCAGATGTAGTTTAAGACATGCATTAAGAAGAAATGTTCTGTTCAAACCCACCACCCTCTCTCCAACAGCAGCCTAGGGACCGTTCCTGCTTTTCTTTTATTAAAAAAGTGAAACCGGAACAATGTTCCATCACAAAATAATATTACCTTGCACCTAAGTTTTGAGCTTACCTTAAACTTCTAGTTCTGAGTTTAGCGTCGGACTAATCGTGCTAAAAACTTTTTAATACAGTAGATGAAGTATGTTCAACTGAAAGGCCAGGGAAAAAAACACATATTCTTCATTTAAAATCTATTGTTTGCAAGAAATTTATTAGCACGTTTATTTCTCCAAATGTGTTGGGTAGCTTTACCTTTAAAACAAACTCAAAAGTTTACCTTGGTAAACTTACCAAAAGTTTACGCTCTATAAAAAAAAAAATGTGTTAATTTACTGTGATGCCCCATGTGGCGTCAGGGGTGGAGCGATGGTTACTGATTGTCTGGCCTGGTGCACCTAAGGCACCCAGGTGTCAAGTCAGGTATCTACTTAAGAAAAGCTGTCAATGCTACTTGCTTCTGTTGTTGTCCCAAAGTCTGCCTCATCCAGACTCTTTGGCAGGCCGCCTGTTCTCTTTAGTTTAATTTAGTTTTTCACATACACTTTCCACTTACCCTTAACACATCAGACTAAAGATTATACAGACTTACAAACCTCATGTTACAATTAATTTGGTTGAATCTGAATTTGATTGAATTGATAAAATAAAAAATATTTTTGTTTTAAACCTTATTTGTGTCATTGGTTACGACCCCTTGAGCCAAGTCCTTAACCCCTGTCTAACCTCAGTCTAACCTCAGTCTAACCCCAGTTTAACCTCAGTCTAACCTCAGTCTAACGTCAGTCTAATCTCAGTCTAACCTCAGTCTAACCTCAGTCTAACGTCAGTCTAATCTCAGTCTAACCCCAGTCTAACCCCAGTTTAACCCCAGTCTAACCTCAGTCTAACCTCAGTCTAACCCTAGTCTAACCTCAGTCTAATCTCAGTCTAACCCCAGTCTAACCCCAGTTTAACCCCAGTCTAACCTCAGTCTAACCTCAGTCTAACCCTAGTCTAACCTCAGTCTAACCTCAGTTTAACCCCTGTCTAACCTCAGTCTAATCTCAGTCTAACCTCAGTCTTACCTCAGTCTAACCTCAGTCTAACCCCAGTCTAACCTCAGTCTAACCTAAGTCTAACCTCAGTTTAACCCCAGTCTAACCTCAGTCAAACCTCAGTCTAACCCCAGTCTTACCTCAGTCTAACCCCAGTCTAACCCCAGTCTAACCTCAGTCTAACCTCAGTCTAACCCCAGTCTAATCTCAGTCTAACCTCAGTCTAACCTCAGTCTAACCTCAGTCTAACCTCAGTCTAACCTCAGTCTAACCTCAGTCTAACCTCAGTCTAACCCTAGTCTAACCTCAGTCTAACCTCAGTCTAACCTCAGTCTAACCTCAGTCTAACCCCAGTCTAATCTCAGTCTAACCTCAGTCTAACCTCAGTCTAACCCCAGTCTAACCCCAGTCTAATCTCAGTCTAACCTCAGTCTAACCTCAGTCTAACCCCAGTCTAATCTCAGTCTAACCTCAGTCTAACCTCAGTCTAACCCCAGTCTAATCTCAGTCTAACCTCAGTCTAACCTCAGTCTAACCCCAGTCTAATCTCAGTCTAACCTCAGTCTAACCTCAGTCTAACCCCAGTCTAATCTCAGTCTAACCTCAGTCTAACCTCAGTCTAACCCCAGTCTAATCTCAGTCTAACCTCAGTCTAACCCCAGTATAACCTCAGTCTAACCTCAGTTTAACCCCAGTCTTACCTCAGTCTAACCCCAGTCTAACCCCAGTCTAACCTCAGTCTAACCTCAGTCTAACCCCAGTCTAATCTCAGTCTAACCTCAGTCTAACCCCAGTCTAACCTCAGTCTAACCCCAGTCTAACCTCAGTCTAACCTCAGTCTAACCTCAGTTTAACCCCAGTCTAACCTCAGTCTAACCTCAGTCTAACCTCAGTTTAACCCCAGTCTAACCTCAGTCTAACCTCAGTCTAACCTCAGTTTAACCCCAGTCTAACCTCAGTCTAACCTCAGTCTAACCTCAGTCTAACCCCTGTCTAAACCCGTTTAGTTTAAATAAAGAGAACAGATATGTGACAGATAGGCTGCTCGTTACTTCAAAAAAGTACACAAACACTTCATTGATTTATTCCTACGAGAGATACTCCCAAGATCAGCTATTATAGAATATGACACTTGATGTTGGAATTTGTTTCATTTTAGTGTTTTTTCTGTAAAATCAAAGTCAAAAGGACTTTTCAATTGAAGCTTTTTGAATTGTATTTACTAACCAAAAACAGTATATTTCTCACATTTAAAACACATAAGGCTACAGTGGATGACTTCTACCAAGATTGATCCATTTTAACTGGGATTTTAACTTTCAAAGTGACATTGAAAGACATTCAGTGAGGCATGCAGTTTATGAATGATAAAATTAATTAAACCCCTGTCTCTTCTATTTGTGGTTAGATACAGTGTGTGGTTGTGGTCACCGGCTGCCCATTTCTGTGCCATAGACCCATAGACAAAATATATTTTAAACAGGAAATTCAGGACGAGCTACTTTTGGCTACAGCACCTACCATATTTCATTCTTTATTCAAAGAAAACATTGGTTAAGTAACATCATGTAAGATGTGGTTTCTGTGTCTGTTGCTCTAACACTCATGTTGGCCCTCTGTCACAACAGGGACAGGTTTAATGGCATAAATCCAATCTTTACTCCTCTGAAGGTTTTCTTTTTTCCCTTGTCTTCTCCTCGAGTAGTCCATTCAGTCATTTTCTTTTTAATCTTAGTATTCTTACACCAGAAGCACCAATGGTACTTCATACATCCTGTACCTTTTCATTATAACATGTCTCTTTTTGAAGCTGAAAACTTCCACCAGAGCAGCAGGACATCTTCCACTGCGAGCTGGGACAGACTGCCATTTACAGTTCATTTATAAACGTGGCCCGACTAATGGATCTTAAGACACATTAGGCACACACACACACCTGTCAGTTAAGTTACAGTATATGTGGGTTGTATACCTGATTATGTATTGAGATATAATAATTCATTCATTTTCTACCGCTTTGTCCCGTTGGGGGTTGCGGGTGAGTCAGATTGGAGATTAAAATTCTTAAAATTTCCTTTTTTCCTTTGGACATTTGGTTTCTAATTAAAGCATGATGATAAGTTAAGTACTTAAAAACAAAAGCTCCTTTCTCACCTGAGCACAATTCCCTTTCCCCTTTTTTATTGAACTTTAGAGGTGCTAAAATACATTTCTGTTTCTTTGTACTAAATATTTATTTTGAACAGGACATTCTGCAGAACTTTCTGACCCAAAACCAACAACCTACAGCATGAAATGTTTGAACAGTTCAAAGACTAAAAGCTGAGAGTAGTGTTCACCTTCGCCCTAGGGCAAAAAGACTTCTATCACAGCCTCAGTCTTTTAGCTTCACAGCCTTGGTCTGAGAGCAATGAAACATTTAAGAAGTCAAAGCTGCTTGATAAAAGTTTGAGGCAGCTCCTAAACTGTAAAACACAAGGTTAAAGTAAGGCAACAACACTGAATGTACATCTAATGTAGAACTCTGATATGGAAACCTTTTCTTCTTACTGGTCTTTATTGTGAATTCAAAACACGGCACATTTTCAACACTTTCCTGCCGTAGTGTCCCCCGGTTGCATCATTACTTTACCACAGCATAATTTAGCAAGTTTGGAAGGCAGGGAGGTTAAATAATTTTCTTTTAGCCTACCTTAAAAACATAAAGTCATCCTTTTCTTAACTTTTAAGTTCAATCAGGCTGACTTTGACGGCCTTGCGTCATTCATTATGTGCTGATAATGATGCTGTTGCTGAAGATTGAGTGATTTCAGGTTCCAGAACCAAAGGGAAGCCTTGTGAAGACATGCTCCTCCTCGGCCCTGTACTTGTGCATGCTACTGACACAACAAAGTCACAACAGTGCTCTATTCACGACCTTAATGACCTTAGTGCACATCTGATCAGATTTAAGAATATTAGCATTGATCCCTTTTCTTGTTACATGTTTTTTGTGTGTATAAAACGGTAGGATATCATTCAGAATAAATCAACAACTCAATAATGTCAATTTAAAAAAAATGTGTGACCAAAACATTAAGGGAAAAAGTGGGCTACGCATTTTAACATAATTAAACTAACCGTTGTTTGTCAGTAACAAAGAGCAACAGGCAAAAACAAAGAAGGTGTAAAACATATTAACAGCTTAAATGAAGTGCAAATAAACCTGTTGCTATAGATATTATTCACACATTACAAGTCTTTCTGTAACCCCAATTCTTACTGCAGAAGAAAACTCTTACTACAGAAGTTACACAAGACAGCATTGTGTTGATTTTTGTGTTGTCCATGTAAAAGAATCAAATTCAAAAATCTAATTAAACCCCAGCTGATTTGTTACCTTGAAATAAAACAGGGCTTTAGACAGTCGTGACAGCTTTACCATTGGACCTTAAGAAAAAAGTAGATTTATTAAAAAAAACGTATTAAATTACATTATAACTTGCAATCAATATAAAACAAAAGCACTGCTATACTTGCTCCTGCAGCGGGGAATCAGAATCTAACTTGGATTCTTCGATTAACAACACTCCTTTGTAATTGCAGCCCATTTAATCTCAGATCTTCCCTTCATCTTTTATAATTATTATCATTTTCTCCTAGAACTAGGCCTATGGGATTGAGAATGACTGAAAGAATAAAAAAGCAGTCAAACATAAATAAATGCGTATACAGTACGAACATGTTTTTGAGTCAGCAGCTTGAGGGAAAGAGCCTCCACATTTTTTTTATTTCTTTATTTTCTTTGCATGTATTTTGAGACAATAGGCCTTAAACGCTCCATAAAACCAAGTGAAATTTCTATTACTTGTTCCTGTTTTTACCATTCCTATAGCGGACAAACTGAGCACTGCTGGAGGAGAAGCATGCTCACATTAGGTTTTAGGTCAGCCATCCCCAATTAGCGGGCCAGATCCGACCCGCAAGAGCCGAGTGTCTGGTCCACGACAGCTGAGTCTGATGAAGTTATCACGTGCAATATTATGTCCAAATAAGTTTCTTTTTAGCTCATTTATAGTCTATACCACAAATACGAAGCTCATTTGGTGTCTTCCTAATTCCCCCAGTGTAATTTATTAATGTTGTTTTATAATAGGTTAGCCTATCGCTGTTGCTGCAGACAGGAGAGAGAGGGGTCTACAGAAGGGAGACTTTAGAGCTGCTAGAGCGCATTGTGTGAAGGATTTATGTGAATAAAGAGGTTGGTAAAATAAATACAAGCCGCCTTATGCTGCTCCTGAACACACAGAGTTAACGGAGGTTCTTATCTGAGCGCAGTTGCAGTCTGCCCACTGCCCTGCTTCTGTAGCGTGCTTTAGCGCCTGTAGCAGTTAAAAGACATTAAAACACAGTGAAAGCATACTCAAAAAGCCTACTCATACTCTGAATGTGTGTGGAAGTGTTAAAGTGTGTGGAAGTGTCTGTCATTTACTACTGTTTTGTGCAATTATAATAAAAAATTTGTAAAACTTTGTGGATACAATTCTAGTTTCACTATATTTTATATTTTGTAAGTCTGATAAAATTATAATAATAATCTTTATAAGGCGCTTTCCCACCTACTGTAGTAGGCACTCAAAGTGCTTTACATACATTAAACTATTACCAGTGTTACAGAACTTCACTGGAGGGAATGTAGGTTAAGTGTCTTGCTCAAGGACACAACGACAGTATGCGGGGGAGACCGGGATGTTATGATGTTTAGGGATGTTTCGAGCGGGGATCGAACAGCCCACCCGCCGGTAGAAGGACAGCCGCTCTACCCACTGAGCTATACTGCTCAGTGGCATAAACAGTGTTATTTTCAGGGCTAAGTACTTTACCCTGTTCCTGGCTTTTGATCTTTCAGAAGAACTTTTAACAGTTAAGAAAACATTTTCAAATGCCAAAAACCATTCTTTAAGACTTGAGTACAATTTCTGTTCTTGCAAAGAAAGAAGCATCCCCTCCTCACACATTTGTGAGATGTCTATTTCTGTCTTGAACACTATAAAGAACCAGGAAAGGCTCCAGGCCAGTGCCTCAGGATTGCTCAACACAACACAGGCCCACCATCGTTTTTTGTCAGTTTGTCAGT
The DNA here is from genome assembly GCA_024349245.1 of Neodontobutis hainanensis. Lineage (NCBI taxonomy): Eukaryota > Metazoa > Chordata > Actinopteri > Gobiiformes > Odontobutidae > Neodontobutis > Neodontobutis hainanensis. Next base: position 14,589,915 of record JALDNG010000002.1, on the reverse strand, counting down.
TTAATAGATTCAGAGGCAAACACTGTAAAGTGATTAAATAGAACAAGCATAATATTGTATTTAGGATATTTATACATTATTTAGTAAAAATAATTCAGGAGGCCCTGTTTTTGCAATCGGCCTATTCTGTATTATAGGTGGTTCTTTTGTTGTTGTCGGTAACACTGGTTGTCACTGCTGTGTCCAAAAATTATCCTTGGCATTGGCATTTTTTGTCTCACAGTGAAAACAAATTTGGGACCTGGTTTAGGTTGTGTATGCCCTAAACTCTAAACCAGGAGTTTGGAGGTTCAATAAGCCTCTGATGTATTTGGATTGAGCCAGTCTCTTCCAATACACCAGTAGAGTCAGACACTGTAACTATTTTATTTTGTCCCGTTCAATTAAAGTACTTTTTTTTAAAGGGTGAATGAAGTGCAGCTAATGGCATTCCTGAGCGTATCTAATCAATGTCACGTGAGATCACTGTCAAAGATTTTTTCAGGAGAGGGGCAGGACTCTTTTTTCTACTGAGTGTAGCATCCTTATTAACATTTTACTCATAACATGACCCCATTCAGTTGTGGCATATGTATAAAGGGCCAGTGAATCAATAATGAAGCAGAAGCAATTATACAGCAGCTAATTGCAGATGCATTTGGAAGTCAATTGAGTAAGTAGCCCTCAAAAATAACTCTGGCCAAAGAATGATGTGTGCCAGTGGAACAAGGGGGAAATGTCTCCATGTGATGATTCACTGTGTTAGACCAGTATCTGTGCTTGTCCATCCCTCAGTCTTAATAGCTTCTTTCTTTGCCAAGAGCTTTTAGGACGAAATGAGTCTAGTGACTGTCCACATTGTTTAGCTTGAGATAGCAGCTAATGGCAGAAGTGCTGGATAGACAGTTACAGTATGTTGTTGTGTGGCCAAAGTAGATTGTGCTCATGAATATTAATCAGGTGAATAGTCAAAATCCACCACCACCCTCTACAATGTTACATTTAATTAAAAGGATTTCCGAGTATTGAAGCAGCATCATGTTCAACATTTTAGAGTTTCTGTTATGATTTATTGCCTAAATATTAAATGTTGTTTTGTTTTCTAACTTTGTTATATGGTTACAGGTCCTTACATGGTTGTGTGTGCGAGAGCACGTTTTAGCCATTAGCCTTTAGTTCTTTTTGTTTAAGCGGAGTTGGCCTGTCTGACTTCTCATGCTTATATTCTGTTTGGCCGGCTCACCATGGTTTATTTGCTTTGCTACTTTGGGCACGGAAGGGTTGGATTCTTAAAAATGTTTGTGAAATGAACTTAATGACAAATAAAACTAAATTTAACTTTAACCCTTTGTCTCCTGTGTCCTTCATAAATATGTTTCACTCTTTGATCGTAACAATGCTGAACTTCTAACACAGCTGCATGATGTGATACAAAGCCAGACTGTTGTTGCATTTACACAGCTTAACTAAACTAAGGTTCAAGTAAAGGTTGCAGGTCGGATTTAAGTTTTTGAAAAAAAAACAGGTTCTGTTCATTTTTATTTGAGCCTAGAGGAACTATGTATAAAAAAGTATGAATGAAAGCAAGGTCCAGTTTCTGAGGATTGCACCAGCTTTTTATGCTCTTTCCTGCGGGTGGTAGGCCTACAGGGAAGTGCTTCACTTGGAATTCCTCATGGTGCTTGAGGGTTCTTTGGAGTTTGTCAAACTAGACCACATGTGGTTAGTGGATCTGGATCATGGCTTCAACCATTTCCCATGAGTCATCTGTGGGGGATGCTGCGGGAGGATTGAGTCTGGGGCTCTTAGCTAGGGGCTGTCCAGTCCCTGTACAACCAGAGCAGTTAGACCTGTTCCCGGGCCATCTGCCAGGGCTGTCCTTTGCCACTGATTCTGTTAATTTTTTAATTTTTTTAATGGACAGAATTTCAAATCCAGTTTAGGATCTTGTCTCTGTTTTTTGCAGATGATGTTGTCCTGTTAGCGTCATTAAACCAGGAACTTCGGTTTGCACCAGGGTGGTTTGCAGGTGAGTGTGAAGAGGTGGGTTCTCAGTCAGGTGGCCTGCCCCCTTCAAGCTAAAGGACAGTTCCTGCTTTTGTGGAGGAGCTCAAGTATCTTGGGGTCTATTTTCACGAGAGAGGGATGGATAGAGCGGGAGATAGACAGATGGATTGATGCAATGTATCGGTCTGTTTATGGTAAAGACGGAGCTGAGCCTCAGGTTAAAGCTCTTGATTATCAATCTACGTTCCTGCTTTCACCTCTGGCCATGAGCTGTAGGTCATTATGGACAAGAGCTCAGGTACATGAGCGTAAGATGATGAATAGACAGTATGAAAGCCATTAAGGATAAAGTCAAAAAAATAGGCTTCTTCTTGAAATAAAGCCATAGACTTTAGTGTTGTGAAGTTAACTTGCACTTTTTATTCCAGCTCAGTTATATCATCAGAACTTATGGTAGGAAATTATGATTATAGTAATTATGGTAAGCTATTTCCATACAATTGTCAACATTTATATATTTTTATAACAATATAACCACGAGGAACAAATGCAGTTCTGGGAACCACTTGATAAGTAACCATTGTATAACTATATTATTACCACTCTAATACCATGCTATTACTGAGCTGCACAATAAAGTTCTTCTGTTTCCTTTAATAGCTCAGGAAAATCATGCCACTCAACTGTTGCATGTCATCAGTTTGGCTCAAATAGCTCTTTTATCTCATTTTTAACCACATACATCCATCCTTTTCTTCCCCCAGCAGCACATTCTAATCACCACATTTGTGCTTATTTAGTACATTGTGCAATGGATTAAGCTGTAAGATTTTACAGGCTCCCACACAGTTACGACCATCATGCAAACGTAGCACCTAAATATGTCTTGTAAATACTAATAGAGATTGTTTTAATTAAATGTGCAAGCAACTATAAAAAACCCATGTAGTCACTGACAGTAGAGGGCCCTAGTAGTCTGCTGCCAAGAGCAACTTTAGGAGTCAGATGTCTCACCAAACACTTGCAAGATAAACAAATTCATTGACACAGAGTGCTATGAGGTTGAGGTTTCTGGAAAGTTGCATATCCTCCTTCCACTTTTTTTTTTTTTTTTTTTTTTTGGGGGTGTATAAAACCTTTTTTTAGGTAAGACTCAATAACATAAAAAAACTGCCTCTTTTACGTTCTCTTTGTGATATTTGTAGAAATTTCTGCCATTAATAAATCATCTTGGTCATCCTTATTTGCCATTTATGTCCAATCCATGAGACAGGCAAGAGGTGAGCCACTGCACCTTTTCATACTGTGTCCTGTTTTCTTTTTTAAAAGCTAACCAGTGACTAGTTAGACGTATATTGTACAAGCCACACAAGCTCTTTTTACAACAGGCAAATGTAAGAAACAATCTGAAAAAAGCACCATGTGAAATTTTCATAGTGAACACAAATGTGGCTCATGCTATTTTTGTTTGTGTGCACAACCAAAATTGATTTCCTAAATTGCTGAATTGTGACTTTTATGCTGCAGCCATCTTGGTTCATCTCTGTCATATCTTTGTTACTTCTGTCAGTTTTAGGATAAAGACCTCCTCATCCCCTTTTAGGATGATGTAAGACAAAAGAGTGAGGCTAAAATTGTCTCTTGGTAAACGATGCCCGATGAGTACGCTGAATAAATGCCCACAGGAGAGACGCCTCCTCTATCACCAGTGCCTCTGAATAGAGCTGGTGTCCTAAATTAGCTTAAGAGCCCTGACATGACATTAGATATGCCTGGTGATGAATTCATTTCTTGCCTGCACCCTCGTGATAAGTGGATCTCGGTGTAAGGGACAGTGCTGTGATGGATGTGTGGTCCCGGCGCTCTCCTGGGCTGAAGGTGTGTGGCAGACAGCGGCCTGCAGACTGCCGGCTGTGAGTGGTCTTCCCGTCAGTCCAGCTGAGCGCGGCTTTGGCACTGACAGTGTGATTGATTCTGTTGTGTTAAAAGCTGATAGATTTTCTGCTGATCCGGCACAACTGCTCACTGCAGCTGAGCCCCGAGCTTTTTGTTACTTTTATTTTTTTACCAATGTGTTGACAGTAACACATTGCTGGAAATACTGAAGGTATATAAAGCTATTTGTTTTAGTTAGTTTTTCAGTGTTTGCTACTTATCTTTTTGGAAGCACTAACACTGCTCGTTGCTCATTCAAATTTTGTTTTCACATGAATATGGACAGTTGTCAAAAATGCTGGTGTGTGTGCCAGGCCATTAGGGCAGACACTAGAAGCACTGCTGCCAATAAAATCAAGATGATTAAACACAAACAAGAAGCATTTCTGGAGTCTGCTCCAGACTAGACGTGGTTTTGAAAATCTGGTGTTGCTGAGAAATGAAAATTTTGGACACATTGAGGTGTACTTAGAGCTACAGTGGTTGAAAAACGTTTTTGGACACCCCAAATACTGCATTAAGAATCACTCTTCAAAAGTCTTCAAGTCTACTTAATTTTTATTTGATGATGTGATGGTTTAGTTATTTGTTGACTTTGATACAGACAATGTTAAAAAATATATATAATTTGTATTTGTTTGTGTCTGTCTAATGCAACCACATTGTGTAAAATTTTAAGGGTGCACTAAAACTTTTGCCACGACTGTAGTTTTGAGGTTTAACAAATAAGAATCAGAATCTTCTTCTCTGTTTGACGGTTCCTTACTTTAAATGATCTGCCTCAATCTAACCCTATCCCCTGCATCCTCCTTTCTCTCACTCCCTCAAACCTAATCTTTGGTCTTCCTCTTCGGCCTCCTGCCTGGGTCTCTAACTGTACTGGATCTGCCACTAGTTTAGTAGAATCCACTGGCCCTTTAAAAGAACCAGGAGTACTCTTGCCGACCATGTGGTGCAGAGCATGTTCCTTCTGTTCAGTTGATGGAGTCATACAAGAGTGTTCTGTAGATCTGTCCTGTTCATTTGAAGGCATTTCCTGTAAGTAATTATCTGAAAATACATTAATGCTATTGTTAACAGAACTAGGAACAACATTAGAGGAATTTATTCTAAGCTATTTTGCGTAAATATTTGAATAAATTGTCCTTAATTAATATATATTTTTGTATGCTTACGGTATGTATACAGTATTTCTTTGCTCTAGTTTTACACCAGTCTTGATGCTCGTTGATGCTACAAGTAGTTGATCATTGTTGAACGCACAGTTTGACATGCTTTAATCTTAGAAAAAAAGAATGTCCATAAGACATACCCGCACAACTAATGTAAATCTAACAGAAGCATTCAAATGTGCAATGTTATTAGGCACCATAAATACACCGAAGTGACACTGCCCCAGAAAAAGATATTCTCCAAAGAGAAGTTTTCTTACTCCTTTGCAGACGCACTGTGCTACTTAGCAAAGTGTGAGCTCAGCAGCACAAGTTAGAAAAATGGTTTAGGACTAATCAGGCCAGACACATCGAGTGACCTTCCCATTCGTCTGCCAGCACACCTGCCTGCCAGCGCTGACAGAGAATACAACACTATCCATGCATATTACCCACACTTATCCAAAGCCACTACCATCTACATTAACTGTTATAGGAGTGCCCATGCTGATTTAGGAAGATTTGTAATCTGCTTTTCTGGAATTCTGAGCAACAAAGAGAGTGTTTTAGTTAAAGCAACCCTTTATCTGCAACTGTACTACTGCAAACTCATACGTCTAAATATGTAACTTGAATATATATATTACATGCATAAGCTATTTGTTTTTTGTAAATGTAACCAGCCTGATTAATTACTTAGACATAGTGTCCCTAATTAAAATATACCATGCATATGCTCCTTATGTGAGCAAGTGATTTTTGCGAGCATGTGATTGGCCTTGTTCCTCCGTTCCTGAGTACAGAGTCTCATCTATTAAAATTCCTTATAATAAACAGTAAATGGCATCATAAAGTACGGAAGCGTTGTACCGTCAATGTGGTTTTTCTGACTTTTTTTTTTTTATATAGTTTTTCTGACTTTTTTTTGCCAGTATCATGTGATAACCTGATACTATCACATTATTTTATGATAATTATCAAGTTATTTCATGATAACTTTTCTTTTTCTAGCCTACTACGGCTAGAAAATGCTGCTTTTTCTAGACTACTACGCTTCCGTATTTTTGTGTCCATCCAGTTAATCAATAAGAAAACGCCTCAAGCTGCTTATACTCATCAAAATATTGTCTACAGTGTTCAGTAACAGTAATATCTCGCCATGTTTTAGACCAAGGTTAAAGTAAAACTTGATCAGACATGCTTCCGCTTTGCTTCCTCACGTTGCTACTGAAGCGTAGTAGGCTACATAGTACGTTGTTTCCGATAAAGCATTGAAAAAAAAAAAGTTATCGCAAAATAACGTGATAATTATCATGAAATAACAAGATAGTATCACGAAATAACGTGAAAATTATCCTAGCAAAAAAAAGTCAGAAAAACAACATTGACAGTACTATGCTTCCATAATAATGCCTGTTTTTTGTTTGTTTTTTAAGAAAAAAATATCAAGTACAGTCTGTTTAATACTGATTAGAGCCAAATCCATCCAGTTGTTCAAACCATTGTGAGACTTCAGATTAATGTTTTGTTCAATATGTTTAGACCTTCAGTTCAGTTCTGGCTTGGAAAAGTTACATTAAACACTGTAGACTTTTTCTTTATTATTAGCGGCTATTAATTCAATAATTCAACAACTCAAGACCTCTATCAGAACAAGCGTGTGACTAAAGAACGCATTGAATCGTATTATCTATTAAATTCCTTGGTTTTGTTTTTTCTTTAATACAAGAAATAAAGATCTAGTATTTTGTGTTGAATTTGCTTTTTTTTTTTTGTAAACTAAAATAAAGCTGTACTACACTAGCTACTACATCTTTGACTGTAAGACCAGAGATATACAGTGCTGGCAGTGTGTCACATCACTCACTCGTTCACATGCATATGCACAAGTCTGTTACTCAACTACTCCTTGAAAGGCCCAGCGCTGGTGAGTTTTTGCAAAATGAATGACGCCAAAATACAGTTTCTGGATTAGTGCTGTCAAATGTCAAATAATGCAGATGCGTACTAACACGCTCTGACTTTCTTTTAAACTTTTAAATGTGATTGTGCTTCCATTTTGTTATATTTATTCACGTGAACCCATCAACACAACAGTGATGTCATGCACTCACATACGTACCCAACCAACAGATTTAAATTCTCACTGACACAATACAAAAACAACACAATGATTACTAATGTAGGTGTATATGTGTTTTTCTGTTTAGGTCATGTCTTTGGACAGTGCATCGACAGCTCTTTCAGTTGAAACACAAAAATGCCTAAAGCTGTTTCCATGGATGCACTGGAAAACAGGCCTAAACTATTGACCTGTTCTTCTGTGGCAAACTCTATACTGCCTGTGTAATTTAGTCGATGTTTGCAGCAGCATTAATCCACTTAAGTACACATAAACACGGCCAGCTGAGTTTCTGTTTGATGAATACTCAATCTTATTGGAAAGGTAAAGGGCAAAGGAATGGATGTTAACACAGACAAAGACAGGGCTTCGAAACCTTTAAGAAGGGTCGATGTGCATTACCTGGGTACATTGGACTAAACCTTGTGAGTAGGTTGAAAAGAAAGACAGACCAGACTAGAACTGAGCAATTAGATGGTACTTTCATTACACATTTTCTCCCAGTCAGATTCCTATGGAGAAATTGGTTAACTAAGCTTTTACTGCAGTGGAGAAAAAAAAAGATTGAGTGGGAGGGGTGCACGATGGCAGAGTGGTTAGCGAGTCACAGCAAAAAAGTTGTGAGGTCTGTGTCTGCATGTACTAAAGTTTCTTCCCACCGCCCAAACACATGCATGTATAGGCCAATTGGCAAATATAAAGTGCCTAATGTGAGAGTGATTGATTGACTTGGTTTAGTTCTTGTCTAGTTCTGGGTTTTATTTTTGTTAAAGCCCAAATTTACTCTTGGTTTAAACCTTGGTTTAAGGCAGGTTTAAGGCAGGTTTATGTTGTAGTAGTGCAGTGGCTCAGCGGTAAAGCGGTCATCCTTTAACCGGAAAGTTGGCTGAGGTGGATTCCTGCATGCTGTTGTTGTGTTAGGCAAGACACTTCACCCGCCTTGCCACCCTACGGAGAGGCCGTAGGCACAATATGGCTGCCACATTTACATCAGTCTGCCCCAGGGCAGCTGTGGCTACAGATGTAGCTTTCCACCATCAGTGTGTGACTGTGGACTGAATAAATAATAGGCTCTGTAAAGCACATTATTAATCCAGGAGGGTGACTATGTACACAGTGACTTACACAAGTTGAACAAACGTTATTTACTTAATGAGACATAAATCTTAAAGCAGACTTTTAGAAGGTTAGATGTAGCCAATAATCACTATAAAGAAGATAGTTATCCTGGTGTGTTACATCAACGAGAAGCTGGTTTTCAAATGAAAACCATAATCTTGTTGCATAATAAACACATTCATGAAGAGTTTCCTTTTGTGACCCCTTCAGACAGAAGAAGTATAGAAAGTACACAAGGATTAAGAATTCGACATTTAACAAAACAGTGTAATTTAAGTTGTATAGCTACTAGTCTGTGAGATAAAGAGACTTCAACAAACACACCACAGAACATCCAAGCATCATCAGTTGACCTATTGGTTACCTCTGTCAATTTTAAATGGTTTTCTTGCACTTTCTCTTAATAGGAAAACATCAATAGATTATATCTGGTGTTAGCGTTGTCATTCATAAGCCCTTTACTTGTTTTTTTCCGTATCTGTTCGAGTCCACTCACACTCATCGATCCTGTTTTCGCTCAAGCAAGATTCCATCCATCCCCAACTCTCCCAACCTTTTATATTCTGTAACACCTCTGCCAGCAGCTACAGGGACGTCTGGCCACAGCTATGTTTCAAATGGTCTTTCCAGATGAATGGTGGCAGGAAGCCTTTCTGCTCTTGTACTTGTACTGCCCACATCAATTCCACTGAAGGTTGTGTTCTCCTTTTGTAGTGAGAACTCAAGAAAGTGTTCAGAGCTAGGTTCAGTCGTCTGACAATCACAGTATTTTCCTTTTTCAACCAAGGTTAATGGAAACAGTAGATGTGTATCTATACAGTCACTGTTCTATACATTAGTCGCACATTACTGTACTAACTCCATGTTGCCTTTTTCAGAGAAATTGGTAAGAATTTCTACATTTATGAACACAGATGTACCTTTTACTCATGTTATTCTTTTTTCTCTGTGCCCAATATGTCATTTATTTCCCATAACGCCGAGCTTTTGCATTCATGCTGGAATTGACATGTTCTGTCTCGCCTTTGACACCTTTTGTTACCACCTCATGTTGCTATTGTCCTTTTTAGGATGGAAGGTAACAAGAAAAAAACAAAAACAAAACATCATCCACTGAAAACTGAGCAGAAAAAAGGAACAAAGTTAGTCAAACTTAACCTAATGACCAAATAATACTAATAATAATAATACTGGAACAACTGGCTCATCTAAACTAATTCTATTATTACAATTTTTTATTATATTTAGTGCAATAAAACAACCTATCATTTGCTTATTATGGTTACTTCAAATGTTTTCTGCTGCCAAATAATGCTGTATAGTTGTGGTTATCTCAAACAATATATAATAATCATTTTAACTTTAAAGCACGGACTCAGTAATGGAGTTTGCCAAGATGGAAAATAAGATGAAATAGTGTCTCCTCTGTTGTTTAATATTTATATTGATGACTTGTCTGTAAATCTTAATGAGTGTAAAACTAGTTGTATTGCTGGAGATTTTCTGTGTAACCATCTGATGTATGCAGAAAACCTCGTATTGCTGTGCCTAAATAGTGCAGGCCTTCAGCAGCTTTTAAATATCACAGTATGGCTTAGACGACAGTAGTTATAATGCTGTTTAAAGCGACAAAAGAACCTCAAACTCTCATTTCCTGAATTCTTTTTGGGTAGAAATGCTCTCTAAGCCACAAATGAGATTAAATACCTTGTACATTATGTGTCTTGTAACCTCTCGGATGACAAAGACATATAGGCAGCAGTGCAAGTTATATGGGCGGGCAAACATGCTTGTTTTAAAACTGCACATTCTATATGCGCAGCTACAAAAATAAGTCCTGTTGCCTTCAAAGACTCTATGCTATTGAAGGTCCCAAGACGCTGTGATGCAAGTGAAATGTTTGTAAATTGTGGTGTTATCCGCTTTTCTACTTTTACTATTTTATGTCCAGATTAATGAAATAAATTAATGAATTGCCAAATTATATTATTAAAGCCCTGGTTTGTCCAGTTATTAGTGCTATTAGAGATTACATCTAGAATGTAGAGACACTGGCAATCTCTCCTATATTTATAATGTCTATGTATGTTTTTCTTTTTGTTTTAATATTATTTTTAATAATTTGGACTAGATGCTTTGTGTCCCTAATAATAAAGTTTGAATTGAACTGAACTGAATTTGGATATTTGAAAGGCATGTATAATGCAGCAGGTAAATTAGAAATAGAGACAAAGTTGATTATGGAAGGCAGGCATTGCTACACTTGCAGGAAATGTTCGTTACATTAGTCACCAAATGCATCTGACTCAGTTGTCGTCTCATTCAAAGCCCACAGGAAACTAATCACAGCTCCTATAAACGTGGGAAGGTGTTGAGTGCCTGAGGTTGTTGCACAAAAGCATTTAGTTGTGCCTTTGAACCTAAAGTCAGGGTTGGTCAAATTCAAATTCTCCACCTTCTCCATTTGACCAGGTAGATTTGAGGTTAAAATACTGTACGGTCTATTTATTTTTCTATTATATTTCTATTTATTTTCTTTTTCTTTCTGGAGGTTTCGTTTTATATAAACAAACAAACCAACCTTGAAAAATAACTGTATTTGCAATTACTAACCAAGTCATATGTGGTAACACAGGAAAGAACAGGAAAGTGTAGTTTTTATTACAGTGGCACAAAGGAGCTCTCAATGGAAATACTAAAAAACATAATTACATTTTGTACTGGACAGTTCTGTCCTCTAAAGCACATGTTGTTGTAATGATGTTATATGTGTGTAGATCATCAAATTCAACCAGTTATGGAAGTATATGAGAAGAATGGGTGTGCCAAAACACCTATTGTGCTTTTCAAGAACTTCTACACTGGCCAGGAGGCTGCAGCGCAAACACCTTTATTACAAAGTGAAGAATTTAAGAATAATGCCAATCTGGACAGTCTGAATAAAGTAAACATTGGAGGCAGAAAAGTGAATAAAGGAGACCAAGTACGACTCATGAAACTGTGAGAACTGCAAGTAAAAAAGTGTGACTAAAGCTAAATGTCAAGAAAATGACAGATACAGGAGTTCAAGCTGGGACGGGAAAAGTTAGAGATTGCAGAGAACTTCAACTTCCTTGGCAGCATGATCAAGCTGTAAAGGTGAACTACAAAGATGGCCCTGAATGGGAAGAACAACCACACTAGCGGGTATAATTAAAGATAAAACACATCAAGAATGGTCCAGATCAGATTAGTTCAATCAACGGTCTCTGTAGTGATGACCTGTGGCAGAAAGACTGTTTAAAAGGCAGACGGAAGAAGAATAGAGGCTTTTGAGCTCTGGACATTGTAAAGGATCATGGGTGCTCAATGAATTTCAAGCCAAGACATCTCTGGTAAACAAAATAGGCTGGAAAAGATCATCGTGCAAAGGGATGATGAAAGGCAGGAACAAGAGGGCTGGATAATCTGCTGCTTTTGTCAGAGAAAGAGACAAATAGAGATGGAGTAGCCCATCAGTTTGGTCACGAGGGGTCAGAACAGCCTGATGGATGATGACAGTGAGAGCATTAGTCACAGCTTAATTCATCATTTACAAAGCATTCCTCATATTATAATAATCGGGATTAAGTTGTTGTGTTTTCCTCTTGATTAACCATTTATAATTATATATTACAGCTCATTAGTGTTAGTTGCAATTTTTTTATATATATATAGTACACAGTAAATACACAGTAATACACAGTAAAAACATATATATTTTTTTTCCTCAAATGGTACAGGCGAGGTGATTGGTCGTTTATCAATAGCACCCAGTGGCAGTTTATTTTGTGCTCTGCACCCTGGATTATTATAGCTTGGTTACCACATGTATGCAATAAGTACAATATGAAAACAATTATAAAAATATATTATATAATGCTTAAATGTGTCAGTTGTTCTTCATCATGGTCAATAAGTTATAACAGGACATTCTCTTACGATTAGTCAAACACATAACACCATAGAAATAAAGGGATATTGTTTAACTAGCCACATTTATTTCCACTTTGACTTCCCTCCAAGTCTTACTGAACAATTAAACTGTATTTAACAAATAAAGTTTTTAACTAGACGCTCCACAACTTAGTACGAAAATGCTCAAGACTCACTTATGTGTCTCAACACACCAGTTTAAGAATAACTCAATTTAATGACACTGAAGTGCCCTGGGTGACGAAGCATTTACTAAATAATGGGAGTACTCTTGGATCAAATGCTCATTTTTACATGTGATGGTTCAAAATCCTTGCATTTTACTGCAGTTTGTTACAATCTACTGTTTTTGCATCAACATGGACAGATGCCACTGTCTCAAAGTGCCACGAGCAATCCTTGAGAGATGATCAGTCACTTTGTAGAATGTTAAAAAATATATTTAGCCTGAATTATACATTTCTCATTGCTCTAGCCCAGGCCATTAGCGTAATTAGAAAGTCAGCTCGCATTAAATTGAAATGGACGTATCGCCTGGGGATGAGGGAGAAAAGTGCCTGTTGTGTGTATGTGTTGTCAAGTGAGCGGGACGAGGATTGGTTGTCAAATTCAGCAGCAGGACCAGCCATTAATCATGACAGAACAAACGCGCCGCCGCTTGGTGCATGTAGCTGACCGGGCAGCAGTTGTTTAATGCGATGTAAAGTCAAAGATACGCTCCATATACATTGTAGTTAGGCCATGCCAATTAATACATCTACACATGACCAAACATGCTCCACACTAATTACAAAGGCTTTGATGGAAAATTAATTATGTATGTAGTTAATCTAGGCCACAAGGCAATATAATGAGGAAAAGTGTTGAATAGGTTGGATACACTGGAGATTTTATTATATTTTTTGTATAAGGTTTGTATGCTAATGTGCGTTTTTACAAGTGCCGCTCTCAATTTCTACTCATTTCTAGTAGATTTTATTCAGAGCTGTATGAATGCTGGGGGAAACTAAGGAAAGATTGCTGCAAGATCAGATAAAGAAACAAATTTATTTTTTGTTGTTCATGTTAAACCATAGTTTTGTTGCTATAGAAGGACACTATTCAGTTTATTTGCACCTAACTTTCTCATTTTAGTATATTGCCTGGATTTTAACAATTGTAACCTGCATCTTGGTTCTAGTCTTTAGAAAATTGTGAGCAAATCAGTTCATTAACTAGAAAAACTATACAGCATTTTCCAGTGTAACAGTGATTTTGTAATTTGGTGATTTGTTTTAAATATATTTTAGTGGAAATTCACTGTTAGCAGCTGCCACCAGGGGGCGCCCACATGTTTTTGATGTTGGTCGGGGAAACCAGAGTACCCAGAGGAAACTCATTGAAGCCCATTGAGAACACCATATGCCAATCAATGCAGCTATTACTGTATCAGTGTTTTATTAATCCACTGGCCCTAGTGTGAGAGCTCCATAAAACAGATTATTGAGTAGTAGCATTGTTTACTGGAAAAACTTTTCACAGACAAAGGTTTATGTCCACCGATGTACGTCTGACTAGATGTTCACACTAATCATCAGGGCTCATAGAGGAGCCACACTGTCAATATGTTGTTTTCTTGTCTGCATTTATTTGCTATGATGGCCTGTCAAACTGCAGCCCATAGGGGATGTTGATCCTGACAGGGCTGCATATGCCTTGTGCTTTTAGTCTGCTTATTCCTGCGCTCCCATGCATCATTATACGGCTGCTCTGCTGGGTGCAAGATGTTCCTAAAACGCTGACACACATTTAACTGAGGTGAGTAACTTTAAAAGCATCTGCAACATGGGTGAAAAGCCTCCTGCTCCCCGAAGATTTACAGCAGACTTATGTCAAAACATTTTTTCAATATATTCCAAGGTGTGTGTGTGTGTGTGTGTGTGTGTGTGTGTGTGTGTGTGTGTGTGTGTGTGTGTGTGTGTGTGTGTGTGTGTGTGTGTGTTTGTGTGTACGCAGCTTGTCAGAACCCCCTGATAACACAAGTGCATTCACTTGTGGAACAGTTTCCCTCCGAGAGGCCAGCGGGGTTTTAGAGCCAAAAACCTGGTCCACCTAAAAATTCAGGCGCTAGATGTGGAGAACAAAATCACCATCCATAAAAAGCAGCACTCAGAGGGGAACGTACTTAAAAAAAAAAGTGAACACACATCTTTTCTAAGTGCATGATGGCACCTCTTCAGCAAACAAGCAAAATGGTTGCTACTTGTTCTGAACTTTTATGCCTTTTTCTATATTCCATTAAAAACACATTACATATATTCCTTTTCACAGTGACATTTCGGTAGCAGATGTTCTACTGACGTTTACACGATCACTTTCATTTAACAAGAGCGTTTGACTTCGAGAAATTTCAAAAAGCGTCCTTCTCTCACCCGACAGTGTAGATGCCATGTCCTTTACCAGACAACTCAACACTGTTATAAAGTTAGCTAACCATCTCACAACAGCAGGACGTTACACTTGCCTCTATGTCTTTTCCAGTTTGTCTCTGTGGCATTCAGAATTTCAGTGTTTGTTTTTTGTTTGTTGTGAAGATTATCACACATAGTCAGCAAAACATTCCTTTTTTATATTATTTTTTAGATATATTTTTTATATTGGAGATGCTGCTGCTGGTGAGTCTTTTTATGTATTAAATACATTTTTAAACCTCTGAATGTGTTGTTTCATTCTGATGTGGCTCAAAACAAATTATATTTCAAAACTACACTGTTGCTCCTTTTCTAACTTAAGCAACTTCTTACCGTCCTACTGACTGTTGACCCAAAGACGGTGCACTAAAGTTTAGGTTTAGCCTTGGATCATCTGAAAGAAGACATGAATGCAGCATGTACCTCAAAGAGTTGGGATGGTTATAGAATAGAGTGGTCATAATGTTCTGGCTAAACAGTAAAATGAAATGAGTTTTCTAGATTCATTTATCTAACAATTCTATGAACAATTCTATGAGTTTGGTTATTTTGTGTTGGTATCAGCATTCATTTTGTATCTTTAATATTGGCACGAGGTTTATATGGCCATGTTCAATCAATGCCATTTATTTAAACAATCTGTATTCAATCTCAGTCTTCTTCAGGTCTATTATTGCAGCAGCAGATCGAAATGGATGTGTTTTATTGAAAGGACACTATGTGCCTGTGACTATGCCTAACTGAGATATGTGTCTAGACCTTTTCTGCCATATGTACACCCGGGTGTATATAGTCCCATAAGCTGTTACCAGGCAGCCAGAAGACCGCACAGCACACAGGCCCAGAGGTAAACTTGACCTATTAGGGCCAAAAGAAAGAACTGCTATCCTCCAGACTGTTTACTCTCCTCCTGGACATTCTGCTCACATAAGTCGTCGGCAGTAACAGGCTGCAGGGTAGAGGGGGCGACCGATGGAGGAAGAGATGACTACCATGGGTCGGTACGAAGAATATATAGTGTTGCAGAACATTCAAGGAAATGAATGTGAGCGCAGTGTCGTCTGAAGGATGAGGGTTTTGTAAGCACACGCTGAACTGCGACAGTACAGTCTGTTATTGCATGAAACATAGAAATAAAGCAATGTCCTGTGAAAAATAACCGATAATTGTGAACGATGGAAAGCAAGGATAACCGTTTTGAGTCTAGCCATACAACCTTAAAAACACTGCCCTCCTGTTGCCTTAAAACACTTAAGCAGAAAAGAGTTCATTCCTTTTTTTATTTAGTAAGACCTCAACCTCAGAGTGCAGCAGCCACCTTCCTTACAGTAACAGCCCTGACCTTAAATGGACTGTAATGGCATTAATTGGGGACAAGAGCAGCTCAAGACTCAATACAGTTTACTTTTTAAAACACTAATTTTGATGGTTGTCCGACAATAAAAAAGGAAAAAAAATGAATCCCACTTCATCAGAAAGTGAAGAAAGGTTACGATATACAGTAGTGGCAGCTGCTGACAGTCCATTTCCCCAGGAATGATGAAGATGAACTCTATTTTATGTCAGCTAAAGATGTCATGACAGCACATAAGGCATCTTAAACATAGTACTGTGTACCATAGTATATACCTTCTACATAAATGTATCCTTACAGTTACACTTGCTTAAGGATTCTGTTGTAAAAGTCTTCTATATCCCTTTATCTGAGAGCAAAAAATATTAATACATGGACTACTGCAGTGCACTTGACACCTGATTTTTAGCAGTTCAAGCATAAATCGGTGGGTACGTACACACAGGCTTTAGTGAGGCTTAGGTACAGTCCATATCACCTTGTGCTTTTTTTCAGTGCGATTTTAAGTTTAATCAGCAAAACTAAATACGTTATACACACAAATGAGCTCACTCGCTAGTAGTCCAATGCACTTATTTGGGACGCTTTGTACTCATTCTGACAAACTGGCGCCCCAACCTGTACCAAACTGCCAAACTTGTAAATCATTATGTGCTGAGTTGTAAAGACGGTAACAAAAGGCAGATGATGGTGAGGAAGGTAAAGCTGAGTGAGCCACAACCTGTGTGGTCACTTGTTGCTGTTGGTCAGGATTACATCTGCTGCACTGAGAGTCAGAGGAGTCCAGCGCCCGCAGCAGACTGCAGGGCAGCTGCTCCATATTGGCCATCCACTGAACTCATTTCAAGTGCTTCTCAATGTAAATGAGCCCAAATAGAGGACAGCGTGGTTGACCTTGTTACAGAAAGAAAATTGGAGGCATCATTTTTCTTTCCAGCCTCATAGCCATGCAGTAAGATACAAATTTCCTTCCCCCAGAAAAATCTGCGGGCACATACAGCAAACCATTAAAAACCCATAATGCATAAATCACTGCAGCAATAAAAGTTCCCTACCCCTTTGCAGCCATTTTCCTGATCACTCCACTTCCATCCCCTGGGCACTCTAAGCATAGTTTGCAATCCCTGCTGCGGATCCCCCTCCAACTGCTAACTCAATTCTGCGTCCCAAGGCTTTCTAAGTCTCTGAGGACAGGAGAGTGCCTTTGAAGGTGCCCTCAGCTCTCTGGGGAGAAATGCATTATAAGTCAAATCTATAAAGTCCAAACGGATGAAGGAGGCATAGTCTGCTGGTGTTTCATAACAGTGGGAGGCGAGGGCTGTTAGAGCGCAAACAGATCATTTATTTATACTGTACAGCGTGAGCAATGTGGCGCTCTGAAATTACACCGAAGAGGAGTGTTTACTCTTTCTGTCAGCGGAATCAGCTCAGTGTGAGGTGGGCATTGCAGCAAGGCTTATTATCGCTGAGATATTTTCTACATGTGTCAAATCAAAACAATGTTTACAATTAATTATTAAGGGCAGATGTTATAAAGTTCCCTGAAGAAATGGGAGTCAGCAGCATGGAAACAAATCTGTGTTTTTTTTCCATTTGTAAAAGCTATATTTAAAGCATTATGTATGTATGTATGCAGCTGTACAGTTATGTAAACTATTCCAGCTGGGTTTTGTACAGTGGAACATATATACTGTGAAGGAAAAAGAATAATTTATAGTGCCTTTAGTTTACAGTGGGGATTACATGGATGACAATGTTGCATTATTATGATTGTTATGTTTTGTATAATGACTATTGTATTAAATTCATAGATATTTCATATTAATGACTGTCACCATTTGACATTTTAAGCTGAAATGTGTCGTTAAAATGGAACACACTTATTTTATATTAATATGTTTTCATGCTGGTTTGTATAAGTGCAGCTGTGCATAATTTAGGTTACTCCTGCCTGCCTTTCAATGCTAACAGGGCACTAGATGCAAAATACTCAGCAATCCCTTTCAATATGTACTCTTATGCCCCAGAAACTCCAGAACCTCCAAGACTTGGCCAAAGCTCATGTTGTCCAGAAAGAATTACAAAATACATCTGAGCATAGAACAGTTTTAAATAAGCATTAAATAGTTTTGCATTATATAGTTTTAACTTGTATTTAACTTCTGGAAGTGTTCCTGATCCATGCGGTGATTTCCAGAACATGAGCCTGAACATCACGAGCACACAGTGCCCAAACCTTTTCAGAATTGAGTTTGTAATAACATTCACCTAAATAAGGTCATCTTTGGACGAAGCATACACGGTACAAAAGGTAGAATAAGAGCAGTGTATAGAATATACAGTGAGTTTTTATTTAAGCAGTTTTTTATAAAACTTTTTTACACGGTTCATCTGTGGTTTCCAAGATTCCAAGAACACAAAACCAAAACTATTCCAAGAAATTTATTTTTGTACACACTTTAAAGTCACTCTGTTTATCATCTTTTTTAATTTGTCGGTTACTAAATATAATATAATGGATTTTTTTTTAAATTTAAAGATAACTTATTAATATAAAATCATTCCTTTTAAGTGAGTTTTTCCGAGAACAACACAGAGTTGTGTCATCAGCAAATAAACCCTAGTCTAACAACTCACTTCACAAATATAATTTATTTAACTTAAGTCCCAGCACCGAACCCTGTGGCACCCTACATGAAATCTTTAACATATCAGAATTCTCATTTTTTACATGCACATACTAAAACCTACTTTCAAGGAAGCGTTCTAACCATGAGTATGCTTAGAGCCACCAACAACTAAATCACTCAATTTCATTTTTGTCAAAATTTTTTAGAAACAAACTAAAGACATTCCTCCTAACATTGTTACTTACTCGCTCCATATTTTCTGGGATTATTTACTAAGTATTCATTAAACTCCATAGCAATAATTTAGATATTGTGCTTTATCTGTGCATTTTTTTATTATTTGTTTTATCACTCTCCAAGTTCCTTATGTGTTTCTTTTTGCTGTTCTTTTTAATTTATCATAATATTCCTTCTAACTATTTCTAATAATACATACTTTTATTTTTATACTTTCATATTTTTCTTTTGCCTATTTGGTCCTGCATTTTATAAATCTTCTATAAAATAGATTTTTCTTTTTGAAAGCATTTTCAATGCCCTTAATAATCCATGTCTTTTTTCCTAACCTATTCTTTTGTATGACTTTCTGCACTGCACAACTATTATTGTAAAGTTTAAGAATCTTTGTAGGAGTTAGTCTGGCTTTTATGTAGTGTTTTATAAACGGTTTATTTGTGACAATATTAGCAAGCACAGCAATTTCAATAATTATGCATTCCTTAATATTTTCGTTAATATGACTTTTTAATTATTATTAATTTGCATTTTAAAGTTATATCTAAAAATAGTGCAACTCCTCTTCCTTTTTTATTGTTTCTTTTGTTTGTATTTAGTTCTGATCCATTGAATTCCACTTCATTTCCATCTACTACAAGCCAAGTCTCAGATACAGTAAGTATATAAATATTTACTAAATATTTTGAGAGACTTCAAAAAGTGTTTGATTTAACATTTTTACAGAGACTTCTCCTATTAAAATGTATCACTGACAAAACTCCTTTCATTTTAACACTACTGTTAGCGTCATCATCAGTATAGTATTACTCAACTTATTTTTGAATTATAATTGTGGGCTTCAGGATCAATATCATTATCAGTGTCATACACACTGGGCATGATGCCACTTTTATATTCCTTTTTTCACATTCCTGTGTTCAGAAAGTCTGTTTTGCATTGCTCACTTTGTTTTGCCTCTAGAGCTGGAGTCTTCAGACACATTTTGACTGTAATAACTTGACCGTTCGGTTTCAGAGGCGAGATGAGTGTGGGGGTTGCCTCAGAGCGTGTTTAAGGAACAGCAGGAGTTATCAAGTAGTACACAAAAGGTTCATGACTGGAAGCCCAGATAATTACACTGGGTTGTAAAATAAAGTCAAAGGTTGTGCACACTGCTGATTTAGCATGCCTCGTTTGGAGAAAACAGTGTGATGACTTTAATTAGAGAAAGGACTCATCAGTAAAATTTGGATCACACTATATTTTCAACCAGCCTTTAGACTTTGGCAATGATGGGTTTTTACGAACACATACCTACTGACCTTTATCAACGAATGAAGCAGGAGGATTGGGGTTGTCAAGCTGACCGAATTAACAAGTAAAGATGCCAAGCAGCAGCTGCAATGTAAAATAAGCTACAGAAAACACAAAAGATTCACTGTACAATGTCAGTTTTTAATTACCTGCCAAAATCATTTATTCAAATTTTGTGGGTCAAGAATTCCCTCGAATAGGGTGCATGTGAACTTGTGAGCTCATGGTGTCACCTTTATTCCCATTATGAGTCGCAGGTGACTAGTAGCTTCCACCCTGGACAACAGCCAGTTGGTCGCAGGGCTAACATTTAGAGACAGGCAATGACATTCACAAGGGATAATTTCGTTTTGCCAATTAACCTGTACATGCATGTCTTAGGGCTGTGGGAGGAGCCTGGGAGAACACAAGGAAGGACATGCAGGCTCCTCACAGAAAGTCCTGAGATGGCTGCATGTCTTAGGGCTGTGGGAGGAGCCTGGGAGAACACAAGGAAGGACATGCGGGCTCCTCACACAAAGTCCTGAGATGGCTGGCCGAGGATGGGCGAGTTGGCTGGCCGGGGATTAAACTCATGACCTTCTTGCTGTGAGGCAGGAGTGCTAGCCACCATGCACCCTTTTCATTTATAATAACATGAAATCTAAAATGTAATTGTGGGTTTTGAAAGCCTTAGCAGCCCATTTGTTAATGTCTACATAAACTGGTTTTCAAGGGCAATGGTGGACAGTTTGGTATTGTATATTTCATATGGCAGACTTAGACGAGCACTTCTGTTAAAGACATGCTCATGAGCATACTGGAGGTCAGGCTGATCATCTCTGGTAGTCTGACTGCATGGCCCTTTAAGTGTGAAATAATCGTGGAGGGAAATCTAAAACCCAGCTGGCATGTAATATTAGGCAAAAAAATTATACAAACAAAAATTATTTGTGGCTTGATTACTGTCAAGATGTTACCTGTGCAAGGATTAATAAGGCAAAGTGGTAAGGAAAAAATAATTAATTAGCCAATTTCAAATAAGCCTGCTGAATTTAATCAAGCTTGTGGCTGTTGAAGTGGCTCATATGCCCTCCATTAGTCGCCTGCCATGGGTCACTACTGGCTGATGAGGAAGTTATTACATTTCCAACACCTTAACGACTAATTAGGACCTGCTCGCCATATGTTCAACACTGCAGCCTCTGATATATAGACTAAGAAGGATAAGAGCATATGAAGCACTTTTACAGATAAATAAAATTAGGGGTAATTTAACTTAGAATTTTAGTTTCCCATTTTCTTAAAAGGAAACACTGTGAGCCTACACTACTCAGCAAAAGTTCTATGTAAGTGTTAGGAAATGCTGAAATGTAATGACACTTTAAAATATACAGTTCAGTCATTTAAATCAAAGTAATAAACCTTAAACATACAGTCATTGTAGGCAGGAGCTATCTTTATAGCTCGTCACGTCATTGATTTAAATTCTCCTTGTTTGCTCTCTTTGCTTTTTAAATTGATAAAATAAATGATTACAACTGATATTTCTTAAGGCATTCTCATTTGACAGCATTTATTCAAACCTGCCAAAACATTTATACAGAGGCGTTCATTCCTGGTGCTATATTAACGGCTATATTGATTTTTTTATATTGGCTATATATGATTTTATTTTCCATTCTTTTTTAATGTTATAAACATGTTTTATTTCCTCCTTATGAAAAAAAAATCTTTGGTGAGTCATATTATTTCATCTATTGTTGTCCTACAATATTACATTCACATTTGCACTGCAGATACTTGACAGTAGAGAGTCACAGGCAACTGCTAACAGAGTGTTGGGTTTGTCCTATTTAGTTTTGTTAGCACATGTTCAAGTTTAAAGAACATATATATGTTTTCACCCTGACCCAGTTTTTGATTCTTTTACCATCTCTCACCTAAATTCTTCTGAACAAAAAGCTTGGTAAACATAATTTCTGTGATGTACAGTGTACAGAATGTCTCCTCCTGTGACCCTCGGCCCGCACAATGGAAATGATGGGACCAGTCCTTTTCCTCTTTTGTCCTCAAACGCTCATCAGAATACCTGGCAGAGAGTCAAAGGTATAATATTTTGGGAGCAGTTATTGTGCGGTGACTCAAGTGTCTGCAGGGTTCAGGCTTGTATTAGCCTTGGTGACAGATGTGCTCATGAGCACTGATATGCTTTTGGCTGCAGACTATTTGCCGGTCCTCGTGAATCATGTACAGATAAAATCCTTGGTCAGTGCGCTGGTGGTTATTTTCCTCTATCTACTCACACACCTCAAGCATTACTATCATCAAGTCGGGGAATCTCTTCATGTCTTATCTGGCTGTGCACCAATGAACTATTACCGATGGACATTTGATAGTAAGTAACTGCACATGAAAAGTAATGTCTGTGTTACAGTGTTTCAACTGAAATGTGCAAAGGATATTTTTTTTACATTGCCCCATAACAGAGCAATAAAGATATTTTAAATTGTGGTCTATTAAAAAGGTAAATCTTTATTTATGGTGGTGATAGAGGCTGGAGGTAGAGCCATTTACAGCTTCAATAAACAGACTCGATTTGAAGGACTCACTATTTTAAGCCACAATGCAATGCAGTCTTTAGATTGGACAATAAAAAAGACATCTACTGTTTTGCTTTTTGACTTTACCAGGTGAAGTTTCTCAATCATCAAGTGGTTCCCAAACAGTGCGGAGGGACCCTAAGGTGTGCCACTAAACATTTTAATTGAGTCAACACAAAACTCAAAAAATCCAATGTTTGGGGTTGTCCAAGGGCACTCAATCCTCTGGGCCTCCTACCAGTGGGACATGCCTGAAACACCTTCACAGGGAAGGGTCCAGGGGGCATCTGTTACCCAGGCTGCCTCAGCTGACTCCTGTAGAGGAACAGCTCTACTCTCTAAACAGTATACAATAGCAAAGGTAGTGCAAAGTGTTAACAATATTATATCATTGCCTGTGGCCAGCCTCAGGCCTGAGGGTACAGTCATGACAACGGTCTCATAGTCACAGTTAAACACTGACAGACAAACATTCATCTCATATTTTATAATCTATATGTGTGTATAATGTCCAAAATAATATACACAAACAAATCCAACTTTCCTTAAGGTTCTTTCAATTTCTTTGATATATTTGTGATGTTTCTACCTTCCTTTCTGCAAAGGAAAACAAATACAGAGAGCTGTTCCAGAGGGCCGTGTCTGAATTAAGGAAGGAGTCCCATTGTTTTAAATTATTTTCTGCTGTCCCAAGGTGTTAATATTCAACTTGATTTACAGATTAATGTCTCTTTAGATTTAGGATGTGATATGAAAAAAAGAACAAAAGAACAAAGCCTAGAGCCTGCATGTGTTCTGCATGTGTATTTGAGAACATAGAGCTCTACATGCTGTGCTTTACTACCTATGTTTATTTAATTTGCATAATTATGATGTGAATGTCTAGTCTTTCAGTGCCTGAGGTCAGAGCTGGTTCTCAATTTGAATCAAGTAAACTAGACCAACAGTTTTGTATCTTAGGTCAGCTTATATTCAGCCTTTTACAAGTAATAAAAGTCATTTAGATCTTTCTAAAAAAATGTGATATTTTCCATTAAAATAGGGTATATTCTGTATTGTGCAAAAACATCAATGAACATTGGCAGCAAATTGCAAAAGAGATTGCTAAAACAAATCTAAAAAGGTCACTTCATCAATTTCCATTTTAAAGGTGAATGTGGATATAATACATCCTACATTGAGCATTTGTAGCTACCAGTCACAACAGTTTACACAAAAGCTATCCCACAACCAGCCCTTAGAGGAATTCTCTTCAGATTAACCAAACTAAGTACATTCCTCACAAAAAGTATAACTGCTAACTGCTAAAAATCTGCAAAGTTGTATTTTTCTTTCTTTGTTCTGTTTTTTTTCAGTGCCACACAACTTCAGAGAACAACCACAAGGGCATGTACAGATCTGTTATCACACAACAGCGGGATGGATTTTCTCATTCAAAATTACAATATAGCAGATAACAGAGAGACTAATGTCAAGCACTGCCTATAAATGTTCAAAGGATGGATATTAATTGGAAAATACTCTGAGCTTTTGTTGCTTTTCACCACAGTGATGACAGATTACATGCTCCACCACGATGTATCGGGCAGATGCTTTGATGCTTCTTACAGTTTGTCTCTCAATTTTGCCCTATCATTGCTCCAATGTAATAAATATAATTTGTGTTAGAACATTGATGCAGATATTAAGCAAGAAGGGCATCAGAAGTGCAAGATTTTTGAATTTTGTGTATATCTATTATTTTAAAGAATTGATTGCTTTTATACATTTTACTCTACTTCTTTCAGGGGCATGTAAACTGCTATGGAAGCCCTGCAGGGACATGCTGCTGTTTATGAACTAATCCGGTAGAACTAGGCCTGATGCACTGTGTAAAACGTTATATGGCTGTAGATATATTTGCTGCTAACGGTGCTGGGAAGCACACGCTTTGCAGAGGCGTATTACCTGATCAGTTTTTTTATACTTTTAATTTCTCAAACCTTTTCATATTTGCTCACATGGTTCACACGGTTCTGTTGATGGAACCTTATCAGCTTGTGTATCCATACTCAAACATTAAGAACATCTCCTGGATATAGATGAAAAAAATGTTAAAACTATGTTTGCAAAATAGCAGTAATATATATATATATTACCTCCTCTTTTTGTTCTTACAACTGCCCACAGCTGGCAACAGTTCTTTTGGAGCCCATTAATTAAGGTTCAGGACATTAATAAACAGATTTTTTTTTTTTTTAAGTGAAACCACCATCAGAGCTTTTTGTTCATAGACAACATGTCCCTGCTGGGCTGCCATAGGTGTAAACATGCTGTGTGAGTCTGCACTTTCACCACTAAATGTTGCCAAAAAATGAATCCCAAGACTACACAACCATAAAAAGGTTCAAAACAAAACGAACAGTTTGTCCGCTCCTGGCAGCAGTAAACAAAAACAGGAAGAATTTAGGGGTCTATAGAGTTTTAGAATCTTTATTTTTATATTGTTTTCTTAAGACAGACAAATTCAATAAGTGTTATTTTGAGGTGCTTATACACTATTGAACATCCTTTTTTATTTTAACTGTATACTAAAACACACACTCAATGTGCTTAATACTGAAATACAGTAAATGGTAATACAGTAATAATACAGTAGAAATACATAATAATGTTGTATTAATTAATACTGAAGTCAAAGTAAGGACAGTGGAGTTATGACCAGCCAGAAATGCCCCAGTAGGAAGCCACGATCAAAAGCTGAACATAAGTCACATTATTTTTATGTGACTGGAACTCTTCAGGGAGCACATATGCTGTTTGTTCATAAATGTGTACATGAGAAGATAAATAAAAAACTTGGGCTCATGAAGGTTGGCCTTCGTGGGGATTTGAACAGATGACACTTGGGCAAAGCAGTGACAATGTAATCCCTGCGCTCTCACTGGGATCCAGCTGTGCCTGAATAATGCTCCAGCAGCCAGACAACTCAAGCCGCGGGGTCAAAGGTGAAGCTGTCAGCTTTTTTTTAAGGCGCTATGAACTGTGTGGGAGCTGTCGTGTGAGGCTACAAGGACTTAGCACATCGTCCGAGAGCCCTGTGGGATTACTTTTCTACAGGATTATATTCACTGGCTCACACTGCCAACGGAAGCGACCGGGAAGTTCAGAGAAGCTCCCCGAGATTTCCCTCCCAGAGACTGTGGACGTAACACGTGTTACATCATGCTCCATTCTGCAATTCAGAACACGCTGCCAGGCAAGGTTGTTAGCAAAATACACCGCAAGTAAGGCCATAAAAGCAATAAGCACGGGGTCAAATTGAACAACTGCTTACTATACTAATGAACAGCAATTCAGAAAATCACCAAACATGGCCTTCGAGCCACTCGTCCAACATAATGTTTAATTTGAACTAGTTTTAAATTGTAATTGTACTGTGAAAAACAGTCGTCTAGTACAGTTAAAGACCACACATGCTGCTATAATGAAAATGTACTTCTGAAAATGTATAATATAAAAAGTAAATTGCAGAATGAAGGTCAGGGCACAGAATGTTCCTGCCGGGTGGGATCAACTTAATACCTTTCTTTGCTCATCAGTTTTAGATTCTGGCATTTGTATTGACACAGGCTTCTTACAGGTTTTGGCTCATATGAATGTTGGCCTTTTTTGTACTCCAATTAACGTTACTTTTCTCACATTCTCACCTTGCAAAGAGAAATGTCTGGGGATCCCTTTTTTTTGAGCAGTTTTGGCTCAGTAGAAATCCTCAGACCAGTGGTCATTACCTGAAATAAGGAATTAGGGCTTAATGCAATGCTTCATCTCTCTCATTGGTTGAATGTTTTTTTTTGTGTTCTTTTGTACTGCTCCTCAACATACAACCCACATCCAGAGACCAGATGAATTCTTTGTACAGAAAAGACAAAGGGCCATATCTTGTGGTGGCGCAAAAGTGGCAGAGCTCAAGACAGACATATATTTGCTATATTGTGCCTGGCGTAGCCTTCTTGTGCCAGCGACTCGGCTGGCACAAAAGCTGTTTGAGCACAAGTCATGGTGTGTTGTCTTTGAAGATGGCAGACCAAGCTAACAGTCAAACTTATAACTGATATAGTCAATTACATCCATAAGGTATCTTTATTCCACCATAGAGCAACATGTCCATAATACAGAATGACAAAAACGATCAATTATTGTGAGATGTTGGGTATGTGGATATATTATGTTATTTAAAGATTTAAAGATTTTTCCAGTTAATTTGACAGAACTTGCACGTCTTCTTTTCACACATGAGTATTTAACAAAATATATTATTCCACACAGCAGCATTACAAAAGCTAAAAAAATCTTTCAGACCCATCAGAAAAGATATAGACTGCAGAATGATTGGAAAAACATTATAATCAAGTATTTTAATGTATGGACAGGTAACCATTACTGTTTATATTGTTACCATGGATCATTTTTACAAAACAACAGTGAGCATGCACCATTGATGTCTTAGTAGACCTGGATCTTGAGCCGCCATTGATTTTCAGTAGAAGTGGTCATTTGGTTTTGTTGTTGTCTGGGCTATACAATTATGTGGGCCATCTAGCAGACACACTATGGCCCTTGAACATTGGGATCTGTCTTTGATCCACCACCATGATGTTTCTGACTAATGGACACCTTGGCAGGACAGAGTGCTGACGTCATAAAATTACATGTATTTTAGGAGATTTTGTTGAGGCAAAATATATGAATTTCCAATAAACAACACAATATATAACCATTTTGGAAAATGCCCTGGCAGCCGTTTACCTGACGTCTCTTTTTACATTGTGACCATGGTCTATAAGGGAAGAGTTTTCTTTCTGGGCAGCATAAGATTATTTTCACTGCAATACCACAATTGTCCAATGGGTCCAGGTCTTATAATACATCCATGGTCAGCAAACAAAGGAAAGAGTTTTAAAGAATCTCCACTTTGGAAGACATTTTATGTGTGAAAATGTGTGTGTGTAGCCAGAGCAAGTCTATAAAAGTGAATTAATATTTATCAGCCTCATTTTGTGCAGATCTAGTTATTTATTTCCTATTATAAATTTCTTATTAGACAGGCTGTTGAAAAGAAGACAAATACAAAATAACCAAACAGTGACTGCTAAAATTTCCTCAGAAACACAGTGTCTTATTTGAGTTCAAAAGGCGTGTTAACTTGGATCAAAATACAAAGCATGAGTAGTCTATGTGACACAAACAAATTGTAATTAATGGAGGGAAAGGTTTTGAAATTGCAGAAGACTGATAAACCCAGTGAAGCAGTCAGTACAACCTGCCACACACAGAAGGCATTTAGCAGCTCCACTTCCTGCTGCAGAGGCGTAATAGCTTTGATTGTCTGTTCAAGAATCCAGTGGCCCCTCCTTGAAAGTTTAATGGCGACTGCCCTCACAGTGTCTGGTTTGTAGCACAAGAACACAGAAAGCTTGAGAAAATAAACTTTCTGTTGAAGGCAAGGTCATAACAAAAGAGCCTCAATTAAAGGTCTATGGTTGGACACAATTTCATTCTGGAAAGTAAAAGCACTTGGAAAGGAAGAGGTGTTAAGTGATTTTGTACAATTACTGAAGGCATTCTCACATGAGAGACTGAAGAACAGAAAGGAAAAAACACATAACAATAATGTTTTCTAAAATAAGGTATGTCTTGTTCTTGTGAAAAATGTTATATTCCCAGAGGAAAGGTGATAAAAACAAAGGTACTTGCAACAGCTATATACGTACATTTATTTGAATCTGTGTATTACATCTTGTGCTTTGTGAATTAAAACCAATGCATTTGCCGTCCACTTTGTTTTAAAAACATTTAAGTGGAGACTATCCATTCAACATGTCTGGAAGAAAACAACATGTCTTCTGAAACGGTAGGTAGTTTTAGCATGTCTTGTACAACTACAACTCTGCTAGGATCCAGTGTGTTGGCCCCTTTCTGCTCCCTCTATTTCACCCACGTAATCTCTTGCAATAAGTCCTCGTCAGGAAAGTTACTATCGGTATGTGTCCAGTTGAGGGGACTGTGTCAGAGAGATGATTACTGATCTCATGTCAAAGAGCCATCAAAAGGATTTTCAGAATAAACTGTTGGACTAAAATTTACGGGATGCTCCTTTAAATAGTGTGTCCCTCAAATGTAGGAAACTGATGCAGCTTTCAGAGTTTAAAGTTCACATAGCTGTTGAGAAACTGCAAAGAATTTTCAGGTAATTTCTCACAGAATGTAACAATATTAAGTATAGATCTTTAATAAGCCTTTAAAAGTAACTTACAAACATGGATTTACTTGCTTTTTATTGATAATACAATATATATCTCACTTGTGTGGCACTTGTATGACCTCGCTGTTTATGGATCTGACACCACTCCAAGCACACGGCGAAAGGGAGAACACAGGCGTTTTCAAAGGTTATCCTTAAAACAAGCTGTGTTGTGATTGATGACACGCAGTAGTTTGGTTCAAGCTAGATAGTAATACAGTTCTTACAATTTATTCCACTATAACACTTAGAGCAAGAAAAACACCAGGACAATCATTGTAAAAAAATACAATATTTTAATTTCCAATGCTCTGCCAATTCAGACAATTGAAAAGCTTTATCACACAGAAGTAGAAAACATTACATTGGTGTTTTTTGGGCACAGAGTCTGATTTTTGCAAGAGTTTTACATGAAGGGTTTGTTCTTGCAGGCGATAAAGCTTCAACAACCACCTATTTTCAGAAAACATGCAAAAATGAAAGCTACTTAAAACCCATTGCAAAACCCAGGTCAACACTTTCCTTGTCCATTGCATCTAATGCAAAGTTATTCTGCCTCCCACCTACTCTATACTCCACTTTACATGGTAGTGTTTGATGTGACGTGGCAAACTAGTACCAGAGCTGAAATAACAGGTAAAATGATGTAATCACGTTATACGGTTTTGTCATCCCACCTTGAGCTGGAGGACTAGAGCACCCCCTGTGGCCGGTTGTCTTTAGAACAGCATCGTCCCAGTTCACTATCCCATGGACCTCCTGAAACCAATGACATTGCTTGTGTCCTCTGTTCCAATACTTCTGATTATTCAACTTAAATAATCCCCAAGGAAATTAAATTGCTGGGCTCTTCTCACATAAATCACAAAACTAATCAATTGATTCAAACTGTATCTGTTAAAGAGTGGTGAAGGGAAGAAGGAGATCTTGTGGAATTCTGTCTTGCAGCTCACTGATCTCACAGTGCCCAATGCAGGGAATACTCCATGTTGTTCAGTATAGCATCCATCCTGTGTGTGTCTGTAACTCCACTGCTTCAACTAGAGGCTCTTATTGTTTTTCACACTACAGTGTCTCCAGGAAGTGACGTCAAGTGCAAAAAAGCTAGATTCATTTGCCGATAAGTGATGAAATTGAGTATATTATGTTCATATATTCAGCTCCTCTGGATAAAGTCTGGAGGATAGTGCATGTGTGAAAAGTCCTTATGAAATGTGTATTTAGAAGGTCACTGATAATTTTACCATAAAAGTAATGGTTTTCTCAGTGTTTGAAGATAAAGCCAATTTATTTGAGTAGGCCACTTTTTCACATGTACATTTTAGGCACAAGCCTATCTCTATGGTAAATGAATGCACAGCTGACCCGAGGGTCTCATACATTTTGTAGTAAACAGAGCAGTATACAAGAGCAGACTGACCCTTTAGCCTTCCACAGTCACAGAAACTACTTTACCATTTCACAGTGATTCACTTTTACCAGCTTTATAACAGCTCTCAAGAGAAAATGTGTCATGCTCTAGTATCGGTCTAAATGGCCAGCGCTCTCCAAAATAGCACCTCTTCACAACGGTGATTGGTGAGCCCCAGGTTTGTGTCTCTGTCTATCTCTGTAGCTGCTCATACAAAAAATAGCTTGGGTGCAGCAGTAATATGGGTAAAATGTGTTAAAACTACAGACTACAGAATATAGCTGGAGGGACCTTTCTTGTGTGCATGTGAAGGTAGTAATAAACAAAATATTCCAAGGCTTTAGATGTATATTCAAAGCGTACCATTTAGCTCACCACTGTCACAGCACTCTTTTGTTCAAAGTGCTGGCAGAGAATGTACTGTGTGGAGAAGATTAGTCAGTGTATCCCCTGTTACGTGTGGGAGGGCAAGCCGAAACAAAGGACTTATTAGCAATTACAACAATGTACATAAGTCCATAAGGGTCTGTGCTTTCAAAAAACAGCTTGGTGATTTTAAAAGCACAATAGCCTTTCATTTTAAATGATTGTGGCTGAGACCCTTGCGCCCTAGACTTATTCTAAATAGATATATAAAGGACACAATTAGAGGCAAGGGAATTTTTTGCTGATTAAAAAAAAAGTGGTGAAAAAATCTAGAGAGATACGTAATACAGTCCATTTGCACATATTTAATAATGTGCTCATATCCAAATATTTCACCATGAAAATCATCTTAAGTGTAATATTATCAGAAGCGCATTATTAATTTACTTACCTGATTAATATTTCCTGCTGATGTTATGCATGCATGTGGGAGTTCTGTAGAAAAGCAAAAAGGGTTTTATTTTAAAACAGAGAATTAAATCCACATCTTGTTGACATTTTTTCTATGAACTCATTTTTAAGCCTCATTATTCAGAATTGTGATCCCACTCAGGAGGGCCACTTGGCATAGTTCCCCTGATTATAAACATAAAGATGTAATGAAATTACTTTATACACTGAGCACATTAATGCTATTTTTATTTAGACTAGAACTGCATTGTAATAAGGTGTTCTGTATAATGTTGAATAATAGTCATATACACACTAGCCTCTATTACAAAAGTGAATAAGATCATTTTTACTTATTTGATATCATATGATCATAACTGCCTGAAGCAGCATAGCAAAATAAGTTTTATTTAGTCATAGCATTTCATAATAAACTAAGCTTGAAGCATAATTAATAATAACAAAAACACAAGTTTAATACAAATATTTAAAAAATAACAGAACACCTAACTATATTGCCTAAATAAAATATATCTGTTTAGATTTTGACCAGTCTATGAGTCTACGCCATGGTATACGCCGCTGTGAAGTAAACTACGCAGTACGTCGTTACGTCAGATCCTTGGCCGCTCCATTAGCCCAAGCAAAGGCAAGGTCGTTGTAGCAGCATTTAGCGAAGATGATGTCCCTAGCCGCACGATCAGGGGCATTTTCCCCTTATATGCAGGCTACTGCTTATGCGGTGGCTGGACCACTAAAACCTTTAGTCCCAGGAGTCGTAGTAAAAAGCGAAAAGGTTCTGTTGGACACGAAAAGAAAGTTCCTCTGTCGTGAATCTCTAAACGGTCAGTGCCCGAAGACAGGGCCTGCTGTATCAGTAAGCATTAATGGTAAGTCTGACTGCAACATTAACCAACTTAAGACTGTTTTAAATGTTGCCGTTAAAACTGAAAAATTGGGCTATAGTGATGCGCTGTTGTAGTTGTGAATAAATAAAGCGGGCAAGTGTTAGCCGCAATTAGCTTTGCTAAAAGTAGCACCCGGCTTTCTAACCTGTTAGCTATTAGCCAGTTAGCATTGGGACGTCGGACGACCTACACATAAGGTCAGAAATACTTCCTAGAACATGTTTGGATTTCTAATGCTTGTGTGTTTGGGGCAGACATTGTTTTAATATTTATACAGTGACAGTGTGAAATATTTATTGTAAAGCCACAAAGTAAAGTAGCCTGTTTTGGCCGTGTCCTCAGTCGAATTCTGTCACTTATTTGAAGTCTGTATGTTTTGCTGGTGAAGTGCTTGTTTAAGGATACATTCTTGTTAAGTGTGAATTAACATTTTAACAATAAAACAAAACATAGTTTGCCAAAAACATTGTTAATTTGCTGATTTTTGTACCTAATTCAATCTGGTAATAAACGTGTCAGTGCAGTGTTGTGAGTACTAAACCAGAATCAATCAAAATCAGAAAAGGTTTATTGCCATTGTCGGTGAACAGGATTCACAAACTAGGAACTTGCTTAGGCTATAAGGTGCAACATGAAGGGCATGCATAAAATATAAAATAAAATACAATAGAAATAAAATATACAGACAAAAAAAACTTGAATATATATACACACAATTTACAGTTATTGGATATGGTGCAAAATTTGCAGTGCAATGGATAGTTCTTGATATTATGTGCTAATTAAAGTGACAAGTGTTATGCAGTGCTGGTGTTTGCGTTGTACGTTTAATAAGTACATTATTATATAATTTATATGTATATAAATCATGTAATATTGTGGCAAAGTTTCTTTGAATGGTATAATTGATAACTGTGTCTTCTTGGTCAGGTCGTGCTGGAGTCCGATTTGCCCACACAGACCTTCGGATACCGGACTTCTCTGACTACAGGCGGCCAGAAGTGCAAGACCCTAACAAATCTTCACAGGACAGCAGTGAGGCCAGGCGAACCTTCTCTTACATTGTGACCGGCGCAACAACCGTGGTGACCCTCTATGCAGCCAAGACGGTGGTCACTCAGTTTGTTTCCTCCATGAGCGCCTCTGCTGACGTCTTGGCCCTGTCAAAGATCGAAATCAAGCTGACCGACATCCCTGAAGGCAAGAACATGACATTCAAGTGGAGGGGCAAGCCACTGTTTGTCCGTCATCGCACTGAAAAAGAGATCGCTGCTGAGGCTGCTGTCAATCTCACCGAGCTGCGTGACCCCGAGCATGACAAAGACCGTGCCGCTAACCCGAAATGGGTCATTGTCCTCGGAGTGTGCACACATCTTGGGTGCGTGCCTATCTCCAATGCCGGTGACTTCGGAGGCTACTACTGCCCCTGCCACGGGTCCCACTATGATGCCTCGGGCCGCATCAGGAAAGGACCAGCTCCCCTCAACCTGGAGGTGCCCTACTACGAGTTCCTAGATGAAAACACTGTGGTCGTAGGATAAAGCATTATGGAACTCAATCAGTCGCACAATGACATCTGTGCTTTAAGTGTGTATTCCTTAAGTGATACCATGTTCTGGTGTATTATATATATATATTATCCAGATTTTACCAATATTGTGTTCTGCTAGCTGGGAAAACAAGCCTACTTTGACTATTGAGAAATAACTTCAACAAATGTGTGGCCATATTCCACTTTAAAACACAGCTGTAATAGATGAAAAATGGACCTGCCTTGTTTTTGTTGTTTAAACTTAATAGTTATTGTGGATAGATGCCATCTTAATTTCAGCTTTCTAAACATAAGAACAGTCCATTAAGTTATGGTCAATGTAAAACAATTACCAGAACAAATTATATGTTCAGGATTAAATAAAGAAGATGTCTATTTTCACTCTGTGTCTTTATTGGAAGTGACAGAACATAGATAACTTAAGGCTTAACCCCAGGTTTTTGGTATCGCCAAGCTGGTTTTCCTTTTACTGTCAATGATCCTTGGTAACTTGCAATGTCATATTTCCAGATAAAAGGACAAAAACATGGCCTGCAGACAACCAGTGACAAGAAAGGCAGGTGTAGCTCAGTAGCTCAGTGGGTAGAGCGGTCGTCCTTTATCCGGAAGGTTGGAGGTTCAATTCCCGGTCTCCCCATAGTTGAAAACACTGTCGTTGTGTCCTTGGGCAAGACACTTAACCCACCTTGCCTCCAGTGACTGTAACACTGGTAATTATAACAATGTAAGTTGCTTTGGATAAAAGCGTCAGCTAAATGAGTAAATGTAAATGAGAACAAATGTGCTTTAGATTTAGATTATAGAAAAAGTCAGTAGTTTTTTTGCTGTAAATGCCCATGTTATAAGGTGAATACAACATTGCAGAGTAGATTTGTGAGGTGATACACTATTAATACTTGTATTTTTGTTTTGGTTGAAATGTTTTGCTTTCTCTGAAAAGTAGCAGACAATATTTGAGAAATAGTCTGCATTGTATTGAACTCCATAGCTCAAGAGCCTTTGTGATAACATTTTAGCTATGTTCTGCTTTTAGTTTATGCTCATCTTTATTTGCAGATGAGTTTGGTGTAATCCATTTTCCTGACAATTTGATTGGCTAGTTAGAGACACACAAAAAATGGGGTAAATTGTGATCTCATTTTCTGTTGAGGTTTTGTCTAACCAGGTACAAGAAGCACATCTGGAACATGTTTAACATAGGTTTAACAGGTCTTTTAATGCAAAGCCCTAATATCAAAAAGTAACTTGTGTTCAGAAAGCAGCTTCATGTGCTTATAAGTGCTGTTATTATGCAACACACTTATCTTTGGTCATCCAGGGAGGCAAATTGGAACAAAAAAGTAATAGATGTTGAAATAAGACTGAGATGAGTTCCTGCTTGTCCCACATTGGGCCACACATATATATTAATACAGTTTACTATACTATATATTTACCCACAAGTTTTACATTATGACATGTCATCTGGAACCATTTGGAATTGTTTCATTATTTACTTAAATGAAAGAAAAAAAATCATCTTTCTTAGTACAAGTTAGTTCAATTAATAAAGAAAATATATAATAATATTCTTGTACTATTGATATAATTTTAGAACCATTAAGCCATGTTTTTACCCAGCTGCTAATTAGCAGTCAGAACATACATTTTTAAGGCATGCACAAAAAATCTGTCAGACAGTAATAGACTTAATCATCTGCAGCCTGATCTATTATGCTCATTTAAATACAACAAATAGATTACTTTAAATAAACACACAATACAGTCACATTCCTAATCAAAACCATCCAATAAGAATGCAAATCTTACTCTCTTGAAAACCCCCCGGTGTCTGTTTAGTCCTTTGCTGCACTTCGGCTCGCATTGCTCGAGGCTGTTTATGGACCTAGTGTTTTTTCATTAATGTATGCGCCTCTCACTCTGTCACACGCAGCAATCTACAGTGTACACATACCAGGCGTGAAGGAGCTGAACACGAGAATGCTTTTAACAGCAGTATTCAATCTGCACGAGCTGCGCCATGAAAAGAGGCCTCTGGAGGAGAGCTGGATTATTTTGCATATAGAGAGAGCTCATCAAAGTCACTGTTTGCTTTCCTACTTCTGTCTCCGTCACCTGGAAATGCCACGTCAGTGACTGTCCCAGAGGTTTATCGTAGACAAGGTTTATTCCTCAGTTTCTACGCAAAGCTATACATACATTAAAGCTTTTGTATGTATATCATGAATTATGAATCAATACCCATCGCAGTCTGTTGCATATTATGATACAGGCTGCTTGTAATAAAGGTGATGGTGTTGCAGGAGTGACATTTGACGGTTGACCACTGTGTTATGTGAGCGCTCCATTAAAAGTGCTGTTTGTCAAACCGGGAAGCACTGCTGTGTCACTCCCAATATAGCAGAGGCAATTATTCAGGAGTGTGGAGCATGAGTGTTTATACGTGCACTTTCTAATGGAACATTTAAGTGCAAGCATTGCACATCTGCGAGTGTGCTACTACTTATTAGTCTGTTTAAAGGTGCATTGTGTAAAATGCTGTAGTATAGTTGAATAATATAGAACACATCAGTCAGTTCTGTATCATCACATTAAAATAACATTTGTCTATGCGCCTTCAGGCATGTCAATGTTTAAGGCAAGATTTTAAATGGCCCTCGGCTTTCATGATAAAATGCATTGTCTGTAAATCAGTGCAACTTATCTAGTGCTCTTAAGCCACCTGAGAACTGTTGTACAAAGCCAGTTTGGTTTCAGTTTAGTTTAAGCAAACTCTTAGTTTTCTGGCTCAAGAAAGTGCTTTTGAATGTGTTTCATCCCCGTGGTAACTTTTACATGGCTCCAGAGCTATCCTTGCTCTGCTGCTATATTCTCGCTAGATTTGTGCATTTACAAAACCGCAATAATCTAATTTGCCCTGCTCCAAGCAAAGTATTTAAGGTCCAAACAGACAGGTCCGAGCGTGCTTTAGGTTTGAAGAAGTAGTAGATGGTACTGTGGAACAGACTTTCTTCTGTGGAGTAACTTCAGAAGTAGGTTTTACTCTGGTTTAGAAACAGCAATTCCAAACTGGACCGAACAACTGTGAGCAAAGTCTAACCAATCTGACACATGACAATGAATCCTTATTTTCTTTAAATTTTGTTTCTTTGTTGCCAAAATATTTGTTTAATTTGGGACGTGACTACTAATGACTGCACACTTTAATTCTGAATAATGTTCACAACAATAATGTTCCATAAACTATATCTCCTATTATGAGTAGTTTTATTCATAAAACCTCACCACAATGACAGCTAAATCAGGTTCTGGTTGGAAAATAAACCTCCAGCCGTGAATACCCTCTTATGATTCTGACTCATTTTTATAGAAATTAGTATCAAGAGACAGAATTTACCATGGAAACTGTGCAGGTAAAGTGAAACAAGAAATTAAAAAAAAGAATATTTCTAACAAAAGAAGTTATATAAGGACAAATATCAAGTCAGAACTGGATGGGAAGTTGGATGATTGATCTGCAAAACAATAAAGCATAACAACATCAAAGAAATCATTACAAACAAAAATAATGAGTATGTCTTTGTGTATCTCACCAATTTGTTTAATCCCTAATGTAGGCGTAAAGGCCAAAACACATCATTAGCAAAAATCATTAGAAAGTGTACATTATTTATGGAGTTTTGAGTTACTAATTATACACTGGAGTTTCTTTTGTGCCACAAACTTAACAAACCCATAAGGCCTATATACTTTAGATTTGGGGACAAGTTAGAATGTAAAGAATATTTTGAACCAAAAACAATTGTATGTGCTGTCTGTGATTGGGTTTAAGTAACATTTGTAACTCACATTTTTTATATATTCTTTCCATGCATTTAGGCAATAAAGTCAGATACACTTTCCAGACATATCCCTCTCATTTATTTCTGACCTCCACGAGCTCAACACAACCGCCCAATCAGAACCGTTTATCTTGACGTGGGCGGGGATAATGCAATGCTTTGTTTCACTGATTGGTTGCATGTTTTTCATGTTTTTCATATTATGTTGGTTCAGAGGCAGTTCTTTTCTGCATATTTTCTGTGTTTCTATTGAGATCTGCTTTAACATTCGAACTCAAGAAGGACCAGGGTAATTTTGTAAATAGAATAGAAAACAAACTAGGATGGGCGGGCCACATCACTACAGCCAGAAAACCCTTTAATCATCTAAGAGCATTTTTAATAGTAAGCATCTGTGGGAAAAATAGACCTTAAGACATTGTCTAGGCTTTATTATCAAGGATTTTAAAAGATGAGCACTTATAGTCCTGAACAGAAGCTTTTGGCCAATCACATCCTTGCTTCTGGTAAGAAAGAGGTGCTGATGTTGAGATTGATGTCAATAAGGAAGTGATGGCTGCTGACTTAACAGAGCTTTTTACAAAGAAACAGCAAAAAAAACATAAACAGAGGAAAGAGAAGCCACACGACTAGATGTCCACTCATTCGACCAATGCTTAATGAGGCAGAGATAAATATTGGATGTCTAGATCTAATGCTAAAGTTGTAGCTAAAGTTACAATAAGCTCTAAACAAAGTGTTTGAGACAAATCGGGTTGTGCCACTTTAAGGAAAAATTGATGTTGCTAGTTTAGCCATAGACACCATTGCCACTTATGCAAACAAACATGAAAATGATATCTTCTTAGCATTCTAGTTTCATCTGCTAATGGTAAACAACACAGCAGGCCACATCCTTGAGCAGAACGGATGTTCATCAGCAGGATGTTGACACCACCAAGTTTTCTTTGCTCCTTTTAATAGGTCTAATGTAGCATCTTTAACATGTGCACTAGTATAAATGAATGGAAAACACTGCTGCTTTTGTTTGCCGCAGTGGGCGTGTATCTTTTTAATGAAATGTGTTTCCAAGACACACTACTGGACATGCTGCTAAGTACCACAGTAAACTTTTGGACCCAATTTCTATAAAATGATAAACACACTTTATTTGCAGATACAAGAAGGAGTTCATCATCATAAAATATAGGGTTGTGGCAAAAGCCTGCCTCAGCCCGGGGACTAAAACATAAAGCATATTGGTAATAAATAAACAATAACGTGATCTCTGTAAAATGTATTTTACTTACACCGCTCTTGTATAATGAACCATTTACATTATAAAATTGTAAACATAAACATAATGTACCCCCCAAAAAAGAGTAGGAAGGTCATGTTTCACAAAATCCAATGACACAGAAAATGCAGAAGGATATTTTCACCTGTTGTATGTCAGTAGTGTTTGGTTAAGAGTAAACATAATCCCTTTTCAGCGCCTTCAGGGAGAAGCTCATTGATCTGGGACGCTTGAATATGAAAGAGCTCAGATTAAAACGCGAATTGATAGAGAAAATTAAAAGCGTCCCTTTTGAAGGCGCCAGCTGGAGTTTTGATGGAGTAAGTCCTCGTGCCTCCCGCCGCGCGCACAGTTGCACACAGAGTTGGAAATAGAGATGAAAATGAGAGCAGCATGGATGGCTTTGAGGTGGGAACAGATATTTCATGACAGCACAATAAAGCCTAATAGAAGTTTCTCTTTTCTCTGCCTCTCCAGTTCTCTGCCTCTTTGCAGTAGGACACTTTTTATACTTGACACAAGCAGTTGCTGATGTGTGAAGCTTAAGTGGTCCTATTAATGCTGCCAGTCATGGATTGGCACAATACTCAGATCCTCCCCTTTCACTGTGAACGCCGTGGCACAGTGGCTCTGAATACGCAATTACTGCCCTTCAACGCTGGCTTTCAACCGCTCCCTCTAAACCTGATCTGACTTACTATTCCTGTCGATGTACTAAAAACATTTAAATCAGTATCATACAACATTTGCCTGTATTGTATGTAGTCTGTTATCTGTGCACAACATATAGCACCACCACGAGCAGAAAAAGGCTTGATAAAAGATGTAAGAATCTCACATAGATGTTACGCAGACAGACAGAGCAACCGGACCAGATTCAGTTTGAACCGCTCCAAACATGACAAGTGTAAACGCCACCTTAGGTTTTGTGTCTGAAAACCACAACCTGGTCACTATACAGTTCACTATACTGTAATCACAGCATTTTGTGTTGCTGACTGTTTTGGCATAAGTCATGTGACTAATGGCAACAGAAAAATGATCATGTACTGTCCGAAATCCTTAATAATAATCTTTATTTTTATATAGCGCTATTCCACCTACTGTAGTAGGCACATAAAGTGCTTTACATACATTAAACTATTACCAGTGTTACAGAACATCACTGGAGGCAATGTAGGTTAAGTGTCTTGCCCAAGGACACAACAGGATGTAGGGGAAACAGGATGTTATGGGATGTTTCGAGCCCACCCGCGGGTCGAAGGACGGCCGCTCTACCCACTGAGCTACTGCCGCCCCTTCACTAATTGAATGCACATTATAGTCTTCCATAAAGAAGAGTACTTTAAGGAAGTGGTTTTAGACACAGCCTTTGTTTTTGTAACTATAGTTATACAGTTGTGCTCATAAGTTCACATATACTGGCAGAAGTGATTTTTTGGGGGATGTTTTTGTATTCTGAGTCATGAGAAAAGCAAATAAAATGTCAATGGAAAGGCAGGGAAAGGTAGTTGAACTGTATAAAACAGAAAAGGGATATGAAAATATATCCAAGGAATTGAGAATGCCAATCAGCGGTTTTCAAACTTTAATAAAAAAGTGTAAAATAAAAAGATCATGTAGACCAACACAACTTCAGGAAAATGGTTTTGGATGCAAAGAAAAAACTACAAATTTAAGCTGAAAAGACAGTGGGTGTTTAAAAAAAATGCTGCATGGTGAAGTTGCCAGAAGAAAGCCATTACTACTCAAATCCCACAAAGCATCACACTTACAATACACCAAACAGCTCAGAGACAAGACTCAACATTTCTGAAACAAAGTCATTTGGAGTGAAGAGACCAAAATTGAACTTTTCGGCCAAAACCATAAACGTTACATTTGGAGAGGAGTCAACAAGGCCTATGATGAAAGGTACACAGTCCTACTGTGAAACATGGAGGTGGAGCTGATGTTTTGTGGATGTGTGAGCTACAGAGGCACAGGAAAAGATAAATGCATGTTGCATCAGAAAATACTGGAGAAAATTTGCACTCATCAGCCTTAAGCTGCACATGGGACGTACTTGGACGTTCCAACATGACAACGATCCAAAGCACAAAGCCAAGTCGACCTGTCATTGGCTACAGCAGCAGAAAGAGAAGGTTCTGGACTGGCCTCAGTGTTATTGAGCCACTCTGGGGAGATCTCAAACATGCAGTTCATGCAAGACAACCCAAGAATTTACAGGAACTGGAGGCTTTTTGCCAAAAAGAATGGGTCGCTTTACCATCTGAGAAAATAAAGAGCCTCGTCCACAACTACCACAAAAGACTTCAAGCTGTCATTGATGTTAAAGGTGGTAATACATGGTATGTAAACTTTTGATCAGGGTCATTTAGGAAGTTTCTTTTGTAATTATAATTTAAAAAGAGTAAACACAATTCTCTGAAAATTGGCCAAACAATCACGAATTCTGCCAGGGTATGTAAAATTATGATTACAACTGTATGTCCTGTGAATGTAACTTAAATCTTTAGGAACTGTTCTCAGTTGTGGATGTACTGTAGAAGTAATGTGATCAAATTCACTTAAAGATATTTAACAAATAAAACTTTATTTTAGTTTAGAAAATTACCATTTTTACAACCACATATTAAAATCCTGGCATGGCACAGTGGGAATTGTAAAATAGTTCACTGCATCCCATGGATTTCCCTTCAAATGTTTTCCAGACTGGGGTGCCCTTGTGGTTTGCTAAAAGAGGAAATTTGTCACTGTATTTTAATAAACTGAGTAAACTTGCTAAGGTGAACTTACACTGGCTGTAAAGAAAATTTTGACACGCCCCAGGTATAGTAGGTGCACAAGACAAAAGACGGGAGTTGTGCAAACTAGATGAGATGACATGCCTGAGGTGACGGGAGCTGTGACTTGTGTCTTCCAGGAGTTTGAAGAGCATATCCTCGAAGCAATGACAGTGAACTTGTTAAACTCATCATCCATCTGTATGCACTACACGACCGGCTTCATCGCAAAGTCTTCTCTTCAGCAAATGTGGAGGTGAAATATTGATAGGAGCGTTTGGCAGTCCGTCGATAGAAGCTGTGAACGTTTTCACACTTCACACTAAAATTCTGTTTTGTCATATATTTTAACTTTTTTTTTTTTTTTCCAGAAATTGACAGTATGCGTTGCCAGTGAACGGACAAGATGAAGCGTTATTAAACCAAAATGACTTATATGGTAAGTGTGGTTACATTTTAATCATTTTACAGTAATGAACGTGTTTCAGGCCGTTTGATGTAAAATTGTCTCACGTCATTGTTCTATCACAGTATACAAACAAAATATATATTAATATAAATATAGACACCAATAAGGCCTACTACATCATAATCTGTGAGGTTCAAAAAATGTGCACACATTTTAGAGTCAATATTAAAATGTTTTATTTTTTTCTCCAACTGGGAAATGTTTATCGTTATAGCCACGTGTTTTCAATTTCTTGTTCTCTCCAACAGGTTATTCTTTAGTTAAGGCTTATTTGATTCAAATACAACCAAAACTTATGGTTTAAATTACTAATATAAAGTGATATTCTGGGTTCTGTGTAGTGGTTTATTTTTTATAAACTTTTGTTTATTTCTAACATATAAAACAATTCGAATAGACATTTAAATTAGATAATAGAAATAATAATGTCCGAAAGGAAGTGTAAATGTATACATTTTTAGTGTTTTTGATGCTTTTATTTTTCTGTCTATTTTATTCCACAGGGTAATCCCTTTTATTCCAGTTCTCCGGTCCCTTATTTTTGTCCTAAACTTGGGTTTGTGAAAGATATCAGTTCCTATTTCTTTTTTTAAACGCCTTTGGAGGTTTAATGGTAATGTTTTGTTATTTGCTTTATACATAATTTGGATAGTACTGATCTCAACTAAATCATGGAATTTTAGAACCTTAAACTTTACAAATAATTGGTTTGATGGCTGTCTATACTGACAATTACTAATAACTTTTAGGGCCCTTTTTTGTAAAATAAATAAAGGCTGTAAGTGAGTTTTGAATGCCGACTTCCAAATTTCTACGCAGTACGTTAAATATGGCACAATCAAAGAATCGTACAGATTAATTAATGCAGATTAATTTAGAAATTGTTTTGCCTTAAGGAAATAGCAACTTTTCCTTTGGGTAATTTATATGAGATTTCAAACTTAAGTCCTCATCAATACTCACTTCTAAAAACTTGGTTTCACTTTAAATATCAGTCCCATCTATTTTTATTGATATATTAAGATTAAGATTGTTTTATATCTATATTCAGATTTAATTTATTTATATCGAGTCAATGTTTTACTTTTTCAAGCTCTTCATTTACCACCTTTGTTACCTCTTGTATATTTATTTCAGAATATAATAAAGTAAAGTAAAAATAATGCTCCTCGGTGTTTTTGATGCATTTATAGAATCATTCATGTACAAAATAAATAATTTAGGCCCAAGAACTGAGCCTTGGGGTACTCCCTAATTGATCACACATATCTGATTTTATATTAATTATTTGCACATATTGTTTTCTATTTTCCAAGTAGCCTTTGGTCCACTGATGGGCTATCCCTCTGAGTCTGTATCTATTGAGTTTCTGAAGTAATCTTTCATGATTTATGCATCAAACGCCTTTTTTAAATCAATAAAAATACTTACAAGATATTTTTATCGGGTTCTGTTTGCCATTGCTGTGGAGTGCTTTGTCCTAAACCCATACTGACTATTATTTAAAATGTTGTTGTTTTTTTTTCAATGAATTTGTCTGTTTTCTGTGAAAAAAAAGGCCTGTTGTTAATGAGAGATTACAGATGTAGGTGAATGGTTCAATAACAGATTCATGTCTAGCTCTTACAGCTCACAGTCAGTTGATCTTTTGTTTCCACACTTTTTCTACACTGTCGAGAAAAATGCTTTTCCTGCTGATAATTATTGTATTTTGATTTGTGTCTTTAACTTTTGAGTTCATGTCCACAAGACTGGGACCCACATTTACAAAATATTTTCAAAATTCATCAACAGTTTTTTTCTCATTAAAGAGGATATGTCAGCTTTTTAATTTTTTTTTAAATTGTTACAGTTGACACCACTGGAGGCAAGGTGGGTTAAGTGTCGTGCCCAAGGACACAACGACAGTATGAACTGTGGGGAGAGCAGGATGTTTCGATGTTTAGGGATGTTTCGAGCGGGGATCGAACTGCCCACCCTCCGGTTGAAGGTTGGCCGCTCTATGTTCCTTTACAAAGTAGTTTGGATATGTAGTTTTAGCTTTGTTACTCTTAATATTCATGAACCATCCTCAACGGGATGAGTAAATTAACACAATTACTGTATCGTGGTTGACTGAATTAGACGGTATGCTCAGTTTCATTTGTCTATTTAGGTCTTGTATTTGAGCCGTGGAGGCAGCTCAGATCTGTGTTAAGTATAAAAAAATGACCCCACCTTTTCCTGATGAGAGAGATTAGGTGTTTGTAGTTGGCCATAAATATCTGCTTCAAAGTACGCTACATATGCTCTTAAAAATATAGTATTTTACTGTGAGGTGGCTGTTTTTTTGAGACTTTATTCTGTTTAGTCAGTTTTACGTAAGGGTCACTCACTCATAAGACTTTAACTATACTGTAGCACCCAAAATGACTCTTAATACTGTGAAAGAG
This sequence comes from Neodontobutis hainanensis, assembly GCA_024349245.1. Lineage (NCBI taxonomy): Eukaryota > Metazoa > Chordata > Actinopteri > Gobiiformes > Odontobutidae > Neodontobutis > Neodontobutis hainanensis. Next base: position 14,545,327 of record JALDNG010000002.1, on the reverse strand, counting down.
ACATTTGTAAGCATTTCATTTCAAGTTTTTATTTGTTGAGGAAATGTGCTATTTCTCTGACATTGCAGAGCGCTAATACACACCTGTACACTGCTTTTCTAACCTTGTGGTTATGGGAAATATATATTGTGACGGCGCTCTGTATTTGGTTTATAAAATGTCTCCAGCAGAAGCAGACCACTGGAGATGCTCTTCATGTTGCTCTAAGCTGTTGTATTAATTAAAAAGGGAACTTACTGTGGGCCCAATAATACTGGCAATAATTAGCAACACATTTCTGATCAGTCTTAGACAAAGGAAAATACATGGTATACCAAATCACTTTAAAGGAAAACACAGTCAATATCCCCAATAACAACAGACAGGCGTCGTGGGCCCTTCCGTGTTTATTGCTTTAATTGATTCCGACATAAAGGAGAGTTTGTATCTGTACTGCAGCAGCCGGTAATGCCCGCCTCAGGGAACGAGCGCTGGATTCACACTGAAGGATGTGAGTGGGCTTACAGTGATTTTTCTCCTTCGATGTGGTCCAGGCACGTCCGTGTTGTTAAACTCGTGTGATCCTCCTCCTTATGCTTTCAGCTGCATTGTCTGGTGAAACTGCTGGATGTACTCAGTGTTCGATACTAGAGAGGCAAAAAGGGTCTGAGGCGAGACGTTTCGAGTGTTTTAATGAGCCTTCAATAATGTGAACTGTATTTTGATATTGAAGTATTTACAGGGTGAATATTGTGAGGAGTGCAATATAAAAATGTTATCCAACATTCATTTAAGCCATGGTAAGAACATCAAAAGATAACGATTAATTGTATATTGCAAATGTATCAAAATAATTAGATTTTCTGTTTCTGTTCTGATTGTGATGTTTTTAGTATGGATCCCAGGAAGACTAGCTTGAGCTTTCAGCTAATGGGGATCCATGTAAATCAAAAGACAACTCCTACACCTGCTGTCAGAACAAACATAAAAGAGGGATGGTGCAGAATTGTGAGTGCTGCTGATTATCTGGAAGAAAAGAAAGTCCTTGACAAAAATAATAAGGACGGCAATTTTCTCTTTCGTATTGACATACAGTAGGAAGACTCTTTATATAGAGCATATATAATTAGGGATTAACCTCAGGCTTTATTTTGATAGAGACAGTGTAGACAGGAAACAGGGTGAAAGAGAAAAGGGGTAAATAGACCTGACTTCAACAATTCCAATAGCAAATTCATTTTAATGTCACAGTTTTCTAGATGTTTGAGCTGGGACCTGAAAGTGGGTTGTGGGCATGTTCTTAGTGGGTTGTTTTCAGCTCAGGTATTACATGTTATGATAGAGCACAGATTACCAGCAATTAACTGAAAGAGGACTGCTTATGGTGAAACAAGATTTAGTGTAAATATGACAAATAAGGACACAGATTCTAGTTTTGAAATGTGCTTGATTCTGTAAATGCATGAGACCAGTTAAGAAAGACTGGTTAGGGTTTTCAGTTGTGATATTTTTACTTTTTGTCTACAGTTGTTGTTGCCATGTTTACATCTGTCTGACCCTGCACTATTTCTACCCCCTTGTCCCTCTCCTCCCTCATGTAAGCCATATTAAAAGCCCACCACGTGACCGCGTGTAATGTTATCCCTATCCTATATCTGCAAATGTAGATATGTATGTTTTTGTTGTTTTGATGTTTTAACTGCATCTGTAGTTAAGTTTTTGTTGTTCGATGTCTGATGTCTGCTTTGTTTGTAATATGCCTTATTTAATTTCCTGGATAATCATTTGCGTTGCACTGCGGCTGCATTGGTGACGGTCTTCCTCCTTGTGTGTCTATCTATGTATAAATGATATATGTTGACCGTCAACACCGTACAAAATTTCGTTGCATGTTACACGTGTAATGACAATAAAGTTCAACTCAACTCAATAACTCAACAGTTTATCATGTGTTTTTATCCAACCTCCAGTCAGATTAACTTTTTAAACTCCTCATCTATCTATCTAATAGTGTAATGTGACATCATACATAAATGCTTTATGGATGCTACTCAAGTCCTGGTCACAAAAGAGCCTTGACCAAATGACACTTTCTGATTACTTTTCACTTTTTGTATGCCACCTCTGTGATATCTGTAGACTGTAAAAAGAAGGCTTGACTAATTTCTTAACCACTCAACAAAAATGTCTCCCAGTATGACGTACACACATTCACCTGGCTGGATTTGTGACAGAAACCGAGGCGGGCAGGCACAGACATCTATATAAACAGTCTGCACCTGCACTTGGCCTTGCATCGGTGACCAGCCAAGCCACATGAGTTAAAGGTGTCAGTGTGACGGGAAAAATCTATTCCAGAAAGCTTTTAGGCTGTCTCTCACCTGCATCTGTGGTCCGTACCGTCACTCCGGGCTACAATAATGTTCTTTTCACTGCCGTCCAACTGGAAAACGCAGCTGCCAAACCTCAGCGTAATATCTACACAACACTATGTCACTTAAACACTGGGTTTTTTCTTTATTTCTGCAGAATAAAACACAGCTCTCGGGCATGTATTAGCGCCTTGCTCCTGCAGCAGCTCCTTCATCTCTCATCAAAGCACTCCACGCTATAAGATGCTCTGAAGCAGCGCATCAGGAAAAAAGTGCCTTATTTTAAGTTTCACAAAAATAGGTTGGAGAATTCTGAGGAGGTAAATGGTAAACATCAAAATGTACGCAGGTTTGAATAAAAGATGAATAAACATTTGTATTCCAGTCAGAAAAGGACAGATAGTCCATCTTTCTCAAATGTCTCATTTATAGCAGTTTGAACTCGACCTTAATAGAAAAGCCATTTGCTTTTGACTGTAATTAACAAAGCAGTGTTTGCTCACTCAATGGAATTATATTTTAATGTTAATAGTATCTGTAATGTTGCACTCAGTGTGCTCTAATTATAATTATGCTCTCATTTAAAACAACAGTGGTTCATTTGTGAACATTCAGCACAGCTCAGGTATAAGTGCATAAACAAGCTTTGGCTAAGAGACTTTTTTTCTAATAAATTATCAATTATAAATTAAAAAGTCTAAAACCCAGGGCAGATAAATGGAATAATCCCAGCATGTTATATTTGTGCAGAAAAGTAAAAGTTATTTAAAACACAACTGGATTTCCATTTAAATGATGTTTTGAAGTGTATGTCATACTAAAGTCTGATCTACTCAAATGTATATACAGTAAATATAACTGAATAACTGTAAATAACCGCGACCTGGCCCCGGATAAGCGGTAGAAGGTGGATGGATGGATGTAAAAATAATAAAAGTAAATAAACACTGAGATTACCATTATCTTTTGCAGGGGAGTCCTTACTCCATTGGGGGGCTAAATGTTTTTAGCAGTAGAGGAAACCTGGGCACCCAGAGAAAACCTACGCAGACACCAGGAGAACATGCAAACTCCACACAGAAAGACCCTGCCCTGCCCGGGGTTTGAATCCAGGACCTTCTTGCTGTGAGGAAAAGGTGCTAACCTCTGCCAGAATGTAATACACAGTTATGAAAATGTTTGTGCTAGACTAAAGACATTTAGGGTGTGTTCACATTTGGAGTTTGCTTTATTTAGTTTGCACAAAAACAGAAAACAATCACTTTAATTTGGGTCAGCAGCAAAAAGAAACCCTGTCTTCACAACTGGTCAAACAACAAAAACATGCATTTTTTTAGGAAACACACTGGTGCTGTTAGCCATTTCATTTTAGCTTCTCAGCGCTTCACATTTGCTTTCTGCTCATTTTATTTAGTTGGTAGCGTTCCTCTTCTCTTTGGTGAACTGCGCAGACCAATGGCACCAGAGTCTGTTTGAACTGCACCAAGCACGGCAAGTGTGAACGCACCCTTGAATAAGAAATGGTTTAAGACGGATTAGAGTTGAGAGGCAAAAAGACCAGTGTAAAAAGGAATGACAATGGAACACCAAACCATGAAATGAATGAGAAGTCTCGACAATCCCAACCACCCAGTGTACAGAAAAAAAAACCTTTCCAGCCCAGATTAATTCAATAAAAATCATCTTTTTATTTTATACAATAGCCTATTTAACAAAGTGAAATAACAATAAAGATGTTAATAATATACTCATATTTAAATATTTTGACTACAAATGAAAATAAGCTAAGAAGTTGACGTTGCATTGTTTAGTTCCATATTTCACTGCGACCCAATGTTTTATCAAAAAGGGTCATAATTGCAGAAGTAAATCCTGTATATACATATAAATATAAAGCTTTATGTTATTAGGTGAACTTTATTGGCAGAGGAGATTCATCCTTGAATATATAATCCACTGATTTATTATTGTGAACAGTTGTCATCCAAGTGTCCACTTATTTTATTCATGTTATGTGATGTTTTTGTGGCTTTAATATTGTCTTTGGGACACTTTGTTGTTAGCACTTGGAAGAAGCATGTCTTGTCCATGTTACAAGCTAAACTAGTTTCTTATCAGCTCATTAAATTGAGAATGCCACTGAAATAGGTCCTGGCCTTTGTCATCAATGCTGCACAGTGCTGTAAAATAAAATCCAAAGAGCAGAAGTCTAACCTTTTCTATTTACATAACAGATTTCTCTCTGTTCTGTCTTTTGTTTCCACAGCCAACGCAATGTCACAGAGTTCAGCCAAATTAGCAAAGCAAACACTCCTGTAAAAAGCAGACCCGTAATGACAAAGTTCCATTTAGCCTCTCTGAAGTTCAAGGGCAGCTAACAGTGGACCCAAAAAGTCCTGACAACACCAAGACAAAGAGAGCAGAGGCAGCGCTGCCCACGCTCGAGGAGATGAAATGTCTGTAGAGTGTAATGTAATTCTGCTGAGAAGCTGGTGTTCCAGTGAATTCACACCAGCCGGAGAACAGCTTGTAGGTATGGTGTCTGTGGGATAACACTGACCTTTAATTGTATTAAGGCCGCGCACACTTGCCAGTTTGGTTCAGCTGGAGGACTGCGATGCTGCAGACCTACCGTCTGTGTGGCCTTTCTCATTTGATGTATCTAACCTTGAACTATGGAGAGGAGCGGACCGGACAGCTCGTGGACGCTCGGGCCGCTTTTCAGACGGAGCTGCACGGACCCCGGGACGAAGCACAGAGCGCGGGCCCTCACCTGAATTCACAGTGACAGCTTACCTCCAGGGCACACGGCTGAGCGCAGGCCTTTCTTGTCTGGGATTTTTCAAGTCGTCTGACATCTCTTGTCATCTTTCCCGCGGTATCTCGCCTTTCACTTGTCACATTCTGCTATCTCACTGTGCACTGTATGTTAGGGTGAGCGGGGTTATCTCTGGGGTTTCTAAAAGTCTTTTTTTGAAAATTGCAAAATACCCAAATGGTGCTCCTGGATCCTGCTAGACCCCGACAGTAGAGGCAACGATGAAATACACTTTAAATTGCTTTGGGCCGTCCACTTAAAGTCTTAACATAACGGCATTCAGGATTTTTTTTGTTGTGCTTATAATATAGAGCACTTACAGCCTATTTTAGTAATTCACACCAAAATAAATGCCTGAAACAAACAATTGACACTTGGACACATTAGGTTAGTGAGTCTGGATTGGTTTAAATTAGCATCAAACCTTAGCCACACCTTTCTTGTTCAAATTGTATTAAATGATATTACAGAGTTTGCAGCAGAAAAATTTGTTCATTTTTATTTGTTTTAATAAAACAAAAGCTGGAAAGATCCCTATGTTGTTGCATTATTACTTTTAGTTTGAAACAACCCATATCACAAATAACTGCAAGCTATACGTTAGGTGTGCAACACTTAAGTTCACATGTCCATTTGCCACAAGAATACTTTGGTAAACTCATCTACACCAAGAGGCTCAATTAAAGAAATTGAATAAAAATGATAATGCATACCTGTAATGTGTTAAATGTCACATGAATGTAAATATATTTCAGTTTTAAAATGTGAAAAGGGGCATTTGTTGCTCTCACATGGCAAATTACATTTCTGAAGTTTTGCTAATGGGAAAAACAACTTTGTTCAAACATCCCTGTTCATGACATTGTGTCCGAGGTCTACTCTAATCAACAGTATTTGTCAGACTTAAAAAAACATACTGTGTGTGAGTCATGTGATCCCTAAAGCAGTGTCTTTATTAAAAAGCAGGGGCAGTCTAGACTTGGGAACTAAAAGCTTTTTGCTGGTACAGTACTTCTATATAAATCTGCAGTCAATGCAAAGATTAGATTTCTGTCAGTGACTCATGCCTGAGGAGCACCAGTACAAAGAGAAAGCACAGCAGTCCGTGTTGAGCTCCTATAGGACAGGATTAGGCCACATTAAAACACTACGTCACTCAGATAGTATATACTTAGACAAGTTTTGAGTGTTTTTTCTAAGTAACACTGGATCTAAAGAGTTTATTATTCAAGCCATAAGCTCTGAGGTGAGTTCATACACTCTACTGTAAAGTATTGACTGTAGGGCTAAGGACTATGAGCATTACTCCCTCAGTCCAATTTGTCCAATTAATTCAAACAATATTCCAATGTACTCAGACAGGATTTAGACTGTCTCAACACAGTTCCTCATGCTTTAGAAGTTTGAAATCTTCAATAAAGCTCTAATACACTCTGAAGTCATAGCCCCTCACATCCAGTCTGGTGTGGTACCCCAAGCCATCTGGTTCTTTTTCAAAAGATTTACAGGCCACAAAAGGTCCAAATGGTAAACCCATGTCATAGAGCTTTTTGGAACAGACCAAAATGCTTCATAATCCAGACATGATACAGTCCATCAGGGCTGGCCCGGCTTAAATGTGTGACTGACAAAGTGACTGCTTAGAGCTCTTACTGTAGTGTGTATTTGTTTCCCTTCAGTATTTATTCAATCCATTTTTTTACACTTTTATAAAGTCATTGTAAAGCATCTGTGTGTAAACAAACCTGCAGCGTTTTTATTGCTGACCTAGAGTGTGAAAGACAAATGTAGATGTGATTAATGAAAAAAAAAATAATAATAACGTCCTTGCCAGGCTACTGGAGAGGAGAATCCGAACAATAGTTGAACCTTGGATTCAAGAGGGAGGATGGTGTGCAGGTTGTTTCTATCCTCTTCTGTCCTCTATAGCAGTGAGTCTCAAACTATTTCCACTAAGTACCAGCTCAAAAAATATCTGGCTCTCTAGGTACCACCCACTCTTCTGTGTTACATTACTGGTCATATAGAAGTGTACTCAGTAAAGATATTTAAATATACAGTCATTTCTCAGGCGTCAGTTTGATTGATTTATACTTTTTTATAGTAACCACAGTTTGAGAACCCTATAGGGTGCAGGAGAGTGCATGGGAGTTTGCCCAACAGGTTCACATGTGCTTTGAGGATCTGTGGTCCATGTGGCAGTCTGTCGGGGGGTGCTTTAGGAGTGTGGGGGCTGCCTGGTCCCTGTTACAATAAGACCCAAGCGGAGTCTGGTTTGGGAACCACAAGATCTCGTCTCTTCTGTCGTATCTTTTTACAGATGTGCTGTTGGCTTCATCAAACCAGGACTTTCAATGTGTACTGGGCCTTTTACAGTCGAGTGTGGAGCAGCTGGGATTCAGAATCAACACTTCCAAATCTGAGGCCATGGTTCTCAGAGGAAAACGTGGCCCTCCTCTTCCAGGTTGGAGAGTTTCTGATAAGCAGAATAACATGTGTTGGAAATAATCTCTACTCAATCAATCTATGAAAAAATCTGTCCATACTGTTTAGGAAAAAGACGTGGTTATGTATCAGTAGAGGACACACAGTCTGCAGTGACCGTATGGCAGTTACGCAGTGAGAATGAGATCAGGTTCCAACATCCACATATGCTTCTCTCCAGATCATTGTCATTCTGTTTTGCTGCTTCTTATTGCCCCTAGTCCTAAGTGACTTTTTAAACAACTTCTCATATAAATGTAAATCATTTCACTAAACATAAAAAACAGCCTCTTCAGTGTCCTCCAGTTATTGTTTCTATTAAACAGTTCATATATTTTATTGTTAAATCTGGTATTCAGATGACTGCAGTGCAACTCCATTTCCAGGATAGACAAATCATCTGTCACTCTCAAAGTTTCTCCAAATGGCCTAAATAAAGGTAGAGTAGTAGGAAACTTTAGGGAACAGTTATGAAGTGTGGCCCCACCTGTGACGGGTGAAGATGATAGACTTATAAAGGTAAAGATGGAGCCTCAAGTTAGGAGTGTAGAAGGAAATTGGGGTTGAGGCTGTTTTCTGGTCTAAGGATCCAGACAATTCAAGTCAAGACCATTTAAACCTTTTATACATTTTGTTCTGATTGTCTGTAGAATAGTCTCAACTCCATAGACTTTAAATTGTGAGAGTTTTACATTTTAGGGACTCGAGATTTGAGGTTAGGCTCATTTTTAAAGGCAATGTAAACAGAGTTGAATAAAAATACACCATTTTGCATTCTTTCTTCGTGGAGTATAGTTCATCACAAGGATAAAAAATACAGCTTTATTTGAGAGAACATTGACATTTTGTGTGTTTTTTTTAAGTAAGGGCTCTCTATTCTTAAATCAACAGACTGCACTGATTACCAAAGTGATGATGTACTTATTTTCGAGGGGCTTTGTAGGCTACCCCTTTTAAACTATAAAACATCTTTAAAAGCACCCCATACTTACCCTCCCTGTACCATCCGACTCCAGGAGAAACATTATTTTGTTCATTACATCGCACAAATGCCATGAAAATGCAACTTTGATTAGTTAATAACAAGTCTATGATTCAACCGTCTGTAGCCATCCAAATGTGGCCATTCACACAAACTTGGACAAAGGACTAAATGTACGCTTCCTGTCTTATATACTACCCATCCTGATGGCTGCCATGGTAACCAGACAAAAATATATTCTTTTGTGAAAAGCAACTGGGTTAGACAGAGACACGTCAGTGCGTATGAAGGCACACTGGCTTAGAAGGTCATCATGCTGGCATCTACTGTTGTCATAGCTGGACTGGCACACGACAGGTAGAGGCCTCAGTGTCTGTTAAAAAGGCAAACCATCAGGGCCATTGACGTGTTCAGTTGCATTTTATTTATATTTCTCAAGATCACAACAATATCAGTTGACTGAAAGGGCTTTATAGACAACATCCTCTGACACTCCATCAAGGAGAGACAGGGTAAAAACTCAAAAAAGAAAAACAGGCAATAGAAATATAGATAGAATAGAATAGATATTGCCAGAACAGTTAAACACATGAAAATGAATCTACAGTAAGTCCATGTAATATCAGCAGGGACTGTTCCATCCAACAGGGGGGATCAGTGTGGGTCCATTGGCTGGGCCAGGAGCACGGATCCTGAAGTCCAATCATCACTGGGACTCGGACTACAGCAGGACATCTGTAAGAATAGCTACAGGAGGGAGGGACAGCTTGTGCATTGCAGAAAACTACAGTAAGAAGAAAGGTAAACTAATATTTTAAAAACAATTAAATAAAAGATAGTGAAAGAGGCTAGAACAGGGGTTGTCAAACTAAGGCCTGGGGGCCACATGCGGCCCTTTGGGTCATTTAATCTGGCCCGCCAAAAATTTACAAATATTTTATTGATGATTAAAGACTGCGTATATTTTTCCTTTCCCTTTAACATCCTACAGTGATCAGCTGATTCAACTCTGACATGGTACAAACAAGAACAAGACTTTCCTAAAGCAAGTATCTCTTCTCTCAGCGCTAGAACCTAGGAGGATGCAGCTGTGACTGTGGCGTTGAATATACTGTGTTATGTGTGTATGGTTTTGCTTATACAGTAGTTCAAACTTTAAACTATACGTAAAAGAAATGTGTTTTTATTAAGTGTTCACTGTGTTGCGCCTCCCCTCACAATAGTCACATTTTCTAACTTGGGGAAAAAGAATTGCCCACCCTTGGGCTAGAACCTCGAGGAGTCATACTGGCCCCTGCAGTCTAGGCCTAGAGCAGCAGAGCTCATCTAGAGGTACCTAATGAACTGTGAACCTGTTTTTATAAATCCCAACAGTGTCTGCCTCTCTAACAAGGGCTAAGAGCTGATTCCATTAAAGAAATATTCTCAGATTAAAAATATATACGTTGTACTTTTTTCAAATGTCTTAAACAGTTTAAAAAACATGTGTCTTTGCAATCTTAAGCTCAGTGAAAGGGAAAAAACAGACATAATGTAGTATTGTAATTCTCCGGGGGCTGTATGTGAGAGAGAGATGGCTTGGTCAATGAAGAAGGCCTAGAAGGCCATTGAGCATGCTCAAGTTTTGTTTGTGGAAGAAATAGAAAGAATATCCAACACAAACATCCAACAAAAACAGTAAAATTCAGCTGCAGCAACAAACTACACTGTATTTCAAGAGCTGCACTTCTTTGTCACTCTTTTTGGTTTTGTTACACCAGTGCCAAGCCTCAAATACAACCGGACTCACAAAGAATAAAACAAGTGCAACAAGCATCAGACAGAGTGACAAACAGAAAACTTAGTATTTTTACAGTTGATGTAAAGTTTTACCAAATTGTACCAAACCGGTAACAAGCACACATTCCTTTTTCCTTCTGATTTGACAGAAAAACGCAGCCGGTGATTGGAAGGTCAGACAAAGTCATTTCCACCTCAGAGCAGCTGTTTAAAAAACGCAGCTGCTGTATAATGATCACCACCAGACACATCCCCAACTCCGCAGCATGCCTCAGAGACACATGTTTTGTTTAATGGCTGAAGTTATTAATCTATCAACGCTTGACAAATATACATGTAAAATCTCTTTTTTCTTTTTTCCTCCGAGTGTTCTCTCTTGTCCTAACAGCTGTGTGAGTCAGAAGATGCCCGAGTGAAATGTGACATTTACTCCAGCTTATTAAGAGGTGAGGTCTCTGCCGTCATGCAGGGGGAAGTAATGAGCAGCTCGATGGATTAGAAGGAAAGGAGCGGGGGTGCAGCCATGACGGGGGAGAAACAGGAAGGTATATTTCTCCCATTATTTCCCGAAGCAATAATAACCGGCTTTTTAATCTCTCTGTTCCGCAGGGGAACTTGAATTGCCACAGACACATTAGCACAGCCAACTTAATCATACAGTGATAAGGCTTTCACTGATAAAAAGCATTTCGTTTTAATAAATGTGTCTGTTCCTGTTGCGGTGCTGTTATATAACCCGGAGGCAGCGGCCTGTCACTGCAGCGCTAGGAGGAACATATTTCTATTCACATTGTAATCTGGCAAAGTCACAATCATGCACAAGGCCATCAACTGTTCAGGGACTGCTCTGTAGAAATGTCTGGCAAAAAAAATAAAAATAACATGAATGAGATTATAATTACAAATCACAACTCATAATCTGAAATGCACAGTGGCAAAGTGGGATCAATCCCCAGCAACAATACTGCAGCTGTCATCATTGTTTCTGCGGTTACCATGGATACGTGCTCATTACACTAAACAACAGGGAGGATGCCCAAATGGAACTGTGACACTGTACATTTTAGTTCAATTGTATAATATTTCTAAATGTCATCTAAGAAGCAATACAGTTTGAAAAAAAAAAATTGGGTTTTGGTTTTGCAAAAAAAGTTTGGGGTAAGTCTTTCACATACAATTGCATCCATCCATCTTGCAAACCGCTGTACTTTACTAAACTCCAGTCTTAGCAGAATTTGCTATGGTTGTTTATGTCTGACTCCACACACTAACTGTATACAGAGCATTATATAGTCATTACGCAATTTTAAGGGACTGACAATGTTTTTTTTCCCACAATGCATCAGTAAAACAGTCACTAGACGGACTTTCAGGGAACTCTTGCATTTGTTTATTGCAGAAATCCAGCAGAGTTCAGCAGACTTTTTTTTTTACTAAAACAGGTTGTCTACTTTCCAAAACCATTCAGTAACTGAGTGCACTATAAAGTCTGTATAGTGCAGCACTACAAAGTGATTTAGGGGTTGGTTTTGAACAGATCCATCGTCTTTCATTTCTGACAATGAAGTACAGTATTTGTCGTAGGAAATCTTTGCACGACAGGTCATCTTTGATCCTGTCACACTGAACAATCAACAACCACTGATTAGACAGGATTTCACACAATTTAATAGGGGCTTTATGGAAAGTATAGTTTTATATGGCTACATGTAAATGCAATGAACAGCGTTTGAGAAGGTCTTTACCATGGTAGCAGTTTTCAAAAGAATGTGTTTTATGTGGCACTAAACACTGTGCACAGGAGGATAGATAAATGTACAGAAAAAACTACTTTTCAGAGATACTCATACCATCTGCTCAAGGCATTGTTGCCGATAGTTAATGATTGAGTGAAATTGATTGTTAGTGTCTGTCTTCCACCATGTATCAGAACATTGGTGTCTCTAAAAGTGCCTGTAGTGAATGACTGTGAGTGTAAATGCCGGTTGCCAGTGTCTGGGATTGTCCGGTGTGTACCATGCGCCAAAGCAGCTGGGATCTGCTACAGCCCTGCGACCTGTAACAGGGTGAGCTGTAGAAAATAATGAATGAACTCAAAATGAAAAAGTATGTTAGTTAGTAACTGTTAAGGATCTTCTAAATTTCATATCAAACTAATTGAGCGTACCTGCTTCCCTTCCAATATTCTACTGCTTTACTCATTTTTAATCTTTATAACTCGGATTCTCATTTACAGTCATTTAGAAGACAGCTAATAACTGTCTGTACAATTACCATTAGAAAGCTTAATAACCAGTTTTGATTCACTGGGGCCTGTGGAGCCTTATTTAAGACCTCCTTATCTCTCCCATTTTAAAGTATCCTGATATTTTATTCTTCTCTTTGAGCTATCACAAACACCTATGGAGGCATTTTTATTAATCAACCTCATCTGGTGTATTTATATTGTACATATCTGTGTTTCTGGAAGCAGTGCACATCTAATTTAGGAAACAGATAACTTTCTCCAGTATGATCATAATCCTGAAATGGGCTGTTAAGGAAATCAAGTGTGAAAGTGTCTGTCCTTTAAAATATGACACAAGGTGACTTGTGAGCGAGCGGGGCCAGGAGCAGCAGGAGGACTCAGAGTTGTTAACACTTTAATTCTGCAAGTTGCCAGTCGACTGGGCTTCCTCTGTTTTCCGCTGATCAAACAAGCAGACGGCTCCTGTTTGCTTTTTCCAACTAGATTTTTGAGTGTATATAGTGTTGATAACTTCCACTAGAGCAAACACAGAGGAAGTGCAGATGGAAAGTGGGTGGGTTGATTTGTTCAAGTGTGTATTCCTGGAAAAGTTTGCTCACCTTTTAAAGCTGGAAATGTTCATCATTAATTCCACAGCCACTGCCAATGTGCTCAACCTTTTTCTACATACAGGGAACACTTTAGGTGATTTTACATCCACCATAAGCTAACACCTGTTTCATATGAGTTATCTACTGTAGCTTCTATGCAATTACAGTAAATAAAGGTGGACACAGTAGGCTGTGGAAGTGTGGGACAGTTCCATAAAAGCAAACTCTTTAGAGGTCAAGCAGAAGATTATTCCATCATGAAAATTGAAGATGAACAGATGACTGATGGTGTGCAAGCACAGTCTCTGGCCATAAAGACACACTTTTCTTGCTAATTGGCATCTAAACAGGCATTGTGCGTGTTCAGACTGTTTGCACATGCATAGGGCGTGGTCTGCCAAATAAAGTACTACAAAACCATATGAACAAACAAAATCTGATGCTCAATACCCTTCATGTTGTCGTTACGCACAGGTTAGCGGTCCTCCACTCCTTTTCGCTCCTCACTTCTCAGTCCCGCCCACAGATGAGCCACTAGAGAGGAGAGAGGAGAGAAGAAGGAGGAGAGAAGGAGGAGAGACGACAGATAGTGATGGGACATCCTCTAGCTACATCTGTTTATGATGACTTTGACACACTGGGTCTGCACCAAAATATCAAATTAACTTTAGAATTTAAATTTATTATGTTTGATTTAGTTAAACATATTTTATTATGATGTTCTTTTTCATTATTTATACAAATTTAAGGTTCACAAACATTATTACAATATTCAAAGAGGAACCATAGCATCTAAGAGCAACTTCTCTTAGGGGTGTTCTCCTCCGCCGTGAGTTTTGTAAGCTCTGGTGTCTCCTCTCCTAGAAGCCTCCTCCGTCTCCCCTCCTCTCTCCTCAGAGCAGCGCTAAGAGCTTTGGGATGGAGCCTAACTTTCGGTGCAATCGAGGAGTCGAGACATTGAGGCTGAAAGTTAAGAGAAATGCGACGCACTGTAAAGCTGCAGTAACCAAAGACTGCTTCCATAACCTACCCCCACACAACAATGAAGTAACCACAAAATACTAAAACATTACATCAAATATAAATGTACAGCTTACCTTAAACTTCGAGCGCAGAGTTCAGCGTTGTGATCCTGCAGTTATGTCTCAATAATCCTCTTCTGTGATGTGATGCCAGTATTCATTTTTCATCTTTTTTGTACCTTTATTTCTTTTTTTGCGATGTTTAACTGTGTAAACATATGTAGCCAGTGCTGGAATAGACCCTTTTAAAGTTTTTCTGTCACCCTTGATTCAGTGTTGGCAAGATTTAAAGACCAACAGCCAAAGGGAGCATTTCTTAGTTTCAATGGTAGCTGTATAAGCAAGCATGTGATTGGCCACAGCTGAAAGTTCTCCTTGATATAAATAAAGCCTTAATAATGTCTTACCATCTTGTTTTTTTACAGATCATTCTTATAACAATATGCTACTTGGTGATTAAGTAGTTTTTTCCCAGTGAAAAGTATGTTTTGTTTTTTTTCATTAAAATTAAAACAATGAGTGCTTAAAGGCTCCCTTGGTGTCTTTATTAATCTTTATTAATACAGTTCTGTTTACTGCCAGTGGTTTTATACTGTAGCTTACTCTCCTTGTGGTAACAGGTAGCCTATAGCAGTCTTCACGTTTCACAATTAACACATTTAATTATCCATGCCGCAGCCATCTCTCTGCTTGTCAAATTTCTCCTGCCAGGCACGGTCCTCATTATAGCCCTGTTTGTGGGCATAATACAGTTATGTAACATCAGAGGTAAGCAAGTTTAACAGTGTTGCTTGATTAACACTTGATTAAGGTTCAATTAAGGATGTGTAACTTAGGTGTAAGTCTAACAAGAAGTGTAAGAATGTATATTTGTATGAGAAGTACAAGACAAACCATGCCTGGAGACAAACAATGCAATCATGGTTTTAACAGTGCACTCCTATTGTAACAGATACATTTAGCAGGGAAAGTAAGTAGAAATCAGGTTTTAATCATGCGTTTTAAAGGGACAAATAACCTTCTGTTTCATCACACTTTGTATTGAAGTGCTCC
>JALDNG010000002.1:13872500-13927500 GCA_024349245.1 Neodontobutis hainanensis | reverse complement strand
TGTTGGACCCCATACCTCCACTTTGTTTGGGCGGATCTTCAATTGGTGCTAAAGAACAAAGTTCTCCTTTTTCTTCTGTTCATTTGTTTTTGTTTTTTCTTGTTAAAAATGTACAAATATGTTGTAAGTAGTCTAAAGTAAGACTAGTGAAAACTCTGGTGAAAACTGAGGTGTGAACTCAGGCTTATAATGTATGTGTATCAGAAACCAGATACACATCTGCTGTGTAAGATTTCAGCTTGTGGAAGTCTGTGTGTGTTCCGAGACTATTGATGAATCTGTCAAAGTGACGATGAGACATGTCCATCACCTCTCTTTATCACTCTGCTCTCTTTTCCTCCCACTGTGCCCTTGATCACTCTATATGTTCACCACTCTCTGCTCTATCTTCATTACACGTCACAACCTCCATCACTAAACTAATCTCTTTCAATACCACACTACCTGGAGCTTTAACAGGTGCACAGTGAACCATCATAGAAGTGTGCTAAAACCACACAGGACTTCCATGGCATTGTAGATGTGTTTACATCAGTAAATAATACTGTATTTTACTGTTATTTATTCAATGGTGTCAATAATAACACTGACCTACTTTTGCAATCTTGTAATAAAACCATTCAGAAACAAAAATGCAATTTAACAATCACACGCTTCCTAAAAACAACCTTTTTTTTATTCTTGTACTGTTGTAAAGTGGCCAATAACTAAGTTTAATCTACACCAACAGGTGTTTGGGTTCACTCAGCTTAAACAGTATTTTATATCATAACCTATAACGGGTGTAATTTCCTTTTTATTTGCAGGCATTCTATTTAGTCCAGAGGGCATATAATTTATCTTTTAGTACCATTTATTATGAAGAAGATAATCCCTGGATCACTGATTTTATCTACTATTTAACAACAATATTTCCCAAGTTGTTCATTCATATAAACTGATTACTGAACTTATCTTTGTAGAAGTTTTTAAAAAGAATACCTTTGTGCTTAGGTCTGTGCTTATTGAAATATCAATGGGATTAATTAAAAGTCAATTAGCTGGCACAGGACAATTGTGTAAAATGAAAGTGAATTCAGAAACAGGTTCCTCCTACTATCCTGTTTCATTTTATCTGGGATGTGCTAAATGGACCTCGGCCTATGTATTTGTACTTTGTTTAAATGTTGTCACTTATGCAAATTTAATGAGCGTTTTAGTTGCATCTTTTTAATGTGCACTCCAGAGCTTTTGAATAATTGATTACGGTACAAATAATGGAACATGCTCATTTTGGCAGATTTTAATTCAATGGAGGAATATAAAAATTAAACTTGAGGTATGGGTTAAACATTAGTACAGTATTTGCAATAATTAGAAAGAAGCATTGCTTAGGCCTACTGTACCATAGCATACTACGCCTTGGCTATAGTTGAGTTGTGAGTTGTACAAACATAAAACAAATGTCCAAATGTTCTGTTTTGTCAATATTAAAATCCTTTTGTACATAATGTGAAGGCTTCTATGTTGAAGGAAGCAAAAATTATTACAATAGCACAAGCACTGGACAATCGCGTAGTCAAAACAAAACAATTCACATTTACACAGATATGCTCAGCTCTGGCAAAGGCTGCAGTATCTCTTCCAGGCCAATAGGGGAGCTGAGAACCAAGCTCTTTTTTGTCACTGTTGTTTTACACACACTGTGTAACCAAGAGCCAACAAGGTTCTAGTACACAGCTGTAACATCACTGTGTTCACTCAAGGTCTTCACAGTTTACTTGACAATGTGGGATGGGGTTGTTTGGGTGCCGCACCTTAACTCTGGCCTGGAGTTTTGAATCAAATGTGTTGTCCTTCAAACAGCCCCAAAGTCCCATCTTGGGCCATCAGTCTCATTTCCAACATCTTAGTTTAAGAAGAAGAAATTTAGATGTATGTCTAAAGAGGTGGTAACTCTAATTTTGGTAAGTGTTGGAGTGTATTTGGACTGTAAGCTCAGTGAGTCACTAAAGTATTTACTTTGATTGTCATCAAAAACGAGTATGGCTTTGGACACAGCTCGTCAATCAATTGATAATTTACTGCAAATAGGTTAAACTTTTCACGAGTTACACTTAATTTGAACAATGTGGTTTTCAAGGTCTTCCTTCCTCAAGTAAACACCAAAATGTTGTTGGCAGGACAACAACGTTATCCTGTATCAGGTAGGATCCAAAGACAAGGACATTAGGCATGCAATTTTCTTTCTTTTTTCCAAAATAACTGCATTGTTTATCTACAGAGTAAAAGTAGGAGATTAGAATACCACTAAATTTGTTTCTGTTTTTGTTCCATGCCGGAGCCTTCCTGTTTCCAGTCCTCCTAGTCTTACATTCCTGTCACCAGAGACAGACAGCTTATTGTCAGCACCCTCTGGTCCTGACATATGCCCTCCTCTCCGTCCCTCCATCTGATTGTCTCATCACTCCTCAGTGTTGTGACTCCCACCTGACGGCCAGACAGGATTCAGCCTCCCGCAAGGTGGATAATCAACATCCTGTCAGTACATTGTCAATACTTACACACAGAGCATGGACATGTGTGACACGGCACACATATGTACGTGATGTGACCACGCAATGTAACACCTGCTGCTTTAAACTGGTTAACCACATCATGTCATCTTTGTTGAAGCTGTTCATTTTAATTGCATGTATCACTGGTTAAACCTACATTTCATGAAAAACAAGAGTGCCCACTTTACTCAAGAGGGCTATCAACAGTATCATTCGTTGAAGTTATTCAGTAGGAATGCCATCCATCCATCCATCTTCTACCGCTTATCCGGGGCCGGGTCGCGGGGGCAGCAGTCTAAGCAGAGAAGCCCAGACTTCCCTCTCCCCAGACACTTCCTCCAGCTCTTCCGGGGGGATACCGAGGCGTTCCCAGGTCAGCCGAGAGACATAGTCCCTCCAGCGTGTCCTAGGTCTTCCCCGAGGTCTCCTCCCGGTGGGACATGCCTGGAACACCTCCCTAGGGAGGCGGCCGGGAAGCATCCGAAACAGATGCCCGAGCCACCTCAGCTGGCTCCTCTCGATGTGAAGGAGCAGCGGCTCTACTTTGAGCTCCTCCCGAGTGACGGAGCTCCTCACCCTATCTCTAAGGGAGCGCCCGCCACTCTGCGGAGAAAGCTCATTTCGGCCGCTTGTATCCGGGATCTTGTTCTTTCGGTCATGACCCAAAGCTCATGACCATAGGTGAGAGTAGGAACGTAGATCGACTGGTAAATCGAGAGCTTTGCCTTACAGCTCAGCTCCTTCTTCACCACGACAGACCGGTACATCGACCGCATTACTGCAGAAGCTGCACCGATCCGTCTGTCGATCTCACGCTCCTTCCTTCCCTCACTCGTGAACAAGACCCGAGATACTTAAACTCCTCCACTTGAGGCAGGAGCTCTCCACCAACCTGGATGGGGCAAGCCACCCTTTTCCGACTGAGAACCATGGTCTCAGACTTGGAGGTGCTGATCCTCATCCCAGCCGCTTCACACTCGGCTGCAAACCGCCCCAGTGAACATTGAAGGTCCTGGCTTGATGGAGCCAACAGGACAACATCATCTGCAAAAAGCAGAGATGAAATCCTGTGGTCCCCAAACCAGACTCCCTCCGGCCCCTGGCTGCGCCTAGAAATCCTGTCCATAAAGATAATGAACAGGACCGGTGACAAAGGGCAGCCCTGCCGGAGTCCAACATTCACCGGGAACAGGTCTGACTTACTGCCGGCAATGCGAACCAAGCTCCTGCTCCGGTCGTACAGGGACCGGATAGCCCTTAGCAAAGGGCCCCGGACCCCATACTCCCAGAGCACCCCCCACAGGGCACCACGAGGGACACAGTCGAATGCCTTCTCCAGATCCACAAAGCACATGTGGACTGGTTGGGCAAACTCCCATAATCCCTCCAGCACCCTGGAGAGGGTATAGAGCTGGTCCAGTGTTCCACGACCGGACGAAAACCGCATTGTTCCTCCTGGATCTGAGGTTCGACTATCGGCCGCATTCTCCTCTCCAGTACCCTGGCATAGACTTTCCCGGGGAGGCTGAGGAGTGTGATCCCTCTGTAGTTGGAACACACCCTCCGGTCCCCCTTCTTAAAAAGAGGACCACCACCCCGGTCTGCCAGTCCAGAGGTACTGTCCCCGACCGCCACGCGATGTTGCAGAGGCGTGTCAACCAAGACAGCCCCACAACATCCAGAGACTTGAGGTACTCAGGCGTATCTCATCCACCCCGGTGCCTTGCCACCGAGGAGCTTCCCAACTACCTCAGTGACTTCAGCCTGAGTGATGGACGAGTCCACCTCTGAGCCCTCGGCCTCTGCTTCCTCAGTGGAAGACATGACGGTGGGGTTGAGGAGATCCTCGAAGTATTCCTTCCACCGTCCAACAATATCCCCAGTTGAGGTCAGCAGATTTCCGCCTCCACTGTAAACAGTGTTGGCAGGGCACTGCTTCCCCCTCCTGAGGCGTCGGACGGTTTGCCAGAATTTCTTCGAGGCCGACCGATAGTCTTTTTCCATGGCCTCACCGAACTCCTCCCAGACCCGAGTTTTTGCCTCCACAACCACCCGTGCTGCAGCCCGCTTGGCCTGCCGGTACCTATCAGCTGCCTCAGGAGTCCCACAATCCAACCAGGCTCGATAGGTCTCCTTCTTCAGCTTGACGGCATCCCTTACTTCCGGTGTCCACCACCGGGTTCGGGATTGCCGCCACGACAGGCACCGGAGACTTTGCGGCCACAGCTTCGAGTGGCTGCGTCGACAATGGAGGTGGAGAACATGGTCCACTCGGACTCAATGTCTCCAGTCTCCTCGGGATCTGGTCGAAGCTCTGTCGGAGGTGGGAGTTGAAGATCTCTCTGACAGGGACTCGCCAAGCGTTCCCAACAGACCCTCACAGTACGTTTGGGTCTGCCAAGTCTGTCCCGCCTTCTCCCCGCCATCGGATCCAACTCACCACCAGGTGGTGATCAGTTGACAGCTCGCCCCTCTCTTCACCCGAGTGTCCAAGACATACGGTCGGAGGTCAGATGAAACAACTACAAAGTCGATCATCGACCTCCGGCCTAGGTGTCCTGGTGCCACGTGCACTGATGGACACCCTTATGCTTGAACATGGTGTTCGTTATGGACAAACTGTTGCTAGCACAGAAGTCCAATAACAGAACACCACTCGGGTTCAGATCAGGGGCCGTTCCTCCCAATCACGCCCCTCCAGGTGTCACTGTCGCTACCCACGTGAGCGTTGAAGTCCCCAGTAGAACGATGGAGTCCCGGTTGGAGCACTTTCCAGCACCCCTCCCAGAGACTCCAAGAAGGCCGGGTACTCTGCACTGCCATTTGGCCCGTAAGCACAAACAACAGTGAGAGACCTATCCCCAACCCGAAGGCGCAGGGAAGCGACCCTCGTTCACCGGGTGAACTCCAACACATGGCGGCTGAGCCGGGGGCAATGAGCAAACCCACACCGGCCCGCCGCCTCTCACCGCAGGCAACTCCAGAATAGTGGAGAGTCCAGCCTCTCTCGAGGATTTGGGTTCCAGAGCCCAAGCTGTGCGTGGAGGTGAGCCCGACTATCTCTAGTCGGTATCTCTCAACCTCCCGCACAAGCTCAGGCTCCTTACCCGCCAGCGAGGTGACATTCCATGTCCCTAGAGCTAGATTCTGTGTCCGGGATTGGGTCGCCGAGGCTCCCGCCGACTGCCACCCAATCCACATTGCACCGGCCCCTTACGGTTCCTCCTGCAGGTGGTGGGCCCACGGGAGGTCGGTCCCACGTCGCTCTTCGGGCTGAGCCCGGCCGGGCCCCGTGGGGAAGACCCGGCCACCAGGCGCTCGCATTTGAGCCCCAACCCGGGCCTGGCTCCAGGGTGGGGCCCCGGTTGCGCCATACCGGGCGACGTAACGGTCCTTGTTTTTAAAACGTCCATAAAGGGTTTTGAACCGCTCTTGGTCTGGCCCGTCACCTAGGACCTGTTTGCCTTGGGAGACCCTACCAGGGGCATAAAGCCCCCGACAACATAGCTCCTAGGATCATCCGGGCACTCAAACCCCTCCACCACGATAAGGTGGCGGTTCAAGGAGGAGTCAGTAGGAATGTCCATGTGAAAAACAGTGTATAGGCCAATGCGCATATAAAATTGGGTTTAAAGTTTTTGGTAACATCCATTATTGTGCTATCTATTATAAAAACTGCAACATACTTTAAAAAATATCACATCATACCACACAGAGCTGCATGTTGTTTGTTTTTTGACTTTTTACTTATAGGCTTTCCTGAATGCCTTTTTGCCCATCAACACTGGACTTGATGTACTGTTTGTCTGAGTTTCCACATCTTTGCTGTATTGCAGAGGTTACCAACAGCCACACATTTGAATTGTCCCCTGAGTGGAGTTGGTTGAACCTGGGTCCAAAGTGTCTGCATCTTCCACTGATCCCTCAATGACAGGCTCAGCCCTAGCACCCCTTCAAGTCTGGATGTTTCCTGGTTGTCCCTTGGCGCCTGGCCGCAGCTGTGCCCCAGGAACAGCAGCCCCAGTGGGTGAGCACTCTGCTGGCTGTCAGGTTCCAACACATCCACCATCCGGCTTCAAATTGTCCACTTCTGGCAGTCATCTACATATGTCCTGATATGGGAGCAGCCCTTCTTTCTCCTTGGCACTCACACTGTAACTCGATGCTGGCCCTTGTAAGAGTGGCACAATCTCACAAGCCCTCTCTACCACCATGGGAGGCAGCGACAGGGATGACAGCTATATTTAAAGTTTATCCTGCGAGCCATTTTTCAACCCTACAGAGACAGATCGAGTGACCTTAAGGCTCCTCAGTATAGAAAAAAAGAGGTCAAAGTTAGTTTGGGGTTACTCTGCAGTCCTTCAAAATTGGAAAACACATTTAAAAACATGAACTTTCATGTTTATTTTATTTCTTTTTACAGAGAGAGCAGTGTCAGACTGTTTTGGGAGGAATTTATGTAAAAAGAACTTAGAACATGTTTTACTGCAATGGGTAGTGTATTGTTGAGAAAAGTAATATAGTAATGAAGAACATTATGCTGGAAAAAAAAAAAACATTTTTTAAACAATGCAGTTCTTTGATGCTGATATCACACATCTGTCTTTCCCAAGCGGGCTCTCATTTATGTACCAAAAGCAATATAAATTACATTATATTTTTAATGGTCAGGTTATAAAGAATTGTAAGATTTTAGCTGAAGAGTACTAGTAAGTAACACATTGGAATCAAAACCATGAATAATAATCACATTTAGACTGTTTACATGGTTTCACATATAAAACAAGACCTTTAGTCCATTCCTTTGATTGAAGGACCCCCTTTAATTACCCACTTCTCAATGGTACAGAGACATTCAGCCTCTTTAATTAAAGGGTTCTTTCATAAAGCTTTTTTTTTTTGGTAAAAAAGCTTGGCATTTGGACAACTTGATTAGTTTGAATATTCAACATTAGAACAAAAGGCATGATGCAGCTGCACCATGGACATTTTAGAGAGAGACATTTTAAAAGGGTAGAATGTAATAATGTGGAATGGTTACAAGGTAGGTCCAGAAGAACATGGACAGAGATGGACAAGGGGATTTTTTTTTTCTTCACCAATTCCTCACCTCATCATCTATGTCAGTTGTGTCCACCAGGGCCATGCAGCTCAGTGGGAAGATGATGCCTTTACTCCACCGAGAGAAGGCCATCAGGGACTTGCTGCAGTCTTTTTTTTTTTTTTATTATTTCCACAACAGTCATAAACACCATCCTTCACTCACTATGCATAGCATCAGAGCAGTAATCAGCAGTGTACTTTAAGCAAAGCCCATCCCCTGCTTCTCTTTATCAAGCTATTTTTGTTCCTCTGGGTTTGGTGATGCATCCCAGCTCAATTATCTCCAAATGTTATGTATATGCATGTTTATTCTCTCTCTTCAGAATGATAGACTGTTAGTGCAATGTTTTTAATATGCAAACCACCCTTGTCAACCAAGCTGGGATTGAGAGGCTACCAATTATTCGGCATCAGACAGTGAGAGATGATTATCTAGGTGAGGGACTTGGTTCATCCGCAGCAGCTAGGAAGTGGCGTATTGATTGGCCATCAGGGAGCTAATAACAGAAGGTTATCTACATGTAGCATGAGACAGTCTCCCTACTTAATACAGCAGTCCTATCTACATTTAATATGTCCTCATAGCACTAAGCTGAAGAGCAGTGAAGGGGCATGTATCTCCAGAAGCCTAACAAAGGTCAAGCTATCGTAAAAGTATCTACGGGGATTCGGTAGGATCATAGCTTGTGCAGTTGTTTAACACATTCACAGCGTGCATTGATGTGTAAAGCAGTCTTAAATATTTTTTATAACTTATACTATGTTAAATTAATAGGAGTCCTCTTCTTTTCCTCAAATCACAGGCCCCTAAGATACTGAGGTTTCAGTAACAATGGTTATAATGGGACAATCTGGCCACAACAGAAGTTTATCCAGTGCAAATAAAGACCTTTAAAATGACCCAATGAATACAACAGTTACTCAAATATATCCACTGACTATCCCACACTGCTGTGTGGCGATAGAGTGGCATCTGATTCAGAAAGAAAAATTTTGTTTTTCAGTATTTTTTTATTTTTTTGGAACAGGAATATTAGGATTTAGCTCAAACTAGAGCTTGGCAAAAATGTCATGATAAATGTGCAGCGTTGTGGGAACACCTAACTAGACTACACAAGACATAACTTGACTAGATAAGAAAATGTTCCTGGGCAAGAGAGAAGCAAAGGTTGTGTATTTACGTGTGTTTACAAGTGACTGTATAACATCTTCCTAAAGAAAGAATAATTAAAACAGAAGTATTTTACCTTTTTATTGAACACTTTTAGTTCTCCATAACAAAGTCCTTAGTGTAATCCTAAACATCTGTGCTGCAATGTTACTGCTGCTTCATTAAAACATAAAGGAAGTTCTCCAAGAAACTTATTGAAAACTTATAAAATGCCCTGTGGGGTTTACAGATTAGGTGAGAGACACAATTCCAAAATGGGCTGAAATAATGAGACAGGTCTAATTGATAAAATTGCATTTAAAGTTTTGCAGGCAACAAAAAATATTGTTTCCAAAAAACTGGTAGTGTTCTTAAAAAAGTATACATATACTGTGTATTTTCTAGTTAGAAGCCCAGCTAAGGTAGACATCCATTTAAATTGTGCCAGTCACTGCCACATATAAGCCCAGGAGTAAGTATATCTTGTGCACAGTGTCATAATGTGTAGGGCTGTCTGGCACAGTGATCTGTTGTCTAAACATAAATCACAGTGGCAGCAGACAGAGACCATGTTTCCTTGTTACTATAAACCCGTAGAGAGCTGTTCTCCTGAGAAATCAACATGACCTCAAACACAGCACTCCCTAGTGACAGAGCGGGTCATGGCAGAGACTCCTAGACACATATTCCACCTCGCTCTCTTTTTTGCAATCTTCTAGTGCATGCATGGCTGGAAACATATTAAAATCTGGGCAAATATGGAAACAATGGAAAGATTGGCAGACAGACGGACGAGTGGGTAGGGCTTCTACTGCTGGTTGTTGCCGTCAGTTAGGTGTGAGTGGACATAATCCAACCTGGGGCTAGTGAAGTAATCTTATGGTCAGGATATTGGCCAGTCTCTTTTGGAGTGCTCTATTGTTTCCCAAGCTGAAACGCCAGGTCTAGGAATAAAAGATTACCAGAGCAGAGTTCAAGGGTTTGGTTGGAGAAATACTCAAGGGAGGCCGAGCACGCTGTGAGCCCCAAAGATTACATTTCAGTCCCTAGCTCGCAGTCAAAAGCTCGCCAGACGGAACAGGAAATTGTGTCGCTGTCAGAGAAAACGCACAGAGAGAAATGTAAATGGCCCTCTCAGTAACGGACGCCTCATATGCAACCCCGGTTGTGTCCCCTGGGCTCTGCCTGTCCACCACGTCCATCTTGTGTCAAATGGTAGG
Source organism: Neodontobutis hainanensis (assembly GCA_024349245.1). Taxonomy (NCBI): domain Eukaryota; kingdom Metazoa; phylum Chordata; class Actinopteri; order Gobiiformes; family Odontobutidae; genus Neodontobutis; species Neodontobutis hainanensis. The sequence continues at coordinate 13,917,490 of JALDNG010000002.1, read as the reverse complement.
TTTTAATACTGGATAGGGATGGCGTTTGTGAAGGAGTGTATTGAAAACTGAAGATATGTAATGGCATCTAGCAAAGATAGCAAACCTAACAAAAAGCGCTTCTTTGTATATTTTCAACATGTAATTGCAGTTTAATTATAATGGCATAACAATCAATAAAGTCAGCCAGTGTAAAGGATATGACAAAATTGTGATTGGAACATGAAAGGGGGAATCGGAGTGCCAATAAACATATCTATTGAGTTAGTGAGCTTGAATTGTCAAACATCAACTTGGGCGTTCGTTAAAATGAAAGCCTTCATGTTCAAAGTCTGTCGTTGTTCTGACAGTTCTATTTCACAGATACTGTCAGAGACTAAACAAACACATCTAAAGGGAACAAATTACAGTCACTGAGAATTCAATGTCAGCCACCAAACTGAAACCCAGAAAAGATATCAGTCATTCTGGAGAGTGAAATGACACAAGCAACAGAGGCATCATGTCTATTCAACTTTTGGACAAATTTACTTTGAGTAGTATTCAGGCAAAGTGTATATAAACATTTTTAACTATATACTTTCTCTTTAGAAGATATAAGAAAATTAAGAAAGTTTTTGTTTTCCATTTTGTATCAGTATGCAACAGATGTCTCCATTTGCTTTCGTTGTTGTGTGGGTTAACAACAAAATTTGTAATTTTAGAAACAAAAGAAAAATATAATAATAATGGCTACATATCATAAAATGTAAAAAAAAAAAATTTCTAACACAAAATCTGCTGTTAGAAAGGTGTGTGTGTGTGTGTGTGTGTGTGTGTGTGTGCATGCGTGCGCATGTGCGTGTGCATGCATGCGTTTTTTGTTTTTTCCTTCCAAGGTTATTGTCCGATAGTTTGATTTGATTTTTTTTTTTTTTGAAAGTTTATTTTTTCAAATTGCAGGGATTTCTGCATAGCCACTTTTCAAAGCTATATCCATGGAGTTAGTGAGATTTTCTTTTGTTGTAACAGAAAATAATTGCAATGATCAGTGTTCACTTTATTTCAAAGCAAAGAAAAATAAAATAAAGAACACACATTGTGGGGTGATAGAGTAATCATGTTTGTCTAGAGGACATTGCAATGCCACACATGACTCACTCTGAAAAGGGCACTTCATCTGAGTCCATAACATTCAATAAATATAATATAAACCACTGTCATTGACCACAGCAGGTAATCAGTATGTATTCACAGCTTCTAATGTAAGCAGCCTGTATGTGTGTGAGTTTGTGTTAGAGGAATACTCCAATGGTGTGGCTTCCAAAAGGGACATTGTAGGTCATGGAGCAAATAACACCTCCATGCTTTATTGAGAATCAGGTGTTACTACCAACACTCTATCCAAAACAGAGAGAGCAGAGAAGAAGGCGAAGGAAAAGGGGAACGATTTATCAATGCAAAGTTAATAACATCCATTTGAATCTAACTAAAAATCAATATTTCATTACCAAATTGTTAGTGGGAATGAAGAAGGATTGGGGAAGTTGGCTTGGAGCTGGTGGGAAGGAGGCGTCCGGGAGTTCGATGGAGAAGACGGGATGATTCATGGGGCCATCAGGCCACAGAGAGGGTGTTACGGAGGGAGGATGGAAGAAGGACAAAAGAAGAGGGCGACAGAAAAACTTAGTGAGGGGTCTGTTTACTGGTGACCTTGACAACAAAGGGTGAAACAAAGAAAAAATTAGCACCTCTGTCAAGTGCCCACCAGTCACAATTAGCTTACCAAAAGTGTATAAAAGCACCTACTCTATTCAATAAAAGCTGTAGATAACCATCAATTAAATGGCTGTATCTCAGGATGGTATGAGGTTCTGACAGTATGATAACCTTGCAGAAAAAAAAAAAAAAAGATCACAGTGACTTCGGCAGGTATGCTTCCATTAGTTGGTACTGCCCTATTCATTTGGCCATGTCGATTGGAGAGAAAAAATGAACAAGACCTTTCAAATCCACAGTACAGCAGGTGCTCCCTGTTCCTTTATTTTTAACATACAATCTCTCTTTGAACAGTCCCACTCTCTCTTCTCCCAATCTTAACACAAAGTCCACACCTTCATAGGGGGGAATGTCTTCAGAGTTGGCTTGTTTGGTTTCATTTTGCTCTGCAATTAATAATCGACACAGATCATGTGATCACTGAAGATTAATACTAATACGATTGATTAAAGTGTTTTGCAAAGATTGAGGAGACTTAAAAGGAGGTATCTCATTTATCCTAATTCCATGCATTTAATACAGTTTGTATGTTTATATAGATAAAAAGAGATGGATATGAATCAGCCATATTTGGGCCCCCTTTTGCTTGGGGGTCCTAGGCAATTGACTGGTTTGCCTTTGCAATACGTTCACTGTTACATTTACATTTATTCATTTAGCTGACGCTTTTATCCAAAGCGACGTAGATTGTTTACAGTAATTACCAGTGTTACAGCCACTGGAGGCAAGGTGGGTTAAATGTCTTACCCAAGGACACAACGACAGTATAAACTGTGGTGAGATTAATAATCTTCAATTCTTCATAATGTTCAGAAACCACAATATACCTTTAAAACAGCATTTGTTTCATGTCTAATTTTAATTAAGGCAAAGGTCCTACATGCATTACAACAACATTTGATCTTGTTTTGTAGAATACAGTTGTCAGTCTGACAAACTGATAGCCTTAGTTTACGGTAAAATTACATTATAAGTTAAATATTTTCTTGTTTCAGTGAGAACTTTTCATTAAAATAAATTATAAAATTATCCAGGCCTTGGATGGAAATTTTCTTTTTTACAGCCAACAATTGTCAATTTCAAATAAAGTTTTACAAAACATAAATTGAAATGTGTTTATATTGACAAGACAAGATATGTAAATCTGCAACATATATTTTTTAGACTTTCTATGAACACAATAGATTGCCAGCTAAACAGCTACAGTTTAGCATTGCTTTTATGATGGAACCAAAATCAAATCTTCACTCCTTTCATTTAAACATGCAGTGACTTTGGAGATGTAACTTCCATCCTTGTTATTTTTTTTATTATGCAAGATTAGATGCATCTAGAGCGACACAGGCCATATGGATGTTTATATGATCATTTGTATCATAATGACTGTATTGAGCTAGGTGTAATTACCTCTACAGAAAGCATCAGAGTTGACGGATATCATATTGCTGTAAGTGAATGTGAAGAGGAGAACAACAGCCACAGAATGATTAGAACTGACAGCTATTTCAGCTCTGAACTAATTGACAATTTCCTTATGACAGTGTTTATTGGCAAAAAACATCAGTACTGTAGTCATCTCAGTTAAAAACCCTTAATTGGACATAGCATTAAGAATCGACTGAAGATGCAGGTATTTTTGTTCAAGGGCTAGGGGAAAAGACATTTTTATGTTGCGTAGCAGTTATAATGTTGGAGTGTTGACCTGTACAAAACAGATCAAATATGATGCCATGATATGAATCTAACTTTTTGTGCCACATGTGCATATGTGTTGAGGTTTGCTGAACAAGCTTTTAATTCTGCATTGTTTGGCCTGATCACATTGACAAATCATATATCAGAATATCAAATATGATGTACTTTTTACATTATTATTAGATAAAAGAAATGACAAAAAAATAGTGAATGAAAGTAGACAATGAAGTCTGGTCATTCAAGTTTCTCTATGGCCTTCTTTTTAGGGTAGCATGGCCTCCTTCAGATATGGAGTTAAAATTCAGACAGAGCCACTTTTAGCCACTAAATGTGCAGATCCCAAAACCAGCAGGTTTAGAAAAAAAAACATGTCTTCTGAAATGGTAGGGTGATTTTTGTGTTAGGGTCCAGTTTATCGGTCTATTTCTGCTCCTTCTGTTTGCTTGCTGCTTAGCTTGTCACTCAGGAGAGGTCTGCTCGTCCCTGTGGCATTGAATTATACTAAACATATTTTAACACCTCCATTTTTCACAATCTAAACTCAAAGATCTAAGACTTTTTCTACGTACACATGGCCTATTTCTATCAAATATTGTTCACAAATCTGTGTATATCTGTTAGCGAGCACCTCTCCTTTGCCGAGATGACCCATCCACCTCACAGGTGTGGCATATAAAGATGCTGATTAGAGAGCATGATTATTGCACAGGTGTTCCTTAGGCTGGCCACAGTAAAAGGCCACTCTAAAATATGCAGTTTTATCACACAGCACAATGCCACAGATGTTTTGAGGGAGCGTGCAAATGGCATTCTGACTACAGGAATCTCCACCAGAGCTGTTTCCTAAGAATGCTCTACCATAATTCAGAGAATTTGGTAGTACATCCAACTGGCCTCACAACTGCAGACCAAGTGCAACCACACCAGCCGGGCAAAAATCTACTGCCATACTGCAGAGCAGTTGTAAATGATTTTTTTCATTTATGCTGTAAAAACCTGATGATTGTTCAAAACTAAAGAGCAGAGGCGATCAAACTCTCGACAGTCCCACGCGCCATCTTGACTGAACAAGGGACAACACTTGAGCGACATTCAAATGTGACTGGTCGGTACGGAACATATCTGAGGAACTGACAGGCTTACAGAGCTTTGCCAAACTGTTCCTGTTTATAGAATATACATAGCGCTCACGTCAGGCTGTGCCAGGCTATAAAAGTTGACTGACTGCTATTAAATCCAAAGACCAAATGAATGCTGCATTAAACTAAGAGTTTAGCTAATCAGTAATGCAGTACTATTGCGCACCTGTAACCTTGGACAAAGATCATAGTCCAATTAAACTTAATCAAGCATCTCTGTTCAGGCTTAATGTACATTGTATGCTGTCCTAAAAAAAAACAAAAACTGAGGTATCAGTGTCAGTAAACACTGAACGAGCCACTGTAATGAGGCCTTTAAAGCTGTCAGATCTACCTCACTCAAATTTGATCAGATCAAACCTGTTTGTCTCCACTCTTCATCCCACAGAGAAGAGATGTCCTTTTTTGACAGCATTTCAGATTGCATGCACATCAGGTGACAATTAAGACATAACAACATAAATTGTCCACCGTCACATCTAGTTATCTTCATTCTCTGATGCCTTCCCTCCAACACAAAAAAAAAAGCGCTGGAACAAAAAAACACATAAAAAGCCTCTACCTTGACCAAAAGCTGACAGTTTGCCATGCATTAAATTAACAGTGTCTGTCCCCAGCCCCTCCTTGTCTCATTCACACTCACCTGTAATGAGCAATTAAAGTTAAAGGGCCCCATCTGTACAAGTTTTTGTCTTTTTCCCTTGGTGTCCCTGGAATCCGGCCGCAATTTCCCTCACCACATATATCAGGGAAAATTTAAAACAATTCAAATATGGCACTGGTTGCTCTAAATAATTCAGCTCCTAACATTAAACAACTGTTAAAACACCAGAATAATTAGTTATGCTTGCTTGACATGTTTGCATCTTGAATAATTAATGCATTTGTCTTAATTAACAACAACAGTGTTTTAGCCTGGTTGCTTCTTCCTCCAGAAAATAAGGAAGGCAATTGCAGTATAAATATTAATCAGATGGCCTTATTAAAATCCCAGATAATGGGCCATGAGGGGATCAGATCCTCTGTAAGGGAAGATGACAAGACAGACTTGCCATTCCTGTGTGCAGGTAGGGCAAATAGCAAAACGTCATTATTATTTTCTATAGTAAAATAGTGATTTATGCTTTTTGTCATCAACATAGCTGGGTTCTTAGTAGAAATCGGACCACATTGACAATTGAAAATCAAATTGAATTTTACTTTCTGCCATCTGCAATGAATCAAATGTGTTCTTAATAAACCAATTTGACTGGAGTACATTGGGAAGAGTAACATCTTGATTCATGCTTTTGAGAAAAGAAGGCCTAAATTTGCTTGTATTTAAATTTTTATGAGTGGCATTCTTGTTTTTAGGCTGAAAGAGATGCTAGACGTGAAAGCGCTCAGCCACTCGGAGATGAGCCAAAAATGCAGCTGTCAATGAGAGGAGAGACAGGCGACAGCCATGACGCCCTACGTGCCGGATGACTTTGGGAAGACTTTGACAGCCACCCAGGAAGGGAAGTTATTTTCCTTCCTTTTTTCACAAGCTGCCGCATGATTAAAAGCCAAATGAGTGACACTGCTCGACACCCCAAATCAGCCCACTGCATTAATATTTCACACAGATGGCAGCTGTGTATCAAAACAACATGCAGCTAAGGACAAGAGGAGGAGAGAGGAGTTGGAGAAGAGCAAGATCCTTTAGCGATGTGGCTACACTTCTTGATTGAACACAATTTTACACATAAAACTATGAGTGAATGGAAAAACTGACATATAGCAAATGTGTGTGCAGACTTACCCTATATATAGTAAGTTAATTTCCTGCCAATAGAGGTCTTCAGTATAAACCAACGGCAAGAAGTAGCCTGATATGAAGCAATAGGACCATGCCTTTGAGGTAAGGGAACTTATTTTTTATTTTATTTATTTTTTTGCCTGCATATTTGCATCTTGATTAAAAAAATAATTTAATGACCAAATGTGTCAAAATGATAGCATTAAGTGATAAAGTGAGATTACTGCAAATGTAAAAAATATTGCATAGGGTGCTAAAAGTTAAAAATGTTATTCTCTGCAACAATAAGAGAAGACAATTACATTTTATTTGCTTATAATGACACACAAACAATGTACTAACCATAGAAACCTGTATGTTAAAGATGTGATAGACATTTTTATTTTTTATTTTATTTTCTGATACAGTGTTGAAGGAGTAGAACCTTTTTACTACAGCTACACCTGATACAAAGCCAATGACAGCAGGTTGGAACAAGTCAATGGGGAGGTCAGAAATTAACTTCATCGCTCTTATCTGGACATTGTTGCGGTGATGAAGGTAGCAGCGGTGGCGGGGATATAACAGCCATGAAACACAACACAAGCCATCAGCAGTTGAGAGACAGCCTCAATTGGAAATGTCCATATTAGGCAATATGCAAATGCTGTTGATGGTGTTGTAAATTTGGCCGAGGTGACAGCAAACAACATTTCAGCGGCAATGATTAAAGTGTGAATGTTAAAAAAGGAAGGGAGGAGGAGAAGGCGGGTGGTGGGGATAATAATGAGGGGAGCAGAGGAGGGAGATAACCATCGACTGAACCGGCCTTGCCCTAGTCGCTATCCTTGCACTGTAACGGAGCATGCTGCGGCTTACTCCTTTAACTCTATGTGAATAGCTGTCAGTCCTAAACTGAGTCCCTTAAGCTCAGAATGGTTCTGTTATGTATGCCATGTTTTAATTTGCATTTCTATTGTCGAAAACATTGGAAAAGGTACAAAAATGTGTGTGTTGTAAGACTCTATTCTTGGCGCCCTTTCATTTAGGTACTATCACAGAAGAACTTCTACAAAAACTGGAACTTAGTGGGATTCCTGCTTCACAGAAAGGAGGACCAAAGTTTGATCCCCTTCCTGTTTAGAGTTGATTTCCTCCGCGTGCTAAGTACCACAAAGAAATGTGGGAATAAGATTCACAATCTCCCCTTTTCCTTGTTAAATGAATATGAAAAGTATCAGTAAAACAAAGCGGTAGATCTAAGCTAGTAAAAATGCACCAAGATTTAAAGAAAAGAGGATATCAAATATTGCTTTCAGAAAAAGAATTCCAACATAGCAAATGCATATACATAGCATATACATCAACTACTATTTTCACTTTCATTGACCTACAGGGAGCAGTCACACTTGTCAAACATGCTTCGGGAGAGAAACGTACTTGGTCACAGTACAGATAACTACAAAAACTTCATATGCGCATCACAGAAACACAGCAATAAAGCAACAGTAGTATACAGGGTGTCACCTATGTCAACTCTTCCCTAAGGCCACACCTTTGGGGGTTGTATACTGTGTGTGCAAGCTAGTTTAGTAGTTCTCGTTCTTAACTGTGCACTACCAATTGTAACGTCATTGTATCCCTAGATGGAAATGAGGCAACATACCAAAATCAACAACCATCAGCCACTGACCTTCCCACCAAAAATGTCCTACCATCATGCCTCTGCACTTACCACTAGATATCATTATCAGGACCTCAAAACACAAGCGGATATTGCACAGAAAAGGTTACAGCCATTCAGCAGCTGAGGAAGGAAGGTCTGAAATAAATAAATATACGTTATATTAATAATGAATGAATGGCATTTAGGGCAAGAAGCGATAGGTGTGTGTTGGTGTGCGTGTGATTGCATGGGTGGTTTCAACTATAAAAATCAGCTTTCTTCACATACTGGCGTTTTTTGAAAATGTCACAAAACCTGATTTATAGTCTGTCTCCCCAGTACATTATTTGAGCTTGACAATCTTAATCACTCACACTTCCCGCGTAGCCTCAGTCTCACTCTCTGTTTTTTTTCTCCCCTTTTTCTTTGGCCGTCATGGATTATTGAAATATAAAAATAAGTGGTAGAATGTGCCCCTGGAGCGGTATCAAAATGTCAGGTTTGTACTTACAGGCAGGTGTTGCTAGACAGGGTCAAGGGCTTCAATTATTTGTGTACGTAGAGTCGGGCACTACATGAAAGGTTATGTCACCCCCTGGTTGTTTATTCCTGATCTCTGGAAGGTAACCAATGCAGGGCTCTTCTATAAACTGCACTGATATGAAACTGAGGCAAGTGAATAAGAAAAAAAAGTGTGAAAATACAATGGATTGAACTATTGAACTACAACTTTTGTAAACAATACTGTCTGCACTCATATTCTTTCAGAACACACACAAAAAAAAACATTAGAGCTACAAATTAGTAGCTTTTAGTTTTACATTTGAAGCTCTTCCATGTCTTTAGGGGTCAGCTCATTGACCATGTCGCTTTTTGTGTATTTCTCTGATAACATTTTGTATGTTGAGATGGACTATTTGGGTTAAAGATCAAGTAAAGTGTGAGTTCAGCCTTGTGATTTGACCCTAAAACTCACAAGTCAGTACCGTGTAGTGTGAATTATAAAGTGGTCTGATAACTATATAATTTGAGTCTGAAACACTGTAAGCAAGTTGGGATTTATTGTCTTGCCCAAGGACAATCATTGTATTTGATGCATGCTCATTAAGGTTTTTATGGCAAATACTGTATTTACATACACAAGAATATTACAACCAAACAGAAGTACAACTGAAGTAAACACAAAGTACACTTTACTGTACCTCCAGCCCTGTACCTCCAGAACTGGTGAACTTGGACTAAAACCATGGATATACATGTTATAGAATTGGATTTGCTAATTGATAAATTAATAGTAACTCTAGTAATAATTGTTATGTTAAATAAAAAGAAGCTTGAAATGCGTCTTTGAAGTTAGTGACAGGTATTACAATGGTCAACATTATTGTCAATCATTTCCCAATTGGAATGATGTAGCATTGTTTGTAATGTCAATTATTTCAAGTCTTTCATCAAAAGATGCATGTTCAAAAAAGTCAATGAATGATCCAACAGAATGACAGGAGAATGTTACTAGAATTGACAATGACAACAAAATTGTAATAGGCTAATTTGTGTCATTTGAAGCTGTCATTTCAGTCAATAGGAACCAGTGTTTTTGGAGAGTGCACTTGCATAAGATTCAGACAGACGTCCTTGGTCCCTCAGTCCAAAACGTCATTATTAATTTACTTTAAAATTCTACTTTGTGGCAAAAAAAAGTCTCAAGAAAGAAATCTGTGATGACTCATTGTTCATTCAGAACACAATCAAAGTGATGCATTGCTGTTTATACCACCCTGAGTTCCGATTGATTGCATGGAAACCTAGTGACATTAATGACAGGTTGGAGTGCAGTTTCTCCACGAGTCTCTTCTTCTCTTTTCTCCTCCTTCTCCAACGCCCACACAAGTCCTCAGTGCCAATAGAGGAGTCTGTATAAAAAGCCTCAGAGTTATTGGGAGTGATATGAAATTTTCTAAATGTCATTAATTGACACCTTTTTCTGTAGGAGCTGTCAGTGAGGAGACAGAAAGGTCACAGCTCTGGGGGTGAGATATATATATGAACCTCCCTTCCTGCCAGTCCAGTGAGTTATGGCTGTCGTTAACGCAAGGGAATGGATGGAGGAGCCGCTTCTGAAAGCCTCTATCGATCCTCTTCCTGCTCCAGAGGAATCAAAGGACCTAAATGTGGCACAGGGTTTCCTGGATAGACACAAAAGGGCAGTTGTGCGGGTAACCCTCAACAATCCCATTGTATTGTTAACACTTATTTTGGAAGTCTGAAGTATGGCCAAACTTTAGTATCTTATGCTTCTTGTGCTGTATGTTTTTATTCAATCCATATTATTTGTCTTTTTTGTATTAACGCCTTTTGGTTAATGTCTGTAATTGCTGGAGCTTATACTATTGTATTGAATTAAATTATGTTCGGTGTTAGTGGGTAGGAAGATGTTGCATAGGGATGATATTGCTCTGATCTTGTGTTTATGAGCACCAGGTAAAAGTTTTTGCCTTTACCCATGCATTCAATAAAAATATTTTTATCAATGATCTATAGGTGCATTTGTGTAAAATTTTTAAAGTATTGCCATTTTTGTCAATAGCATATACTCATCCAAAAACTTGAATATGAGCTGCTGCTATTCATTTTCAATTGTGATTCTCAAACCCACCACCAAGTATAACCTTAGAAAATATTTAGCTGTATATTGTTTTTATGGCAGTAAAATACAAAAGTGTTGGTCTGTTTACCTACACTACCTACGCTGTCATTTTATTTCTAATATGAATGTGAGTTGAATGTTACTTTGACTTTTACCTATTTTGCCATCAAGTGACCTGATCCAATATGTGCCTTTTGAAGTCACATTTAAAGTCACATTTTTGTCAAATGTGTTTTATCTGCTGACCACCACAACATTAAAGATAAGGATCTGTACAGAAAGGCTAAATAAAAAAATATATATATACTCAAATTATATATTTTCATCTTCAAAAAAATCTCCCAAGCCGCACAAAAGACAACCAGTGTACCAGTACTGTTCTAGAGTAAAAGTTGCCAAAACTGTCTAGGTATGAATCATTGTCAAAAGTATGACCCAGTGTAGCCCATGGGTCTATGTTGTTCTGACAAGGAGAGAACATGACGAGTTTCACAAAGTCAAAACTGCTGAGCTGTTTTATAGCACCGACCCACCGCTGTCATAATCAATCTCAGCTTGACTTCCCACAATGTCCTTGTATTCCTATATTGTAATATTTAATTAATTTAACATTTGTTGTAGGTGATTTAGATCAGCTGCCCTGGGAAATAGTTACACATAGTAACTTATCAAAGAAGTAAATGATTTATTGTATAAAACTTTTGGAAATTTTCAATCAAAATACAGTTCCTTTTTACCTTTAGAGCTAGCAATCAGTCAATTTAATCAAGTATATGAAATGTACTGTGCACTTTCATGATATTGATGGTCACCCAGTTGCCCCACTAATACTTTCAGTGACTTGACAACAAGAATGCGCCCCATGTCCCCTTTTCGGCTGCACTGAGGCAGTCTCTCACCTCTGTGACTCCTCTGTTACTACCTCCAATGGTGGGATTCAGGTGGGACCACACCCGCGTTAGAAAGAAGAGGCTTGTTTCACACTAGTTAAAACCATTATCTTTATAGTCATATCATTATTAATAACATTTGCACATAGCTTGGACTGCGGAGCTCATGAGACAACATGTGGATTAGTACTCAAGGCAAAGTGTTAATGCTCTAAACATGTGCCAGCTGTTGTGTGTGTATAATGTGAAGAAGTAATCTTTTTAGTGGTGCTGAAGAAGGCCATGGCTGATAATTCAAACTAGATACTGAGGGAATGTACACCTCTTACAGCTTCAAGCCCCACTCTCAGTCTCCACTTCTTGACAGGCTGCAAGGGAAAGATGGTTAATTTCTGACTGAATATTATGCTACATAACCACTTGGCATTTAAACTGAAAAATGGCTTTCTGCTTCGCCTGTCGCCACTGCTGTTTCCCCTCCAGAATGAGAGAGGTGGATGGGGGTGTGAGAGGAGAATGATGGAGGAAAAAAGGGGAGAGTGGAGGGAAGGTAAGGAGAAGGAGGGCACCAAATAGAGGAGAAAATCCACATTTCTATTGTATTCATTTCAGCACTGTTATATTTTGTTCTGACAACCTAACATTACCGAACCTAATCAATTTGTAATGTGGGGGTCATGAATAATTACACAGTAAAGCAGGCACCCACAGTTTGCCAAATGGATGGCACCCAACCTAAACAGGAGTGTTCTTCTAAACCCTAAATCTCATTACAGTGTGGGACTGTCTGAAAAGGAAGACAATGTTGAATCACTTCGTGCCATGTTAACATATAGCTTCAGTGGTTCTGTGGCCAAGAGCAAAGTTGAAAGAGTAAGCAGTAGATGGAGTTGAAAGGCCATCATAAACCATACATCATAAATAGACTATATGCAAAAGTAAGTGGTATTTATTCCAATCTGATTGCTCTAAAGTACTGTAGCTGACATGGTGTATTTATTCTTTTCTTCTTCTTTCGTGTGTACTCAGTACTCAGCAAAATGTCTTGATTAACTGTGGCTATAGAGGAGATATACGTGTGTGTTTGCATTGCATTGGACACTGGTAAAAAAGTTAGAACATTTTAAGTGTGTCCTTGTAAATCTTGTAATTAAAGCTCACTTGAATAGTATTTATAACTTGGCATCATGTTGTAGGTTGTAGATGTAAGTTGCTCAAATATTGTGTAATCATATCCTATGTCCATTATGGTATAACTGGCTAACTTTGAAACATATTTTATTGCAGTAATACTTTTGGAATTAACTGGCTATCTTAATGCGAATGCAAACCTGTGTCTTCTGACCAGTACATTTTTGCTGCTGGGTAATTTAGTTCTGGGTTATGATTGAACCAAGCTGAACTATATGGTGGCCACAACGGTGTGGTTACATATGTTAAAGTGTGCACTAATGTGTTTGTGTGTGCTTGTGTGTGAGTTCTTTGGGCGTCCAGGCAGTTACACAGAGGGTAATTCGTCTGATCAGGTTGATTGGTCTCCAGCAAATAAGTCACTACAAGATTAGAGGGGTAATTCCTGGGCCAGAACAGAAGCTGGAAGTGCTAATCAATGGAGCTGCCTCACTGACGAGACGACCTTTTGGCTGCTTGACCACTAATATATGAGTAGTGTAGGACTAGTGAGCACACAGTGGATTGTATTCTTTTACACATTACACATTTTTGTTCATACATGCTAGCACAAATCTGCTTTATGTAGTTCCGATTCTATGTGCGAGTTGGGCACATATGGGTGTTGAGTGCTTGGCACTTGACAGTTTGAACTTCTACCCAGCGTAATGTGTGATTAATGAGGCTGGTTTATTGTAGGTACCAATAGCAAGTGAGTAAAGGGAGGAGAGAGTGAGCTTCAGAGTCACAGGACCGGGACAATATTGACATCTCCATTATTTAGTGAGCGAACGTAGCAGCCAAAGGACTGCTGATTAGAAAACAATAAATGCTGTTATTGGTGATCAGGGCCTCAGCAGGACATTGCAAATGCATGTTCCAGCCTTTCTAATTACTGCAACCACTGAGCACAGGACAGTGATAAACCAAACGCTACATCAGTTGTCCAGATAAAAGAGCTAGCACGATAAACAGTGTATTAAATATGTTTTCAGCACAGCCCTTGTTTATCTGAATATTTTCTTGCATATTGCAAATCCCAAATCATCTTTGGTTTCCAGTAAAGCAGTGTACAACTCCGGGAACATTTGGAATGTAACTTACAGCAGTGTCAGACATTTTTTCTTTGAGACCAGTTCCTGTGCAGTATGTACATATAGTCGAAGGTGTCTATAATAACATGTAGCATTAGACAAGCTCAGAGTGGAGTCAAATTGAAAAGAAGACAGAAAGTAGTCATCTTGTTGGAATTATGTCGGCCTGGATAGAGAATCAGAAATATCAGCACCCAACTTTAGCTGCTCCCCTCACTCGCTGTCAGAATTTATGTGTCTGTTAATATGAAGTGACAGCGCTGTCCTTGACTCTAACACCTGTCAGTGGCTTGTGAGCAGCGGGGCACCTCACATGCACCAAACTGGGATATAAAAATACACCGTCTTGACACCGCAATAAGCCACTAATCAGTTGGCATGTGTCACCGTTGCAAGGGTAGATGGGACCAAGTGGACCGATGCATGCTGAGTCGACAGTTACATGTCACAGAAATATATTTTTACACTCTTTATAGCAATCATTGTCACCTTTGTTTTACCCGACCCTTCTCCTCTAGGATTTTTTATGTTGTTCTATTATTGCTGTTTATTGCAATCAATAATATGACCTTGCCTCACTTTAGCACCAAACCACATAAACTTGCAATAATCATATTTTACCTTGTGTAAAGATTAGGGCATTCATGGTTACATGCGTGTTAAAAATTCTTCAGGTTTAAATCAAAGCATAGCTCTTCGTTTTTTGTTGTTTTTTTTTACACCGGCCTTCGTTCTATAGTCTTCAGTTCTTCCAGAAATATGGTAAATTTATAACTGAACACAGAAGAAGATTTTTATGTAAATCTTTCATATTGTTTACTATTCATGCATTAGAACGAGTGGTGAGTGCAGAATCAAGCTAATGTTCATAAAAGTATCGGTCAAATCTGGACTCCACCAGATCAGTCAGATTATATTAGGGTATTAGGGTATTTCATAATCAATACAATTATGAAATTAACACAAGTGGAGATTTCTGTAGTAAAGTGGAGTAATTCTAATGATTTTTAATTTCCATTGTGGTAATTGTCATTAGAGCTTATATTATTATTTTTTTTATATACATTATTTATAAAAACTGGTAGGTTTCTAACTACAATGAGGCTAAGTAGTGTCCAGTAGTTTTGGGTTCTAAGAAGATTAAACTCTGAAGGTCTTTGTACTGATATTATATATTAAAACTATTTTCATTTAATAATCAAATGTTATACCGCTTTTTGAAGAATCATCGACACATATGGGTGAGAGGGTATTATTAATTGTATGACAAAATAGAAAGGCTGGGAACCACTGCACTAGATTACTGTAGGTGCGCAGTGAGATCATAAGAATTTGCAAAGGTGGACCCAATGGAGCACATTTGTAAGTATTACACAGCTACAGCTTTACGGATTCTCTGGAAATGCATCAGAGCCCTAAGTCGTATCACAAAGTGGCTCAAAGTAGTTCATGTTATTACTGCATCCACTATTGGATTTAGATCATATCCTACAGTTCAGGTGAGGTTATCTTTATTTATTTGCAGTTGCATGTTACTATTCTAGGTTCTGCTACTGAAAATGTCAATTTTGTCTAGAGCAAAATGTCAAAGTCAAACCATTAGTCCACAGCTCTGTAAATTATCTCTTTCTTCTTTAAAGTTTTCGACCAAAGTGTTACCCTTCTCATCTGTCAGTGACAGCCACAGCCAGCTGCATCGCTCTCCCTGTTTCTCTTAAACCAAAAGCATTGCCTCGCGATGAAACTTGATGACACCTCAGAGCTGTGAATTTACTTTATTTTAAATATGTTCAAAGAAAGGCATCATCAGAGTGACAGGAAGAGAGTGGGTGAAGAGATTTGAGGCTGGCAGAGGTTTATTTTTGCTGGCTGAGAGCAAAATCAGATGAAGGCTGGCACTTAAGAGAGCTTTAGAGGTGACTGGAGAGGTGAAGTATAGATGACAAATATATATAGCTAACGAACTGACCTGTGACACAATACACTTACAGCATCTTCAGCTCAATCATTTTAATGTTTACTCTCAACAGATTTGTCAACTAGGTTTGTTGATGGTGTTACTGTTTAAATAATTTTTTTATGAAGAATAAATAATCATCATACAGATGTGAGTGACTGCAAAATATTTTTTAAGCTAAACCTAAGTTAAACCTGTCAAACTAGTCTACCATGAGCTCACCTGTTTACTCACCTGCTTAGATAATAAAAACTGATTATAGTAGTTGTTTTAGGCTGAAAAAAGAAAAAGAAATTTTTTTTTATAGTGACCTCTCCAATCCTGTAACCATTACTAAAGGTTTTGTAGTGGGCCTGTGTACATTGAAACATTAGGAGAGTACAGTACAGTATAGAGTAGTACTTCACAGACATAACACAATGTGTTCATAGTAATGTAAGCAGTGCTCTTGTGTAAGTCAGCGACAGTGTGAGGATGACTGACAGTATCCCCACCACCCAGTTGTCCATATGGGTGGGCGGCCTCTCACAACTGACGAAGCATCCGCCTGAAATCGCCCATCTGCAACTTTGCAGGTGTTCCCAATGATTATATTATTAGCTCTAGCTGCTGATTTCTGATTTTTTTTTTACGAGCTTTTAGCATCCAAAGCCTTTGAGTCTGGGTGGAGTAGGGACATAAAATATATACAGGCCTGGCAACGCCATCTGCCTCAAAGATCTGCCACAAAAATTGTGTAGAACAGGTCAGAATGAATTCACTTCAGGGAATGTTTGTGCGCACCAGGATTTTAGGATTTTGCCTAAGTGTTTAAATTTGATTTGTGTATATGTTTATGTGTATGAATTCAGACTGCAGAATTAATATGTATTACAGCTTATACAATCTGTACTTGAAATGATTCTCTTTTACTTTTTATGTAGTCAGCGTCTTCTGTCTTTATGCATCAAACACAGGTTTAATGCATGTCCAATGTGTGCTTTTTATGTAGTGTTCATGGCTGACAATAATGACACCAGTTATTTGTAACAACAACAAATAAATTTGCCAGAATGCTGCACTTAAGTATTGACAAATACACACTCATATTTATGTACATATCACCACTGCTACTGTTTCATGTAGTTACTCAAAACATTGAATCATAGAAAAAGACAAAACTAAACAAACAACCATTTACAAAATTAAAGTAAATAAAACTGGATAGAAAGTAGTCTTTATTATATTTTAAACATGTTCATTCATTCATTCATTCATTTTCTACCGCTTTGTCCCGTTAGGGGTCACGGATGACTGGAGCCTATCCCAGCAGCTTTGGGCCTGAGGCAGGGTACACCCTGGACAGTGGCCAGTTAGTCGCAGGGCTAACATATAGAGACAAACAGTGACAGACAACCATTCACTCTCACATTCATTCACTAGGGACACTTTAGAGTTGCCAATTAACCTGTACATACATGTCTTTGGACGGTGGGAGGAAGCCGGAGAGAACCCATGGTAACACGTGGAGGACATGCAGACTCCTCGCAGAAAGACCGGAGTCAGCCGAGAATTTTTGAGTCGGCCGGGTTTTGAACTCATGACCTTCTTGCTGTAAGGCAGGAGTGCTAACCACTCTGCCACATGCACCTCAAATCTGTGTTTCTGCTTTGTGTACATACAGTCGTAGCAGTTCTACAACCACAGAGTGCACAGAGTGTGTGAGACTTACTTTTTGGGATCTCTGAATGCAGCTTCTCTCCAAATCTGTCTGTGTCTGTCTGAATCTCTTTCTCTCCATGTCTCTCCGTCTCTCACATCCAGACGCCGTGGAAGTGTGCCGGCAGACAGCAGCTCGGCTCTGTTCCGTTGTCATGTGCTATCACGGGGGGGAATCTCTGGGGATCCCGTGTTCACATCACAACCCTACCACACATTCGACAAGCGCGCCTTGTTTGTACACACAAAAGTGCTTGTCATTTTTATTGTTTGCTGTTGTTTCTTCACAAGTGATGTTCAGTGCCTTCCCCATTTGATTCCTTTTCATTCTGTCTGGTTGTGCTATCTCTCTGTGCTTTGCCGTCCTTCCCATCTGCTTCAAATTCAACCTCATGATGATTTCTCCTTCCTTTTTGTCAGTGCTTGGCTTTGACTGAGGTGGCAGGCTCGGATGTTTGGTAATGGCCACTTAGAGTAATCAATGGGCCTCTTTGAAGTTGTGAGATGAAAGAGGAGTTTGACAGCTAATGTGTGCCTGTCCCGTGACATGAACAGCATGGCAATGCCCGTATGCTTTGAACACACAAGGATGGGATGCATCAGGTTGGATTTATCCCACACTGAAGACTCACCTCTGCTGCAGAGCTAGCACAATGGCAAGTGGCAGTTGCTCTTTCACTGTCCTCCTCACAGCCGCACACATCAACACTGACTTTTCGGTCTCCTCCTCTCTCATCTTCCTCCTTTTTCTCTTTCACCCAAGCTGTTTTATATATCTGTCACATCGGCATACCTCCGATGAAGCCCGTGCCAGCTCCCATTCCACGCTCTCCCTCAGAAATGTGTTCAAGTAAACATTTCACGCTTGCTTATGCTAAAGGGAAGTGGCAGCGGCAGGTATGTGACAGGCACAGGACTGTCTCTGCCCAGGGCTGCTATTGACAAAGCAAGCCTCCTCTTTCTATGCTCTTCCTTTATCTTCTGAATTATGGATATGTGTGATTTGATGACAACATTTGATGATGAATCGCTTCTATTTATCAAATGGCTCAAAGAGGACAGCCTCAGTGAAGGAAAAACAAAGCAACTATGCTCCTAATTGTAATGTAAATGATTTGTGCTAAAATGAAAATGAGCGTAGCGGGAGGGGTGTGCTATATGCAGCTGTTGCATTTGACTCACTGTTCTATCAGTGCTCAGTGTCCCGATTTGCTCAGCGAAGACAACTGAAGCATGTCCTTTGAAGCAAAAAGAGCAAAAAAGGGGGAAAAGGAAAACATTTACAGAAGGGTATAATTTCCCATGACCACCAGTGCCCGTTTAACATGCTCCATGGTGGTCCCAGCTCATGCTAAGAAGGAGAAAGGGGATAGTAGGCCCTTTACACAGACACAGAAGCACACACATATTAATTGGCTGGTGGGCTACATACAGGAAGTGATTGCTGTTAACGCACCACAAAGCTGTTTGGTGTGGTGCTGGTCATATTTCCGGGACTCTTAGTCTGGAGTTAGTGCAGTTTTTTTTTATGTTTTGCTCTTCAAGATTTGCAAAAAGTAAACCTAGATTATGTCGAAATATGGAATGATGCAGTTTGTTGTAGTAAAATGTTTATGAAATGAGTTCAAGCACTTTTTGAAGAGAAAGTGTAAACACAGGGTTGTGCAAAATGGGAAATATAGTTTTGGGGTAATTTGGTGGAAAGAAAACAGGATTCTACCTTCTGGTAATTGAAATAGAGAATAAAAAGCATTCTCATCCTTGAAACCCCACTTTTCTTTACTTTGACTGCCATTCATTTTTCTTTTATACTATATATTTCACAAAACATCTTCTCTTATTTCTCTCTCTACTGTGTTTTCTCATGCTTTTCTTTCATCATTAAATAATTTCCTTAATCCTTTATCCCTTTATTCTTTCACATAATCCTTTAATGTTTTCTTTCTCCATTCTTATTCCCTTCGTCATTATTTCCCTCTGCTCACACGCTCAGGTTTGTGGTGTCTTGTAGCATTTCCCTACTGCAGTTCATGCTTCTCTAACGTAAAACACATGCGGGGCTTTCACACACACTGTAGTCACCTCTGTTCTTCTCACTGACAGTAGAAGCAAGGAGGAGCCTCTGGTCAGACCTGGCCCAGGGTTACAGTCGTGTGATCTCTGAGTGATATCATCAGCGCCTCTGAACCTCCTGTCTCACTCATTTAGTGTTAATGATGTAATTTCAGTTTAAGATCAAACAAATAAAAGGAACGTAAAGTAAACTCAAGATGTTTATTTTTACAGCCGATGAGAAAATAGTGTTAAATGTTTCCTAAATACTCCGATTGTATAGAACTGCAAAACGTTATGTGGCAGGGGTGAGTTGTCAGGTGACCAATGCCTTAAAGGTCAGAGGTTTACAGGCTTACTTCCTCTTCCTGTGAGCAGGCCTGTGCACATGGCTCTCTCTGATGAGCCAAACATGAGGTTTTTATTAATCGAAGTTGTAAGCTTGTTTAAAAAGTGTTTAAATGAGATTGTATTTTAATGTATTGTATTCAGTTTGAAAGGGTCCTATTAGTCTATTAGTTATGTTATTGTCCATGGTCCAGGTATGAGTGTTTTAAACGTTATTATATTATGTGTGGTGATAAATAATTTATGTATGACTAGGTATTACATGAACAGGTAAATGTTTTATTTTTATTTTTATTTTGATATAACCTTTCCTTTTATACCAGTACCAAGTGGGTACCAGGGTCTGGTAGTGGTATTAAGTACTCAAGTTTTCTATATATTTTGTTACTCTTACTCAAGTACTTACTCATTTGTGTGGGTTTTTTTTTTTTTTTTTGTACTAGTTATATTTTGGAGTTACTGTAATCTTTTGAGGGCAGATTTTTGACTGTGTTGCCAACCCCTAATTTTTTTACATTTAACATCATCTGAAAAACAAAACCACAGCCGGGACCCTGATTATCTTTAGGGTCAATTTGACCCCGTTCAATGTATAGCATCAAATACTTGCATGGCATTTTATTTTGCTTGATGCTTAATGACTATGTAATTTACTAAGGATAACTGGGTAGACATAAAATCATGACTATTTATAGATGTTCCTGTACAAATTTGTGTTCCTACATAATCAGTGCTCCTTGGGGTAATTATGACACCAGACTTTTTTTACCTGTTTAAAACTGTGGGTTGAAGAGGCAAACACAATCCCGACAAGAACTTTTATCAAAAAAAAAAAAAAAAACATTTCAGAGAGATTCAAAGATGCAAAGTGAATCTGCAAATAAAAGGAAAATAAATTAACTAATGCTAAATTGAAAAATGAAAAAAGGACATCGGCCAAAGAAAAGAATGTGTATGTATCTAGGATATGGCAAAGCCAGTAGGAATAGAGCACAAACATTTTCCTTCCAGAAAATCCTTTAGTGCCACATTTTAAGATAATAAGGTGAGCCCATGGTTCGACTCAAGCAGTTGGCCTGGTGCAATACAAGATGGTGAAATGCTACAAATGCAATGAGACTTAACTTGGACTTGGGACCAAAAGACTTGGACTTGACTTAAAGACTTGAGACTTGACTTGGACTTGCTAAAACCAACTTGTGGACATCTCTGTTATAAGAAAGGGATGAGCAGACTGTAAAGGGCATTTAGGTATTTCTGGCAGATGTAGTATTTTTAATGTATCATCCAAACAATAAAAACATATTGGAATCAGAAAAACATGATGTTATTTTTTTGAGAATTGATTTGCCCAGCTGTCGCGGCAGACATTGTATAAGAGTAAAATATTTGCATAAAAGACATATGCTGCACATTGAGCCTGTAATCATGCACAATGAATGAAACATGCAACTATAGTCCTTACAAAAGGAAAGACATCAGAACAGAAATGGGAAAGATCAGTTTTCTTTTCTTTTCTTTTTCTTACTGTCTGAGGCTTAAATTGTTTTGGCAAAAGAAAAATACCAATCTGCTTCTTTGGCCACAGAGTCATATATCTCAACAAGGATACTTTTATTATCAGGACAGACTTGGAGCAGAAAGTTCTTCCATGTAACTCTTGTTCTTAGCTCTGTCTGTTTGTGTTTGACAGGTAGAATCTATTGCCAGGATGCACGCCATTTACTGTTAATCCATAAAAAAAAGTACTAAAGCTCTTATCCCAAACACTGGTATTGTTAAAATAAATAAATAAATAAATAAATAAAAGAGACGCTTGTGCATTTTCTCGCTGAGGTTAAATCCAGAGAAAAGAGCTCAATGGCGTGCTGGAATATCTGTATAAATAAAGCTGGAGAGTTTAGTCAGCGGGCACTTTTTGGGTTTTCTTGGTGTTCTTAATCAGGGGCTCTCTAAGTCGATGGTCTGATCCAGATTCGTTTCCCCCCCCTTCTCGTTGGTAAGCTCCTCTGTGTAAAATATCTCTGCACCACTAACACCACAAAGGCTTACTTATCTGGGCATTACCTATTAAAGGTTTAAACCCCCTCGTCTCTGATAAACACTGCCTATAAGGCCTTTATCTCTCAGCGGCCTTATCACACTCTTGAAGGTCCTTCTCCCCAGGCGCAGTAATTTGTTTAATTAAAGTGTCATTTTGGGAGGAAAAATATAGCCACGAGATGCAAAGAAGTTTACCAGTGCCGCTCTAATGGAAGCTTCCACCACGTGTCTGTCTGCCTTCATTCCTTTGCTTCATCCACTTCTTAAGGTTAGGTTAACTCAATGGTGCTCTTTTAATCAGATATTTTCAGACTGTAGCAACTGGAAAAGAACAAAAAAACAAACTCAAAACTACAGTAAAGCCCCCCTTCCTCCCCCTTCAACCCTGCTATCTAAATGGAGCCCTGAGAGGATTGGCTTTTCCGGCCTCAGAGCTTGTGTTGTCAGCACTTTGGGCGATTTGTGTGTGATTTCATTAGGCACCAAAATAACAGGCAGATGAGGAGGAAAATAGTGTATGCAAAGTGCTGCTGCATATTGCCGGCTACAGTATGTGCTCTTAACAATCACTCTGCCTCTTGGGAGAACATAAACCATTCCATCACTGTGCCCATTGTGCAGACAAACACTCGTTAGGCTTTGGATAAATGCTGAGAGGACGCACAGCAGCGACTAAGGAGAACTGTTTCAAAAGTTCAATGGACGACTTTAAAGATACTCCACCAAAGCTTTTCAAAAGAGTTCTAAAATGACTGATCACTGAGAAACTGCCAACGACACAAGCACATCTGATATATCAACGTACAGTACAATGTTTCTGTGGGGTTGAACTATTCTTTCAAGCGATATCTTTGGAATTTTGTGCACTAGCCCTGCTTTTGCACATTTTTCCTTATTTGTGCATCAGTGCATTCGGTACATGTTGTGTCCGTACGGCACAGTTTGGAAACCCTTGAAAATAATTGAAAGACATGCTTTATTTGAGAAAACAATGCCCTTTTCTTTTCCTACTTTTGATTCTCCTTTTGGCCAAGTAAACACTATCATCAAGTCTGCAGACTGTGGCATTTAGCATTATCTTTTAGTTAACATACCACACAGTTGGAATCAAAAGCTCAAAGGTTACCAAAAAAATATGATTTGTGGTGCTTTTTATCTCTTTGAAAATTAAAACAGACACATACTCACCTGACCATTCCAGTGGAAACAAGCTCTTTTCCAAAGAAGTTTTTAGGAGCCCAATTGAATATGTTTAGCAAAGCTAGAGGGAAACTTAAGCACACCCAGAGAATCTGCCCAGTCTAGGGATCCAATTCAGGACCTCCTGGCACCTAACATGTCTTAACTATTAGTATTTTGGTAACTTTTGAAATATTAAGCCTCAAACTTTCTAATGTCTCAATAGAGATTGTCTTTAGAAACTGACGTGTCTTCAAAACAGACAAAAAATGTTTATTTTCAAGAGAATGTTCCAAAGCAGTATTAGTATTTCCAGCTTTGGAGAGGTTTGTTCAGCTGATCCATGTCTCCGTTCTGCTGAAAAAATACTTTCATGGAACAGCTTCTAGTCCTCTAGACAGCGTTCATGCACGCTCACTCTACTGTAGGTAACAAAATAAAAGCACCACTTACAGCATTCTATCAAAAATAGTGGAATATCTTCATAATATAATATAATAATAATAATATAATAATATTTTCATAAACAGATATTGCTGATCTATAATTCAGTGCAATATATCAATCGGCTGCTTTAATACGAGTTTAAAGAATGTTGGCTAAAAATAACTGCAACATGTCCAGACTGCCTCTTCTGCCTGAGCACACCTGGTATTCTTGCATCACAAACCCGGGTCAGTAATTCTTTTTTTTTTGCCTTTTTGGGGACCATGGCTACCAAATAGTGACAACAAGGTGCTCAGCTGTGTCGACGCATCCTCCTGTGAATCAGCGACAGGGTGAAAGATTTATGAGCTGTTACATACAGACACAGAGGTAAGCTGTTTTCAAAAGGGGGAACGAGAAAGGCAAAAGTGAAAAAAAAAGAAATAAAACAGAGGGGAGATACAAAAAGATCAAATGGCAGCTCGTGATAGCGCATGAAAAATGACTTGACACGCTCGTAAATTAATGGAAGAGAGGAAGGTTGTCATTATCCACACAGGGGCCCCGGGACAGAAAGGTGTGGCATCCAGATGGTAGGGGAGAGATAGCTCTGGCCAACTCTGAGTAATTGATGACTTAATAATAAACCGCTGGTGTTCATCTTGGGAGGGATGGAAGAAAGATTGCCCCTGCAACACAAACATGTAACATCCAGGTCAAGAACGCAGCCACGGCTTCTTTGTAAAAGTTCGAACAACAAAATCTTTGGAGGAAATGGGCCTCAGAGGAGGCTTCAGTAGAGTTCTCTCAAATCAGTCACACACCTTGTACGACACCGTCTGCAAAAGACCCCATAAACACCTGCTTTGGGGAGCATTGGACATAGCAACCATATTTTATTGATTGATTGACCATATGAAAACTGATTCTAAACTTCTAAACTCGCCTCCTGTAATCACATTTTAAACTTTAGGAAGGCCTTATTAAGATTGCATTGTGCTTTGTCAAAATTAACAAGCTGCACTATCCATGTGAATTAAAAGACAGGCAATAATATTTTTGATAAAGGAAACTTGCCACCCACATAGATAGAACAAACAAATTATTGATGCCACATTTTCATTCTACAGTTTATCCCATTGGTTCGAGTCCTTTCCGTGTTAATAATAATACATGCATTTTACATCAAATTTCGGTATGAAGGAAGGAATGAAGGAAGGAATGAAGGAAGGAATGAAGGAAGGAAGGAAGGAAGGAAGGACTAAATTTCTTGTGCCTGTGAGACCTAGCCACAAAAAATATATTGTTAATATATTGTTACACTTCTATTTTCCATCATTCTTTTACAGTATTAAACGAGCCAAAACTCTTTACATTTAAAGCCATAGAAAATTATTTAAACTGTTTTATTAGTTTGTAACTGGATCTCTTGGACTGCCTCACATTATTATAATTTCCACATGCGTCACATTGAGGCCAGAGCCACACGAGAAAGATGACAGGACAGAAAGAGAGCAGGAGACTTCCTCCGTCAGCAGTGGGACAGTTGCATTCCTCTCTGTCTTAACTCTGCTCATCTGGTGCCCCTCTTTCAGCCGGCTGCAGGTGCTGCTGTCTTCGGAGGATTTGTGCTTGCAACCTGCCTGATGATGGAACATGTTTATGTAGTGAGGCACATTGTATCCCCTCGGCATTCTGTTCTTGTCACAGAACAAATGTTTCTGAGACAATATTTAGATCAGTAGACATCAGTATGCTTGTGTTAGATTTTAGATTCTATGAATTGTATTAGGCTTTGAAGAACAGAGCAACTTTTAAACACATAAATTATAAAGTCATGGCACAAGCTTAGTCAGATTTAGTCTCCCACAGTGTGTTTGTTCTTTATAGATTTTCACATATAAATGTTTTTTTTTTTTTTTTCAAATGCCATTTTAAAGTGCCAGTTTTCTTTTGCATGTCCCTGTCAACACACTCTACCCCCAAAAGCAGCCTAGAGACCTCTCCTGTATTTCTTTTATAAAAAAAAGTAGATAAACTGGAACATTACCAAGCTGAAGCTGTGTATTGTATACCCGCCTACAGGCCAAAGCTGCTGGGACAGGCTCCATTCACCTACAACCCCTCATGGGACAAAGCGGAAGATAATAAGAATAAATGAATGAAAACTTTTAACTCAGGATTTTTTGTGCTGTTTCTATGTAAAAAAAAACATATCCAGCACTGAATGCTTTCTCTGTTTTATTTGCAACTATTACGTTATTATTGACATCAGTGTCGACCAATGGAAACAAACGTTAAGGAGTGAAATTCTCATTTTTTATTTTTTTATTTTTTTTACTAAAGACTCCTATTAGAATGAGCTATTATGTGAGTAATTGTTAAAAAAACGTACACTTTATTTGAATGGCAGGTTGACTCTCGCTGGTTTAGGATATTTTTACATCTTTCTGTTTGACTCAACTCAACTCGCTTTTTCGTTTCAAACAGCAATTTATGGCTAAGTGGAAACTAATTAATACCAAACATCTGATCTTGTGTGTGTTTAGAATGGATTTATCTTATTCTACACTGGCATGTTTCTAATGTCAAAGCATTGTGTCCAGACTTCCAGACAATAGTGCTGTGTAAAATAAAGCAGGTAGAAACAATTGTGTAGCTTTATGTTTTTGTTTTATTGTTGTGGTGCTTCATATGCCTCCTGCAAGCATGAAACAGTTGAAATAAAGGAACTTGTAAAACTCATTGCATTGTAAACACAATACTGTTCTTGTAAAATACCAAAAGTCCAGCCGTAAACCCTAAATGGAGGTTATTTCTACAGTTTTGTTTGGGATCATTTTAAAATCCCTCCACATTGGGACATGTCTGTATCTGCCCATAACTCCAGTGGTGCAGTTCTATAAGGCCTTACTCAGAATGAGCTATGTCAATATTCAAGCAACAAATTCCAGAGTGGAAGGGTAGTATGAAAATTATGCATGAGAAAAATAATTAAAACAGATCTGCATGTATAAGAGGCTGTAAGAGGAGATGTGAATGTGTCCATCTTCCGTGTGTGATTGGCCAACTCACAGACATGTTTTTAAAGCCCTGACGTGTTATTAATAAAACAAACTCTAATAGAAATATCATTGAGCTTATTTTTCAATCAGACCCACCATCGCTGCAATCCGCAAAGCGTGACATTAATTAAAGATTGATGGCCGGGCTGTTCATCTGAGCTGCTGTTAATCCAGTAATTAAAATGACAAAAAAAAAGATTTATTTATAGAAATTTGCCCAACTTGTTTCATTTCCCTGTCAACGGCCTCTGATTTTCTGTCTTTTAATGAAGGGGAGGAAGCGTGTGTGCTTTTCATCTTCCCCTTTTCTGCCCGTCCGATCGATGGACATTGTCAGCGTGAGCCGGGTCTCAGCTTGTCGGGTCTCAGCTCGTCGGATCTCAAGACGCCGGTTTGTGAGACGCAGCGCAGCCTCGACTCGGCCCTGCTCAATCAAACTTTTCAAAGGGATGAAAGGGAAAGTTTCAATAACCTTAGTTCAGCAGCAATTCTGAAAGCAAATACAAATGAAAAAGCTTTGCATTTTTATTTCGGTAAAGTAATTATGTAGTCTCTTGGAGTTTGACAAGGCTTCTAATGAGTTCTCCAAGGACCTCTCTTTTATTTGTTTGTTTGTTATTTTTAAGCTTGATTAAGTCCCCTTGTATTTAGCAAGCACAATCAAATCAAAGGGGAAGACGATTAACTGTACTGTACATTTCTCCAGCATCTTTAAGGAGGTAGAAGCATACTTTGTCTTTGTGCCGCACAATGCAAACACTTTCCAGCAGTAAAAAGCCATCTGTTCCAAATGCATATTTTCACCTGCTGGACTTCTGTTGGAAAATATGCACAGAATGTAATGTACATTGAAAAATAGAAAAGAAAAGGTTATCGTTTTACATTTAAACACCTTGAATAAAAGAAAGTCACACATTACCAATGAAATATTTTTATTACCATGTTTCCACACGCCATCTTTATCCTGCAACAGGAAGTGGAAACAGAGGCGGGACTGCGATAGGAAGAGAGGGCTCAAGCATAAATGGGACAGTTTAATGTTATGAGAAATTAATGCTGTATTAGGAGTGCATGTAACTGCACAAAAACAAGAAAACTGCCTTTGATATGTCTTGTTAACTGAAGGCCAGGACACTGCAAAAGAGGAGACAGTAAGTAAACCTGTTGCACAAGGCTCACTGAGAATGCTTTTGAGAGAAAATCCCACCAGTACCAATTTATTTATCAAGTAACTTTGCAAATTAGTCAAAGACATGCACGCTTTATTTAGATAAAAAGTGTGCATGTGACGTACTGAAAATTAGTTTTTATTAAAATCTTCTTTGTAGCAAAACTTGCTGGATGTATGTTTACTGCAGTGGCATTAGAACAGCAATAAGACGGCTCATTATAAACTCTCTACAACATTTGAGCCAATGAATCAGGGGCAGAAACGACCAGACAAAGTGAATTGATGGCACATATGTGGCCCATTTGTAAATTTCCTTCGAGCTTACCACCCATATCTGGCCTATATAGTTCTACATGGCAAGCAGTTCTATTTCATCGGCCGCCACTGAGATGTATTTCCATGAAGAACTACTGGATACCGGCTTTGGCACCAGCTTAGGAGCCAAAAGTAAAAGGACAGAAGGGGAAAAGATGAATTAAATGATTATAATGACTGATGATATTACCTATTTCTACAAAAAATGACTTCAATAGTGTAATGGTCAAATGGCGGGGACGGATGACAGAATTATTAAAAGAGAAAGAATTGAGTAATTCCTGCACATTTATCAGTCTGCACATCACAACTTCACACTCAGTTAATATATATTGTAAATCTCACGGATCCCAAGGAGGTCCTTTTTTATATTTCTTTATATTTTTATCCTATTAAGTCATAGCCTCTGGAGTGCAAGTTAATTTCAGATCCAAGATGGCAACAAAAATGGGAAAAGGATATGGAAGAAGGGGAACAAAATGGATGAGATTTTTAATCTTTTCATATTTAAGATGTGGACAATACAACAGGCCTCTCACTGACCATGGTACCGGTAAATGGGATCTTGACTGCACCATCTTTTCCCTCCGCTGACATGATAAATACATAATGTGCTTTATGATGAATGCTCTTTATAAAGTGTGGCTGAGATAAGATTCTACTATTCATATTTTTCTATCATGTTAATGTGTAGCGATAAAGCCGTGCATCCGCTGTGTGTTTGGGGCCAGCAGACTGGCCACTTGCTCTTTGTCAAGGGATGGACACATGGAGGTTTGTGGAGGTATCGCTAAGAACAACTGGTGCAACTTTTTCACTGGTAAAGCATGTGATGATGTTTCTCTTTACTAAACAAAGTCATATTCATCTTAGTATAAATTATCTGCATAATCAATGTAGTTATGCATTTCAATTCTGAATGAGACTGAATACAAGTCTTCTGGATGACAAGAAAAAAAGTGGTTCTTGAATTGTAACAAACTTTTAAGTAGCTACTACAGTTTTGCAAGCAAGGCCTCAATATACTCTAGTATTTCAAATCTCCACAAGGTTCCCAACACCTAGTCTTAGGAGTAGTTTTGTTTTAAACAGTTTATGCTAATAGTAAAATGGTTTTGAACCTCAAGAAGAAGTTAACAACATTCATCCACTGACAGACAATCATTCACTCTCACTTTGATTCACTGAGGGCAATTCAAGAGATTTACCAATTCTTGTATGTCTTTGAACAATGGGAGGAAGCCGGAGTACCCGACATGCACTAAAATGGGGAGATGTATAAAAGAGGATTAAACCTACATGGCTCTTGCTGCCACCATGTGCCCTCATGTAACAACAATTTAAGGTAAAATGTAATCTAGTTTTGCCTTAAATAATACCAATCTCCTGACTACTGTGACAATTGTATTCTTCCTACTTTTCTCTTTTCAATTCAACACAGAAAAGATGGTGGATGGGGATAAAAGAGGCATGTGGAGCGAGGCAGGGACTTGGACTTCATGCTCAGTGCTACCATGGGTTATGACTACTGCTCTGTTAAGTCCTTTATGAGTCCCATGAAGAGTCCATGGCAGATGTGTGCAATAAAAAATATCTATATATACAACTTGTGCTCATGAAGGATCTACACATCACTGTGCTCTTGCATTTACACTCTGGCACTCACTCTCATCACATCAGGCATGCTGCTATGCACAGATGCAGGCATGTCTCACCTGAGTCCAATAATGTCACCCCATTCAGTGCCACCATACGGCTGGGTAGGCCCACTCTTGGCCCCTGTGTCTGTCTTTTTCTGTTTCACTTTTTTTTTCTGTTCTTTATGCCTGTATGGCACTCTGAAGCTGATCCAGTCATCCTGCCGTCCTTACTGGCGCCCTGGGTCCAATTAGACCTTCAAAAACTCCGCAGTCAGTGCACAATGCATAGGCCATGGGCCGTTAGTGCAGTCTACTTTGTGATGTTTTCATATATGTTAGTCTGAGAGTGGACGTGGGTGGGGTATTTAGAGCAAGTTATATTGATTTAAATGATAGGGTGGTTGTTCATTACAAACAAAATAGCCAAACTCTGCATGTTTTATGAGCATAAAGCTTTCTCTTTGGACAATTTTGCAAGTGAGCATGACTTTCATGGTGCTCTTGTTCAGGACAAATTGAGAGATATGACTCTAGTCAGGCCCTTAGAGATTGTTACTGGGTGAATTAAATGCCTTAATTGCCATTGTTGCCTAGGAACCTTAACATTTCTAAATTATTGTCTACAATCCTCATCAGTCAATATTATGACACAATGAATAATTTAATTCTGCATTCTGCGTTTTCCTCTAAAAATCAATGATGCCTGCCACAACATTTGAACAATTTTTAGCATTTATTTGTCCTCTAAAACTGTCTTTTGCTAAATGATACTGACCCTTTGAATCTTTTAACAGCACAATCAATAAAGCATGTTTATGCGCAGCTTGCAAAACCATCAGTTTGGGACTTTTGAAAAAATATGCCAGTGGCTGCAGCTTGCTAAGTGCAGAGCGCTAGCACTAAATCTTGGGAGTTAAAGTTTTACTGGGGCGTTATGGGTAAAAATGCCTTGTCAGCCATCTGCCACCTCCTCTCCTGGCAGCCATATTTTCAGGTCTGCTCAGGTCCTGGGAGAGAACACTGCATCGCCACCCAGGGCCAGCCACCACCATTACAGCCCCATACAGAGTATTGAGCAGGAGTGAGGGAAATGGCAAGTAAAAGTGGCATAAAGCAGAAAGCTAAATATGACACTTTAATGATAGTGATGTACATTGTGATGCTAAGAAGGAAGCTTATTTTAATGTATTAAGAATGGAATGAGATGATTCTAGAATTGCACAACACAGGCTTGAGTAGACATGTGTCTCAATGAAATCTATATTGTTTAGTCAACATGAGTGATTTTTCCACCACCATTTGTTGTGTTGAGAGATATCATGGAGCTGAGAAACAGGAAGTGTGGAGCCATAAAAAGCTCTAATAAAAAAACATGGATAATGTTTTGTGCACAGCTGAGCTTCTGGTTACCATACTCAAGTCATATTCTAGATTAGATACAGTGCTGGTCAGTAATAAACTGTCTACAATTTTTATGAACAGAATATTTTCAAACACACAACATGGTATTGTACTTTCTGATTTGATGCTTACAAACCTTTAGTATAATAATATGATTTAATATAATAATATATAGGCCTATTAAAGTGTTTTAGTTTTACATTGATGGCTTGGTGCCAGGATTAAAGGCTACACTTTTCATCTTTATACAGCCACTTCTTATCTTGCCCTTTAGGTCCTGTAATGAAAGGTGGTGTTGACCCTGTCAGCCTCACAAGACTGGCAGCTTATAGCAGTAGACAGAAAAAAATAATAAAAGAGAGAATAAAGGAGAGCGTGATATATAAATAAATATGAAAACTCTGCTCTGAAAGGCTTTGCTAACTGCTAATCATGGCTGATTAATCAGGCTGTAATTCCACTGAACCAAAAAGGTTCGCCAGTCACTTGTGCAAAATTAAACCTCTCTCACGTGTGCCGTCACATTTACTGATGGCAGGGGCAGCACATTAGCACCAGGATAGAGGGCGGTACATCACGGCAGAGTGCCGAGCATACTGTACATTTGGTCGGATACAGCTTTAACTTTTCTCACTGAGGTTGTTTCTTTTCATCTGAGCTTTAAAAACACACAAATAAATTATCTTCATAATGGGGTCAATTTACAAAAAAATAGCCTCTTTAGGGGTTACAATGTCATACTGACCTTATTATACCACTTCAGTGGAAACTTGATTATAAGAGTGGCCCTAGACATAGATTCATTTCCAACTGAGTCATGTCTTCAGTGAAAGAAACAGTGAAAATAATCTTCATCTCTGAGTGACTTTCTTTGACTAATTGGGTATTTTTTGATACCTCCAAAATGTTAGTGTTTCGAAAATCAGCTTTTGATAAACCCTTCAAATTCAGTTTTTAATTTGATTTATTTTTTACTATGATCCACCTAGTAAATAAGTGACTAGGCAACACAACACATCACATTTGTCTAACACCAGCCCCCCGTCCTGCCCATGGTCAGCACAGCATAAAGAATTAGAGCGACGCAGTCATCAATCTGGAGACAGACGGACAGACATGGAGGGGGGTGGGGGGTGTCCTTTTGTATATAGGGGAAAATGGATAGGGGGGGGACGTAAACTGAGTTGCTTGTAAATCTCCTCGGGGTGATCTAGTGCTTGTAAGTTTGGTCGTTCAGAGGGACACAGAGAAGGATAGAAAAAGCCTCAACACATGGCGTTTAAATAAGCGGTGATAAGCGGAGGAGAGCAGTGGCTGTGCCTACATGTTATTACTGCTGATACAGTACTTCAGTCCAACTGTCTGCCTCCATAAAATAACAGCCCTCGCCGGTGCACAGGTGGTAACAGGGAGTATATAAACATAATGGACTTAGAAATGTAAGCCAATGGATGGATTTTCACCAGAATGAAAGAGCAATTCAGAAGTACCCTGGATGTCTTAAATCTATCTGCAATTTTATCTGCACAGAAGTAATTTTTATCTACAAACAAAAGTGTGGATAACTTACTTAGTAGGAAGTGTCTGGTCTTTTCACTGCTTGTCCAAATATACTGAATATGCTTTGATCAAAATCTAACTTTTAGGAAATAACTTGGAATTGTTTAACTTTGCTTGTAAAGTTTGTCCATCCATTCATCAGTCTTGTCCTGCTCATCCAGGGCCTAAACTCAATGTCTTCTTCCAAACAAGTTACATAATTATATCAAGTTATTAATGTAAGAAGTTAACCTCTTGACCTCACATCCCCCTGCTTACACATCCTCTCAGCCTGGCTCTTCTGAGATGTAAATACCATCTGCTGTGTTAGACAGAAACAGCCTTGTCTGTCCACTTGTCTTGCGATGTGTATGAGTGCGAGGGAGAATTAGCGGCATCTTGTTCTCCTGCTCTTGTCTGTCTGCTCGACTGCGAGCTGACAGCGCAGCAGCCTGCTACATGACACGTATGCATTCCTAGTTTCGCTGCTGTTATTAGCACAATGCAAGGTAGCTGTGTTAGCCTTGTGTGTTTACACACTGCTCATTCCCAGTAACTGACAGACAGCTTCTGGCTTTAAAGACACGATACAGGAGGAGCATTATTAGTACAAACAAAAGTGTGAAAAAAGTAACTCAAGGAAAGGACTTTCTATTGAAAAATTAAGATAAAGGTTTGGGGGAAGGTTATTACAAAGACTGATGAAATAGCGTCAAGATATATCAACAGAGAGCAAAATATATAAAGGAACATGCTTCTTGTCCCATATCAAAAATCTGATTTATTGGCATTATTCTAGACCTGCCTGTTGAGTTTTTTGTTTTACTTTACCTTTTCTTAAGCAAAAACTACAATGACAAAGCAGAATCTCTTCAGACAAAAGGATTTTGTTTACCTGAGATTGTAATTAGAATAACTCTTAGCATTGAGATTATCTTCTGTATAACTTGCTCTTATATAAATGGTCTACCACTGTATAGGGTTTGGTTTTCTGTGGCTGGGAGTAAAGTAATCAAGTGATCTTTGACACCATAACCAGAGTCAAATTTACTCAGCTATCTGAACAAGACTTTATGTGAGAAGATAAAAGACAAAATATAAGCTTGGTGTTTATCCATCAATAACATCATCAAAGACAGGACCTACAATAATCACTTCAGAGAGATGGTCAGCATGTGCCAGGTCATGTGAAATCACTGATGTCACTAAAATGTGTGTCCAGAAACGTTAATAGAAACGTTCTTGATGTGTGTCTTTTCTGATTTAGGGTGCAAGTCAAGTTAAGTTGAGGTACAGCAAGCCTTACAATATAATCAGCACTGGTTGTGTTTTTTTCTCATTTGTTTATTTGTGTTTTCCTGTGAAGGCTATATACGGTAGCTGGGCTATTGCTGCAAGTCTCCACAATTGTACAGGTGTTAGGTCAAATTACTTCCATTTAGTTAAAACTAAAGATATTTACATGCACTTTAAATGTATGATTGCATTCGGACTTAGACAAAAATCACATTTAGTTGCATCTAACTGTTCTGACTGTGTTGGTAATCAGCAGACCACTACTACTATGAAAGCCCACTCCTCCTTTTCTGATCTTACAGCCTATCACTTCTACATATCTGTCTCTGCTTTTGTTAATGTTATTGTGAATGTACAAACAATTTCTATTAATCTACCTTTTAGCTAAATTTTAAAATGACTTTCCTTAAAATAAATTGTATTTTTCCTTATTACTCCAACATAAAATATTTTGTTTTCAAGCACTGTTTTTACAGCTTTTCAAACACTCTCGAAACCAACCAATTCATGAAACAGAGAAGTTTGTGCAATTACAGGAATTAAGAGCCTACAAACAGGTACATTCTCTCTAATCAGCCTGCAGTCTTTCTTACCTTTTCTCAAATTACTCGTTGATGTTTGCCAAATGAATTGTGCAGCCAACCACCACATAAATGCAGGCCGTTAAGCACTCAAGAATTTTGTGATCTCCATTAGCATTCTTTCTGTGTACAACCTAATTGGGTTTTCGATTAGCATACACTGGCGCCGATGGTAATGACTAGAAATGGTGGTGGCACAAAGAAGTTTTTTGCCGAAAATTGTGTGCAGTAATTTTGATATGGCTAATTGTTATGAAGATAAATATAAAGACAGCGTCAAAACAAGAAAAACTGCTTTGGGGGCACGGCCAATCGTGTTTTTGAGTTAGAGTATATTTTGATCTTTAAAAGAAAATGAATGAATAAATAAAAAAAAATAGTAAAACAAAATGCAGATCCAATCCTTTGCATATTGTAAGTGCATGACTGATGTAAGGACAATGGTTCCCTAAATGATATGAGAGTTTTGTAATCATTTAGGATTTGGGTTCCTCTAGGAAGGAAGGTGCATGAAATTGATAGATTTTTGAGTTTCGTCCAGGAAGTCGGGCGGACACACTGAGCCAAGTAGAGGGTTAGGGAGGAACCATGTGGACACAAGCAAAAGGATGCTGGATGAATGTGCTGGATGATGTTAGATAAGAAGAAGGAATCAACTTTTTCTTATCCTTTAACACCCTAATGTGAGTGTCCATCTTGTTTCCTGCCGACCCTGATCCGTGATCCAATCCGTCTGGTGTCCTTGCTTTAAGAGGTCTTTATTTATTTGTCTTTTTTATGGAACACTTTAATTGTCACTTACAATTAGTTTTAAAGATGAGTTACCACTGTTATTCTAAGAAGCATGAACTTTTGGACAATATTGGCAAAAAAAAAAACAACACAAAATGGAAAGGTAATACAGTACAGATCACAACTGCACATGCACATACTTCATAATCTACAACAGCACCTCAATAAATCAGCACGTAGAGTTATGAAGTGAAAACTGAATTCACCTGAGAACTATAAAGGCTCACTCAAACAGTACACTCCCTCTAAGATTTAATTTAAGTTGTTTTTTTTCTCTCGCCTGTTTTCCCTTGTTTCTGTCTGCATAACACAGCAAAGTCCTTTTAATTTGCCTCTTTGTAAAGATGGCCGTTTTCCCATTTAACCAAGAGCCTCAATCGGCTCGGTGGGCCTCCGCACAACGGCAGCTAACCGTTCGGCACCCTCTGCTCACTTTTTAATGGCCTCCTCTGCTCTGCACCATCCTTGCTTTTATTTCACACAAGAGACAGGCGAACCGTCTCCTCAGCATTTCCTTCGCTGCCCTCCTCAATCTCTCTGCGGTTAATTCCCCTTTAACTGTGTTCGCTGAAGTCGTTAAGTGATTAAGCAGTTTAATTAGGCCACGCAATGAAGGCACACTGAAGACACCACAATGGCTATTTCCGAACGAAAGTGCAACAGAAAGGCAGGCACAAGATTTAAATGACTTAAAACATGCAAAAATGTGTTACTGTTATTTGGAATTAACGCTGTTTTCCTTCTTTCTTTCAAAATGTGTTTTATCATTACATTTATCATATTTTTGCTAGCTGAAAGATTGGGGCGTTTGATATCATCAGAATATAGAGTTTATCTCACAATATCTGCATTATAACATTAAAATGCTGTCTAGATAAGTCCTTATTGACCGGCCATTGTGAAAAGTTTGTCACAAGTTCATTAAAAGCTAAAAAAAAATACAAAGGTTAAAAAATATATATATAACTCCTGTGTCTAGGTGAAATCAAGGTTTTTGTAATTACTAATAAAGATCTGAATAAGAATGAATAAAAATGTGGATAAGAGCAGATTATGTAGAGTCCACAGCCAGTGAGTGTCCTGTCACACCTCAAGCAGGGGGCAAGCCTCTGGGAGCGGGTTGTTATTATAGGTGAGAAGTCCTGTGTGGGCCCACAAGCCTGGTGTTGGATTACACAGCAGTGTTCTGCTGCAAGGCCCAGCGTGGGAGACAAATAAGCCCCGCTGCCTCCCTTTAGCTAACCTGCACCGCGCCTGTCCCACCATGCAGCAGGATCAAACACCTTTAATTGAAACCGTGCAGAACAACATGCCTCGTATGCACTCACAGAGACATGCACTGTGCAGCTTCTGTGCAGAGAAATACTGATTTTAATCATTTTTACTTGGCCAATGATGGCATTGCATAAGCCTTTAATTCACACAACTGCACAATGTAAACAGGCTTCTACGTCATAAAAATACAAAATTGAGTAACATTTATAGAAAATAAATGTTGCTCATAATTGCTGCAATTATGATGTAATGATCGTGTTTGTCAAATAAAAAGAGTTTGTTTACCCAGCAACATTACATGTATTATGTAGAAGGTGGAGGGGTTGCCGGTAGTATTTTCTCTGACCTCTGACCCCTTAAGTGGGAGCAAGTCTGGGTCAAGAGGATCCACTGCAGGTCAGTGAACAATAGCAAACATTCAGGCCTTTCATAACAACAACATAAAACTACTTGTAGGAATGTTTTAGGGCCCCATAAAGTATAAAAGAACATAAGATCAAGCCACTGGCTATTTTAAGACCCCATTCTCATGACATGTAGTGTATATGCAATTTAAGTCTAATTTGAAGGTAACAATGAAGAGACAAATTACCAAAGCACAAAGCAGTCTGATGAAAATAGGCATATGCTAAGAAATATGAATAGTGGTTAGATAATAATAATAATCTAAAAGTGCTGTTTAACATGGCATCAGAAAAATGTCAAATGTTCCAAATGCCTTTATTCATGAAGGGACTTACATTGTGTCCCTAAACAAAATCTAACTACCATTCTGATTTACATAGTCACCTAGTCACCACCACAAACTAGTTCCTAAGACGTGGTGAATATCTTAAATAGTTTTTGCTTGATATGTAGTGATTTAATGTGAGAACTGGATTGAGTTCCATGTTTCCGTCACATCTGTGCATCACATATTCTCTGCATGTTGTGTCCAAAGTTAAAGATCTCCAACATTTACCTTCATTTGCTGATTCTGCAACTCTGGCTGCATGTTTGATTTCTGCAAAGGCATAAGGGACACAATGTAATTTATGGTTTCCATCTCGCCGCAGATGAAAAATAATCAAATCCAAATAAAATGCAAAGAGGAGGAAGTGATTATCTAAATGATGGCTGCTGGGTTTGGGGAATTTCATCTGACAGCTGAGCGCACTGTCTTTATGGACAACTAGAGGATAGAAGCAGGAGGAGGAGGGAGGATGAGGAGGAACACAGGCACAAAGGGGTGGTTTAGGGCTAAAATGGTGGAGGGAATACGGGTGGGGCCCGTCTCACATTTGGGCACTTTACAAGAAGAAAAGATCAATTGGGCACACACACATACACGGGGTTGCTCTGACAGCCCCAGACAGAGAATGACATTTAAAAGGAAAAAGCTGACATTGACTCCATCACTGTCACCCGACTGCCATAAAGCAGCTGCAAATATTAAAACATTTTTCATCTGTGCCGCTCGGGGTTATTGGCACCAGAAATTGTTTTCCTCTCCGTCTGCTGCTGGCCTGCTCTGCCGCAGCCCTCCCCCGAGACCCTCGCCTGTTACCGCCGCCTCACAACATATTGGCAGTTGATGTGAAGCTATCCATGTACACTTGCCACTCACAGAGTCTTTATCGCCTTCCACTCTCCCTCTGCAGCAAAAACCCTCCTTCAGCCGCCACGTACACATACATGCGTGCACTTCATTCTCTGCTCGCTGGAATAAATAGTCGCACAATACAAGGATTGTTGAATCAGTCACGTATCCCGGCGTCGCAGAGATGCATGTAAGTGTTTATGATGATGTGTCAGATGTTGATAACACCACTTTTCCTGCCATCAGCATAATCCCTCACTAATCTGACTGATTACTTTTCCATACAGTTGAGCTTTCGGTTTATGCCTCAGATGTAACTGTTTTCTACCGCTGCAAACATCCTTCCTTCATTCACCTCCTCAACACCTCCTCATCTCACCATCTCTCTTTTTTCAATGCAATCTAGTGCGCTTTGAGATGCTGATTGCCCCAGCCTGGCCAGCATATGGTGTATATTTAAATATGTTTTCAGATTTTTTTGAAGTTGGATGTGCTTGAATTATCTGCGCTGACACCTAAAATAGCCTCCAATAAAAGCCTATCACTTGTCACACGAGTCAAGTGTGCTCCATGTTTCCAAAATGTATTCAAATGCATTGGGTTTGATTGGTCTGTAAATAGAATAGCGTAGCGTGTTTTCTTTGGATTTTCAATTTTGCTATTTCCGAGCAAATCTCACATATCACTGTCTCGTTTTTTTTTTTTTTTTCTGCGCCTGAGTTCTGTGACAGGTTTTGTATTATGAGACACACCTGATACAAAGCAAGTTGCCCTTCATTTGCATCAATATATGCGTGTAGTAATGGCATTCGCACAACAGCATTACTATCCTCATGTATCTTTTTAGAAACATGCAAAATAGCATGGATATCAGTAAATATGGTTCATTTTCATCTAATAATTTGCATTTTAAACAGAATGCAGTGTCTGACACAGGACTCTATCAGACTCATAATATTTCCATTTTTCATTAACAAAATTATTTATTAACTAATTTTCACAATTTTTGCAATAGATCTTTTTTGCAATAATTTTCTTTAAT
The DNA here is from genome assembly GCA_024349245.1 of Neodontobutis hainanensis. Taxonomy (NCBI): domain Eukaryota; kingdom Metazoa; phylum Chordata; class Actinopteri; order Gobiiformes; family Odontobutidae; genus Neodontobutis; species Neodontobutis hainanensis. The sequence continues at coordinate 13,878,294 of JALDNG010000002.1, read as the reverse complement.
TAAACCATCTTAAATCTTTCCATCTTTGTCTCCCAGTATTGAGACATTCAAAGTATTGTAGGTTAGTATTAAATGGATGCCGCGCTTAGTGGATGTTCAAAAGTCATTCAAAAATTGTATGCTTTGAGATCATCATTCATCATCACCATTGTTATTCACACAATGCTTCTAAAATGATCTTTACTTTTATATTTGAAAATTGGGTGTTTGACAAGAACTGAATGAGAGAATCAAGTCAACCTCTGATAAAACTGGTGTTGCACTGTTGAGCTGCAGCCCTCGATAATAAAGTTGTTATCCCACCTGATACAAAATTTACACCTTTTAGCAGCAACCTGTATTGAGGAAATATCCATGGTCATTGATCACAGGCATAGTTCAATGTTTTAAATGTTGAGTGTTTGAAAAACATTTTTTATCGGCCTAATTTACAGCAGTACTTGGTTTAGTCTTTGTGCCAACATGGAACTTTATCTATTACAATATTAAAGTAGCTATTCAAAAGTATCAACAGTTACAAAATACTGAACTATCCCTTCAAACAATAAACACTAATCTTTTCAATGTGTAGATGTGTGATAAAGTGTGGACTGACTGATGGGAACATTTCCTTCCAGCTCTCATCAAACCCGCACCATCAGAACACCACAGCTTTCAGGGCTGTTTCTTTGGCCCCGCTGGCTGTCTTTAGGCCGGTAGAAGATATTTGCTGCTAATGCTTGCAAAGAGAGGCCCAAATGGTCTTATTACAGCGTCTCCCACAGCTCACCCAATACATCAGGTAGGAACACACAGCAAAATGGAGACCCTGATTGTTCTGGGAGCAACAGTGCTCATTATTCAACATACCTCTCCCTCTCTCCATATACACAAGTCCTTCTTTTCATCACCATGTCCCATCACACTTACTCTCAGTATCTGCATTCACCACCACTCCAACCAGTTCGGCATGTATCCATGACTAACTTTTTATCATTTTTTTTTTAAAGGAAAGCCTGATTTCCATTTTAGTGGAGGTACAACTGTCCATTTTCAAACTTGTTCTTTGGGCTCTGTCTCTCATTTTAATATTTGTTTAAGGTATTTAAGTTAAAGCTGAACAGTTTCTATTTGAGATGGCCTCACAAAAGAAATAATGGGAAAAATACTTTGTATGCTATGTTTTGGTTATTTTTATTCACATAGGTAAGAACTATGTGAGCTATATTGAGTTTTCAGATCCCTGCTCTATAATTAAATCTTTCATTAAGCTTACTAGAATTTCCTTCTTACTACAACTAAATGTTTTACTTGTTCAGATTAAATAAAAAAAAAAAAACTACAAACCATACATATTTACTTGTTTATGCAAAAAGATACAGAAAAAATAGGAAAGCACTATTTCATTTTTTTCTAGTTTTAATTAGGGTTTTTTTTTTTAATGAACTTGAAACAAAATGAAGAAATATGCACTGCACCTAGTTTTTAATTTCTACATTTAGTCCCTGAAAATGTAGATGCCAGAATAGATATATTATAGGTATATCTATGACTTTTAGGTAGATAAAGAAAATAACTGAAAATATTTCTAAATGAGTTTAGGATACAGATTTATTGCTATTTACACCATATCAAAAACAAAGAAAAATCATAGGATAATTAAATTATTTCAATTTATTCCATTGTAAAATTCTCCATGAAAACCTAATTTGTAAGATTTTAAAAGGTCTCAGAGGGAGATGTTGTCGTGACCATCAGTCCCGTGTTGTTGCTCCTGTTTTTATGATCCAGTGATGTCATGTGCATTTCCTGGTATTTTTGGCCTGCTTTGCTGTGCTCTTGTCTGGTCCTATAGCCTGGTGAACTCTGGGTGACCTGTAGGGGAGGCACGACCCGGTCAGTTGTCTATTGGTCAAGATAAATAGTGTCCAGCACCAATCGCATTACACGCATCCCCTCCAGCCGCCAGCCTTGTTAGTGCAGTAATCATTCATTGTTAGTGACCTATCCTCGGGCCCATCTCAATCCACCCTTTTACACGATTCTTACATCACCTTTCCCCTGTTTCATCCACACATTTTTCCCACCTATGGGCCTACTGTTTGTTGCTTTGTTCACTTAGAGTAATGTGAAGAGAAATTCCGCTGCTAAAGACTATTCAGAAATGCTAATTTACATAATCATATACACACACTGACTGCTGCCGGTCGTCTCCACAGCCATCTGCTGGGTCATGTGACAAGGCTACCGCTGCAACATCCAACGAGGTGTCAATCAATCAAAGCAGGGAACAATAGACACAAAGCAAATGGAGAAACATACAGAAAACAGACTTTACTGTATATTTGAATGTATTAGGAGTAAAAATCTAAGCATTTCAAATACTGAACCATCAACAAGAGGGACATTACTGGCTAATGCTGTACATAGAAAAAAAAATAATAAACCATTTTCTCTAGAGCATAGACATTCAACAATAAACCAAACACACACCCATGTATGACACACACCAACAAATGTCCGAAACTCAATCACCAGAGGTCGTGTTAGTGAGTGGGGGAACAGATTCGATTAGCGCTGTATTAGATACGGGAAATGATTTCTGTCAAAGCCATCTTTACTGCAATTATGATATGATAATTATGTGTTTCATTATTTACGTGGGATAGATACAAGGCTAGTGGCTTCTGACTAAAAATGCTCCGGCACAATGGATGAACATTACAAAGGAAAGGAGATGAAAAGAGGTGAAGGTATTGTTGCTTTTTTCTTTTTTTATCAAAATAAACAATGCATTATGAGTATTGTGATTTCCAACTGTACATATTAATCAAGAGATATTTATGAAAGAAGAAAATTACCGAATCTCAAATGTGTATTTCCAGATTTCAATCAGTTTTTATGGTTTATTTGCAGAATAGTCTCAGTGCCAAGATGATAACACTGCAGCCAGAGAACAGTGAGTAAAGTCTGACGTACACACACACATACACACCTCCAGAGAAGTTAGCACTCCTGCCTTAAAAGCAAAAGGTGCTTATGGTACAGTATACAGCTTTTTCCAGAACAGAAGAAAAGAAAACTGTCCAGCTGCTCAAAGACACTTTGCCGGTTTGAACTGCCATTCACAAAATGCTAATAAAACACTGCCAAATGGGGGTTTGGCCATGATTCTAATGAGAGAATCATGGCTAAAATCGGAGAAATAAGAGTGTTGGTTAAGGAATATAAACGGGTGCGCTGAACAAATAATACAAGTCTCAACTTCCAGATAAAGAATTCTGTTGAGGGGCCTTCTGTCGTTAACACAATCAAAACAAATTTTACTCTAATATTAAAATGTTGTCTTCCATGCATCAATAATACAGTGTGGAAACAAATATTTTGCCAGAACAACACAAATTTACTACACAATAAATGTTATTTATGAAGAGGTACATGTGAGATAGCACCCCTTTACTTCTATAGTTTTGACTTATGGGAATATCAATAAAACTCGTGTTAAAGATGATAAAGACTGGAGGTACATGGCTTACAGATGTCACACATTCACATGCAGTCTGGACTGCACTTGCATCAGTTTGTCTGGAGTCTGGAGAGCTGCTTGGTTTTGGAGAACTTTAGAAATCAAACAGACATTGTTGGTGTGTGTGTGTATCTTTAAAGCTTCACAACTTTTAAAACATGTCCATGATTCATGTACAAACTAGTCTATTTACATTTAAGTCTACATAGATGTTCAAAAAGTATACATAACAGAAAGCTATTTTTGGTTTAATTAACTAGATCATGCTTATGGGTATGGTACTACTATATGTATATGCTCTAGTGTCTTGAAGGGAAGCTATAAAGTTGTACTATATTACTTTGCCTTACTTTGGCTCAGCATTGTAGGTCAAACGTTGTATAAAAAAGGCAGGGGAATAATAAACAGCCGTATCGCTGCTCCAAACACTATATACACCACAATGACAACTAAAGCACATAAATACACACTATCTCCTCTAAAGCAATTGGACTAAAGCCTCCACACTGACAGTCTTTGACATCAACCGTAATAGACAGCAATGAGAGCCACAGTGACTGTTTTCTCTCCGTAAACATCGGGGGAGGCACAAACACACCTGCCCGCACACACTCACTGTATGTAAAACAGCGCACACAGGTATAGGAGCATCTTGTCATTCTGCATTGGAGCTTCCAATTTGCCTCACATTCCAGCCCTCATCTTCAATGTTAGTGCTATGAGAGTCCCATGCCACCTTAACACAGCTAAAACCTCGGCGGGCCATCGTCGTCTGACAAGTCAGCCTCTCTGCGGAGTTCACCGGCGGTTTAGGAAGCTGTATATTCCAATTAGCTGCCAGCATCCTGCAGCTATGGATAGTATACAGAGGGAGTCACATTCAATTACTGCTTGTGTCCACTGTGGGTTTGTGTGTGTTTTTTTTTTAACTTGTCCTCATGCATAAAGTAAATACAGTTGTTCCCATGTGCACTAGTGTCAAAAGTGTGTGTAGGATGGGATGTTTAGGCTGCGTAACTGTGCTTCTATGTGTATTCATGTTTATGGGTAAGCCTTTTAATGGTTCCTCATCAGCGCAGCATCATTTACATTAAAAACAATGGCAGTTACTGAATGTGCAGGAGACTATGCACACAGATGTCAAAAGCCTGTGAATGATGGTCAACAAGCTGTCCTACATAACTCCAGCTTAAGGCATATAAACACACAAAATATGATAATGTATTCAAAGCAAGTGGGAAAATACAATAAGTGCCATATTTAAACCCATACATCATTATATGACTTCTCTTTTGATTTCCTCATTTTCTCTGACTTATTATCATATGAAAATAAGCAGGAATTTATTTTTAAGCCCAGCATCCAGTCTTCATTCCTTTTGCTATATTCTTTACATATCAGAAAGCTTTTGATGTGTTTTTTTGAAATGCATTCCTTGAAGAAAACAAAGGCGTGCATAAATTAGAAGCTAGGACTGCAATTAGACAGTCACTGTGATTGGAAAAGAATAATTATCCAGAGGCTCGCCTGCTTAGGGCCTCTTCAACCACTCAGCCTCCAGTGAAAATTAGGCAAAAGAGAGGCAGTGCGGGTAACACAACATAACGAAAGGGGGAAAGGAGGCCTGTTATTTTGACCAGTCGGGATATAACAGGACATAATTATCAATTAAAACGATGCATTGTTTTACTGCTTGTTATAGCTGTACTAAAATAACTAAAGCAACTGCTGGTAGCCTACTATGTGGAGTCCTGCTTGTTTGCTTTCATCATTTTTTGTTCTGCAAAGCTTAGCATTATAAATCAAATGGCACACTTTGATGGGAATGAAAAAATAAATGCATGTTTTGTTTTAAAACCTTCAAATAAGTAAAAAGAGGAACATAGAAGAGGAAAGTAGTAGGACATAACATCCTTTAAAATGACTTTTGAAGTATGGGTTTACTTACTATGTATGTTATTTTATAGTTGTTCAGGTACTATAGTGTGTTTCGGGTCAGTATTTTTTCCATCCAGCACACCCCTCCAACTTAGTAAGGGAAAGAAATCTTTAAAATGCCCTGGTTCAGGATTAAAATAAAGGTGAGGGGTCAAGGAATCCAGGACACATCTTAAGAAACGTATAGAATTTAAAATGCTAAAATAATATGAAAAAGAAAACTAAGAAAAATGTGGAAATGTGGTGGGCAATGGTTTATGATATTGGTAATGGTGGTGGGGTATTTGTGATTTTGTTCTGTTTTGTAAATGAGACTTCTTGTAATTTTTTTGCTGTTTTGTTGTGATATTT